>JBBMOI010000008.1:12607500-12825000 GCA_038088405.1 Porites divaricata | reverse complement strand
GTGCTCTTATTTTTAAAAAATAAAATTGGAATACCTTTAGACTTTCATTGAAAATAAAGTACAGCAGAGAATTTTTATACTGCGAGTATGTTGTGGTTCAATTTCATCTTTGATTCAAATTTTACTTTCCTTTGTTTCAAACAACTTATCTTACATTACCATACCCAATAACAAAGGAAAATAAATTTTTTAACCATGCATAAAATTGAACCACAACAATTGTAATAAGGAGAGTTATTGGTTATACCAGAATGCAGTTACTAGATCACAAACAATGTTTTAAACACTTGCTGCCAAATTTCTCCGTGTGATGAGAGAACGTCCACCAAAACCCTTCGAAATGTCTGTTGGCTTAAAACGTAAGGAACAAACTCTGGATGCCTCGGTGAAGCGATAAAAATTGCCAGCATTTCTACCAAAAGCATGTATCCATTTATTTTTCATTTCCTGACCCTCTGGGCCCAGTTGTTCGAACGCCGGTTAGCGCTAACCCAGGGTTAAATTTTAACCAGGGCTTCTTTTTCTTTTCATCAAAAGCACTTTCTCAGATGATTTTCTATATTTTTTTAGAGTATTCAATCATCAAATTGTAGGCAAAGAGAATTAAACTGAATTTGCTTTTTACGCTCTCATATCTGCGTTCAAATTTTGCACTAACCCTGGGTTATCTTAAGCCACCTTCGAACAACCTGGCCCTGGAAACTAAAAAAATCCAATCATTTCTCTTTCCGGTCCATTGTACACAATGGTACACAGCAGTGAGTATTCGACTTCGCCGCCATCTTTTGATATGATGCCTCTTAAGTCTCGTTTAAGTGTATTCGACTCAAGTCTTAACCGCGCGGGGGCCATTTATGAATAAGGGGTATACGTTAAAATTCCGAAAATAAGCCCCTCCAAACATAAGCCTCCCCCCCGGTGCTTTTTACTTTGAAATTGTCCTCAAATACAAAGTAAAACAAAGCAAAAACGGTAAATTTCCTTCCAGCTATAAAGCTAGCCGAATCGATATTGAAACGCAATTTTCCCTCCATAGATAAGCCTCTCCGAATATAAGCCCCTCCAAAAATAAGCCCCTCAAAAAGGGCCTTTGAAAATGATAAGCCCTGGGGCTTATTTTCGGAATTTTACGGTAGCTAAGCAAATCTACCCATCCCAGAAAATTTGGTAATCACCTGACTGTACACCAACCGACCAACCGACCGTCCTTCCGCACCACAGGGAAACCTATGATTACTCTCACACTTTCTGGCTAGTTTGGGAGCCCAGGAGGAACTGATTGCACATCAATGTTCTGATCAATTGACAGCTGTCAAAACAGGGTATTCGCTGACCAGTATCACCTGACCGTCTCGTGGGCTCAGGTGTCGACCCATCGAGGTTTTTTTTCAGTTATCCGCTGACTATTTACTAGTTTTCAAATGATCGCAGGCTCAAGTTTATTTTTTTAACAATTCATATCAAAACCGCTTTAGCAAACATTTTGTAATTTTTGACATCTTCCCCTGTCTGTTAGCTTGTTTACTGTTTTGTTTGTAAACGTCGCTTTTTTGCTTGTTTTGTGGTTAGGGATTTGTCTAGAAGTGGATGCTAAAAACTATCTTTGCTAACGCGGTTTTCAAAAATCCAGTTATACTATAAATGTTGTGCATGTTTAGCTAAATATAGGATCAAAAATAAACAAATGAGCTTCATAGTTAATTATTAACAATCATTTAGCTGACAACTGACAAAATGCCTAAAATTTAAGACACAGTTTCTTGGAGACCATACCGATGCTTTTCGATCGCCTTAAAACCTGACATTATGGCAGACATAATGGAATTTATATCAAGGCATGGTTCTCACATGATAACTCGCTAGGTCAGGCTGTACCAGGTACTACAAATCTAGTCAATGAGGTTTTAGGGCGGTGTCAGGGTTAAGTAAGTATATTGAGGTATTTACCAAGTAATTATTCCTTCTCTCCCTCGTCATCAACTTGGTCAGATCTCGAGCATAATCTTTTCAGGCAAGTACTTCCTTTGAATATATTCTCTTTTGCTTATCCCACCAATCCGTGTTTTAATTCTGGGCCACTCTTTCATTCGCCGTGTGCACGATTTTCTTTGCCCCAATTTTAATACGCACATTGCAAAAAAAAATAAGTTTAGATGGCGATCTTCTCATAAGATGGCATAGGATTGGATCGAGGAAGAACGGTTTCTAAAACTAGGGAGTATGATTTATGCGTAGTGGAGGAGTTCGCTCGAACGTAGTAATCATATAATTAGGTACAAAGAATGACCTTACCACCATTTCGGCCGTTGAAACTGGCTCGGCTCTTGTATGCAGTTGAATTGATTTGCGTTTGTCAAACCCTTTATAGGCACGATGCTTCTTCTTTTAACAAACAGGTTGACTTGTTAACGAAATATCTTAAGGTGATTTTAGAACCCATTCCTTATGTATTTTACTGGCGTCACAGAGGGTTTAGGCGTTGTAAGTCCCGTTTTCTCGCTCGGGATGGTGATCATTTAAACAAACTGGGACATCATAAATATTTTCGCAGCTTGAGAGGGGTTAGGTAGTTCTTAGATGTATACGAATTTTCTAAGCTTGTTCAATAGCAGTGAATTCTTCCCATGTATTTGACAGTTCCCTATTTTTGATATTTGTTGCCCTTTACCAAGCTGATGGTTATAAAGCCTTGTCTATCTCACTCTTGTTTCCTTTTGCCAGTTTCAGTAGTATACAGCTATTTCGAGAAAGGTTGTCGGAAAAAGTGCACGCGACAATCCCGAAAGGCATTGTGGGTGGTTTTGAGTTAACTGTTCTTCAAAGAAATTTGAAAGAATTGGCACGAAAGGCTATGAAAATGTGTTTGCGAGGGCTAAAGGAAAGCAACAAAAGTAGGTTCGACAGCTACAGTCGTCAGGAACAGTGTATCGATCATATCCCATATTACCTTTCGGGGTTGTTGCGTGCACATTTTTTCCGACAACCTTTCTCGAAATAGCTGTATATTAAATCCAAATTTTGCGTTGTCTTGGCCTGCTACCGAAAATCCGACACCAGAAACTTAAAGTGTGGTGTTTAGCAAATAACCTCCGTAAGAAGTAAAAAAATATGTATGTTTGAATTCAAATAAAACGTTTCAAACCTTAAATTTTCAATTTCAAGACGAACCTAGCCTACGAGTCGACCAAAAATCCGAGTTACCGTGACAGTCACTGTTTTGACGTTATGCTAATTTTACCAAATTAATGCTCACACACAAAAAAAAAATGCTCACCATAAATATCTCCAATCATATCTCCATAACTGTGACGTACATTAATATAACACCAGACGTAATAATTCCTTCCGTTTGCCCTACTGCGGGACAAACGTAAGGAAATTTTCACTTCGTTTTCAGGGGCACAAAATATTTAATTCCCTTAGCTCTAAAATCCAGAATACCTCTAGTGCTGCTTTTTTCAATCCTAAACTTAAGTCATTTAATTTTTCTTGGTATAAGCACAATTTAGCTATCCTAATGCTTGTGTGTAGTTTTTCGCTTCTTTTGCTTTTTGTTTTCGTTTATTCTTGCATTATTTTTTTTCACCTTTCCTTTTCGTTTTTGCACGTTCAGCCTATTCTATGTTCATCCTATTTAACGCTTATTTTCTATGTTTCATACTAATTGTGCGTACTTAGAGTTAAATTGCCGATGTCGGTATTATGTAATTATTAATTAGATAACATAATTTTAATGGTGGTCCTACACAAGCCTTATTGGCTTCCTTGGGCTCCCTTGCCTCATCTTTTTTAATTCTATGGTACCGGTAAACCATTCACTATCTTTGGACCAGCTGCAGGTATGTATGATGGGCATTAATCTGGAAAACATTAGCATAACGTCAAAACAGTGTTTTAACGCGGATTTTTGGTCGGTTCATAGGCTAGGTTCGTCTTGAAATTTCAAGGTGTTGCAGTAAACCAATGTCAAAGCGAACAGCTACTGGAAACGTCAGGTGCTGACGTTTTATCCTCTAGTATAAAAAGTCAGAAAAAAACTTATAGGGGAGGGGGGGGGTGGCATCCACCTCCATTGTAAGTACGAGGGTTAATCCGCGCGAAGTCAACTTACATGTATAATCTTTCATCTGAATAAATTACCTAAAAATTTAGCTATTTTGTGCATTTTTTTTAAAAATTAAGGTTTGTTTTATATAATTTCGACTGATTTCATTGAGAATTGTCAACGTGTATATTTCGTGACTAGCCTTTTAAAATGTGTTTGGCGTGAAACCACAAACCTGAAATCATATAAGGTCACGAAAATATTGATGTGTCCCCCCCCGGGGGGGGGGCTACTCCTAGGAAATCTCGATAGGAGTGCGCCGCTCAGTTCTGCAAATCCTGATCCTATTTTAGAGCAAGAAATGTCATTTTCCACACCCGTTTCAGGACCTTGCTTCCAAAATCCAGACCGGTTTTCAGACCTGAAATAACTTAGGTTAGACGAGAACAAAAATATTTCTTAAGATCCATTTCTCCTAAGTTTCTTATGATTTTGAATTGAAACGACTAATACGTTCACACACTTTCGTTGTTCCCTCGAAAACCATACCACATTCCAGACCTAAATGTGCAAAGTCTATATATACCAGTTTTTAGAAAAAAACGGCGCAAAATCTATACCCTTTGGGCGGCATAGAACTGTATATGTCTTATATAAGGAAGTACCACCCTAGGATGTGATACGTTTATGAACAAATGTCATGATCAAGTTTGTCTGATAATTTATCTTGAAATATAGGTCTAAATGTTGTATAAAGGTCTAACAACTGTCTTATTTCTTTTTTCTCTTCATAATCAGTCTTTGTGATATGTCGTTATCCATACTTTCTGATGGCTTTATTTCGCTTCAGAACTCTCTTTTCTTCCTCAGATTGTACGGAGTGACTGAACTAATAAACCAACCGGTGGATCAGATGATGAACTCGCAAAACGAAGACTCTAAAGATACTAATACTGAAGGAAACGATTTACACTCATTCGACGTATTGGGTAGGAAAAGATACCTTATATCATTTAATTAAAAAAATTAAAGCGCAGAAGATACCGACAGACTGTTACCATACGAGCAGAGTTTCATATTTTTTTGTTTGTTTTGTTTTCCTTAGACGTCCTTCGCGTGAAATAACTGAAATAACTTAGGTTAGACGAGAACAAAAATATTTCTTAAGATCCATTTCTCCTAAGTTTCTTATGATTTTGAATTGAAACGACTAACACTTTCACACACTTTCGTTGTTCCCTCGAAAACCATACCACATTCCAGACCTAAATGTGCAAAGTCTATACCAGTTTTTGCTTAGGGTTTTTGCTTCGGGTTTCCAGTTGCTTAGGGTTTGTTGGTCGCCACGTGAACGACTTCGTTAATGTTATGGCATAACAGCCCGACGAGGGAGGGTGGTACTTCCTATAATGGACTTAATATGGGGAGGCTCAGCCCTAAAGGGGCACCTGACATGCATCTAAAAATTTAAGTACAGAAGATAAACAGCTATTGTCAACGAATCTTGGTGACCTCTGGTGAATTCCCTTCTGCCCTAAAGAGTCTCTGATTCGTCCAGTGCTGAAGAAGACAGACTTTGACAAGGATATTTTCAAAAAATTAACGACCTGTAGCCAATATACCTTTCCTAGCAAAAGTCATCCAGAGGGTTGTCGCGGTTCAAACACATCCACACTTTGAGAAAAATCTTTTAATGCTTTCCATGCAATCCGCCTCCACCGAGACGGCGCTGCTGCGAGTAATGAATCATGTTCTAAAGACTATTAATCTTCAGCAAGGTGTTGTTTTAGTAATGCTAGATCTGTCAGCCGTGTTTGACACCCTAGGCCATTGTTTATACTTTTGGTAGACTAAGTACTAGTTACTTGGGTTATTCCCGCACAATGCTAGAATGGTTTTCCTCTTATCTTACCGGTCGGATACAATCTGTTATTATTGTTAACATGACGTCTAGTGAATCGGAGGTTAGAATTTGGAGTTCCGCAAGGGTCGATACTTGGACCTCTTTTGTTCACACTATAATACAGCACCTATTCAAGACATAATCTCTGCTCTATGTTCTATGCAGGTGATTATAATTCTTAACGATGCAATTTATCATTGATTCACTTAATCAACGTCCCCTGCCCCGAGCACTATTTAGTTGGGCCCAGTTTTTCGAAGGCTGATTAGCGCTAACCCGGAGTTAAATTTATTCTGAGTTTATTTTTCTTTTGTTCAAAAGCATTTCCTCGGGTAATTTTTGCTATTCTCTGTCGCGTATCCATTCATTGCAGACGAAAAGAATAAGACTGAATTTTGTCTTTTTTTTAAGTTTTCATTTAATTTTATTTCATTTCTGTTTTTTTACCCAGATTTGAACAACCCAGCCCTACAGAAGTGTATTAGTGAAGTTATAGAATGGCCAGTACCTACAATAAATGAGTTAGTGTGCAATCCTATTAGCCCGCGGACGTACACACAAATTCATACCCCCTCCCTTCCCCCCCCCCCCCCCTTCCCGTGGTACAAGGGGGGAATTTGATGCCCCCTTGGGTTTTTGATATGCTGCAATATTTCGAAAAGATTTTGCCTTCAGTGGAAAGCCTTTGATCTCCTCTTCAAGATGAGGTATATTTTATGGGTGGTGGCGTTGGTGGAGGTCTGTGACGTCACCAAACCTGGTCGCCATCTTGGATTTTATCAAGAGTTAGAGATCAGGTTAAAACAGTGAGAATTAACAATTTTTGCGCTTAACATGTAAAATAACACATAAATAATAACTTTGCATCATTTTATCCACAAGCTTTACTTTTGTTTGTCCTGAAAGAAGTTGAAAAAACATGCATTTTTACTCAAAATGGATTAACTACCTGCTACTTATGACGTCATATCTCGTAACCATAGTAACCGCCCATCACTAAACCTGTCTCAAAATGCGCGCGAGAGATAAATGAACAGCTACAAAAAACTTCAGGTGCTAATGTTTTATCGTCTAGAAAATAAATCAAAAAAATCTTATGGGGGAGGGGTGGCAACCACTCCCCCCTCCATTGTACGTGCGAGGGTTAGTTTAGTTATCGTTTCGTCAAGAACCCAATTTTTAGCGATTTTTCGAGTGGTAACGTAAGAGTACAACCATCAGACAGAGTTTCTAATTTTAGTGTCAACCATTGTAGATAGAGACATACAAAAAAGGCTATGTTGGCGATTTGATTTGTTGGAAGATTGAGGACTTATCTGAGCAAGGATCACCTTAAGATTCAATTCTTTCCTCGTGTTTCTCTTCGATTATTGCAACAGCTTATACTGTGGTCTCCTCAATCCCGAAATAGATTTAGCTGGAATGTGTTCAGAACTTGTCGCACGCTTACTTTCAGGAGTAAGAAGATCTGGCCATATAACTCCTGTCATGAAAGACTTGCACCTATGATTATCATTATAATTATCATTATCATTATCATTATTATCATTATTATTATTATTAATATTATCTATTTCAGGGTTCAGATATATCTTAAGGGTAGGGATTTAACTTGTTGAAGTATGTGAAAGGGTAGGAAAATCTGTCATTTCCGTCAGAAAAGGGGCCAACAGATGCATTTTATGGCTGTAAAAAAGTCAAGAAAACGTTCTGGTTTTGTGATCGATATATTTATATTTTAACGACAGTGCATTTACAGAAATTAGAAGGTATGTAAATTTCTAAACTAAGTTTGTCAAAGGGGTATTATTTGTCAATAGAAGGTATACGAAAAGGGTACTACAGTGGAACCACTATTCAGGGGACACCCTCGGAACCATGGCAAAGGGCCCCCTGAATGAAAGTTGGTCCGAGATTTGTTGATAATTAACCAACAAATAAAATCTTTTTACCAGAGCCGAAAAAGGGGTTTGCTCTCGCAGGTGTCAGAATCTGCAGCAGTCATTATTTCGAGCAGTTAGATAATTTATAAAAAACCATGATCAACTTATCTCTGCGATGTTGTGTGTTGAATTCCTACAAGTGTAGGACAACGATTTAAGTGAGTTAATTCATGTTTTGAAAGCTTTCGCCATTGTGAGTGTTGAACACTTATTAACTTATCGACGATTTTTGTGGTCAGTCACTTTTTTGATTCCCAAGGTGTCCCCTGAATGGAGGTGAAACCCAGTTTTCGGGACCCAGAATACAGGTAACAAATACAGAGTTTATTAACATTTTTTCGGGATCCCCCCCCCCCCCCCCACCCCACCTAAATGGAGGTGTCCCTTGAATAGAGGTGTCCCAAAGGAAAGGTTCCACTGTATTCTTTCAAAAATGGTATATAAAAGGGTACGGTATCGGACCTTTGGGTGGAGCCTCCCCGTACGGAGGGTAACAGAAGGTGCTGGTAAAAAATAATCAAGCCCATCCACTAAGTTAAGAAAAATCTTCAAAACATGTAACGTCAATCTCAACAAAAGAAAAACAGAAAATATCACAGGGGACAGACATGCAGACAGACAGCGGACTGCTATTCATTAAGTTTATTTTTGTAAAATGCATGCTATCATAAAAAAATGGCCAGGGAAAAATTAAGGCTCTTGCTCTTCTTTGCAGATCATTATCGCAATATTGTAAACAAATATGACTACTTCTACACAGAAAATCACCAAGGTTACATTCCCATCCTAATAAAATGTTTGGACTTAAAGCCAGAGTACGTGGTCGCTGACGTTGGTAGTGGAACGGGTGCCATTGCAAAAGATCTCTTTCAATTATCAGGGCTTCACAATCCTATTTGGTGTGTTGACCCCAGCGTGCAAATGCAAGAAGTTGCTCGACAAAAGAAAGGGGTTTACCCGGTTGTGAAAACGGCTGAAGAATTTTTCTCGAATCCGCAAATTAGCGAGAGTTTTGACCGAGTGCTAGCTACTATGAGTGCACATCATTTTGTAAACCCCAATGCTGTCTATAAAGGAATACTTCGCAGTCTACGCCCCGGAGGTTTTTATGTGCAGTTAGATGGCACCCTCAAGAGCAGTCTTCCGTCATTCAAAGGTGTAAAAAAGCTTATGAGCCAATGTTTTGAGCGAGGGAAGGGAATCTCATCTTCGTTGCTAAGGGAAATCGATTTGAATGCAAACATTTCCAATCAAGAATTCTCCTTTTCTGCGGCTGTGACAAAATCCAAGTTGTACGAGAAATATCGATGCCGCTTTTTAAGTGTATTACAGCATTTAAGCGATGATGAAATTGAAGAGGGAATAAGAGAGTTGGAGAATGAATATTATCAGAATGTTAAAGATGATGAACTTATCGATTACGAGTGTACTGTGCTTGTGACAAGAGCAGAGAAAGTAGCTTGAAAAGGCCTTGATATGATATAGTGTCATTTAAGCGGCATTTAGCCTAGATTGCTGATTTTTACTGTTAAATTAAATCAGTTTAATAGATAAGTCCAGAATCTGGGGAATAAATGGAGGTAAATTTGCAAAGTACTTCGCCAAGATTCAGGTCATTACTTTTTTTCATATGCGAGATATTCGGGGAATGATTTACCCAACTTTAAAGAGCTCTGTATGGAGAATCCATAATTAACTGATGCACGAGGCGAATCTCCAACAGTGGCTGTCCTATGCGGCTCATCAATTTTAGCCTGCGAGACAGGCGTTAAAGGGGGTAGGAGGAATTTGGGCGCGCGAGGGAGAAAGGAGAGGAACGCCTGCAAGGAGACCTTGTTCTCTTCAAACGGCCCCTTAATTTGATATGCAAAGATAAGCCAAGAAGGAAACACCATGATTACCAATGATCAGTCCCATCTTTCTTCCGGTTCTACTCAGAGAAATAGTTTTGACAACAACATTAACAATCACGGCAAACGCCTTCTTGAAATCTGCAGAGGTGCAGATCTTAGAATACTTAACGGTAGAGTTAGTGGAAGCTCCTTATGAAAAGCCACATTTTATGGAAAGGCTGGAATAAGTGTCGTTGATTATGCCATATGTGATCAAACCTTATTTTCACGCATCCTAAACTTTATTGTTAAAGAGCCCACGTATTTATCGGATCATAGTCCACTGGTGACCTGGTTAAGTACTGACACCGATATTCGTAATCAAGATATTTCACCAGAGACTGATACTTTAAAGCTCCGTGCAAATGGACGCAGCATTGTTGACCAACAACTCCCAACATTGGTATGTTACATGTTGCGTCTGTTTGCGCACCCTGTTGCATGTTGTTGGATGTTGTTGCGTGTTGTTGCACAAAGTTTGAAACCGGTCAAACTTTTCAGCCAACAACTCCCAACATTTCTTTTGTTCCGTGATCGCCGAAGTGTAGCGCAACAATGTTGGATCCGTTTGCACAGCTCTTCCAACATTAGGGACCTTACGAAACTACGACGTTATGTGAGCAAAACAACAACTCTGCACGTGCATCACGCTTTTTGTACATTTCTTTGCTGTCCCTGCACAACTACGACGTGAAATGACCAAATTTTAAGTTTACTTGAGAACGGGAAGGGCAAGGCGATAAATTCAACCATCTCTGTCTGAATTCGTGCGCGGTCCCCTCTCTTCAGTTCCAACCAAAATTCTCTTTTTTAAGTAACAGGGCGAATTGGGATAATCCCGAAAAAGTTTAAGGTGGCTCCCTAGAGTATTTACTAATAATCCGAGCTATTAAGCATACGTTCCAGAAGGAAATCTATTTACTTTGTCTTTGCGATATTGTTTATGAGATTCACCGCTAAGGTTAGCCATATAAGAAGGCTCCTTATCAAGTTTCATTTTCTGGATTAAGGCCGTTGCCATGGAAACATCGCATCCTTAAACAGGCAGTAATTGTGTCATTTTTGCCCATTTTTCCTTAATATTTCTAATTTCCCGCGGTAAAATGTCTTTAAACTTTGCCTCTTTATATTAACGATATTGCTTAACATTTTAAAGTGGAAAAAACGTGGGGTCGTTAAGACGGTTTTGCCAATATTTTGAAATTTGTAATTTTTCTTAATAGAGGAGTTTAGCTCTTACAGATTTTGACAAAAAAAAAATGACAGTACAAAGGTACTGCGACTGTTAAGAAAGGAGGCGATTTTTAAAAAAATTGACAGAAGGAAACGCGAGAAATTCACGGTTAAGTAACTGCGCTGATGTCACAAAAATCCGAAAAACACGCTTGATTCGGGGTCGTGTGAGCAAAATACGCGCGCGAGCCATCACGCCCGCATGCGCATAATGCACAAAGCTACTGAAAACATGTGGTTTCTTTGAAGAGTACGAAAGCCATTGTTTTGAAGCCGTTTATTAGTATTATTACGGTGATATCTCGCCAGTTGAAAAAGGAGAGATAGCGGATTCAATTTTATACCTAACACAGGATGTTTTCTTCGAAGTACTTGACTATTGTAGTTAAAATTCGAACCGTGGTGGTCACTCCTGAGGGGCCCTCGTGAGGATGGCGATCGTCGGAGATGAAGACGGTAGTTGTGCAAGGATCGCAATAAGCCATTCATTTCCTAATCTGCTGTACACTGTTTGCAGATCTTCAAATGTCAGCCCACTTCCGGATACTTTTTCAACCTTGTTCTTCTTTAGGGATAATTTCGACGGCGAAGTTTTTCTTTAAGAGCGACGGTCAGGAAATATCGACCATCGAGTGGCAAGAGTTGAAAAATCGATTTCCTTCATTTTTCGTTCATAAATAGCTTTTAGGTAGATAAGTAGTCTGATGTAAGTTGTTCTCGCAAAAAGCCTTTTATTTTCGAGAAAAGTAAGAATATTAGTTTTCGTGGTCGAAGTCTCAAAATGGCCGCATTTTCAACCCGAAATTTGCAAACATGAACTCTCCTCGCGTTCGCAAATAAAGGCGCAAGGAGAAATTTGGACACTTTCCATCAATAGAACAACTCTTCTTCTTTCACTAGAAGATGCTTTCAAAGCAATATCAAGACTCGTTGAACTGACATAAGTCAAAAACGAAGAACAGGTTTTTTTTGTTTTCTGCGGCATTATTTTTCCTGTGGTATAGCTCCAAACTTTCCCAGCCATCGTTTATTCACACATTTAGACATTCATCTAAAACATACCTGAGAATTGGCTTGGGTTCCTGAAGGCAGCCTCCAAACGAAAGCATCGAAGTCCGGTAAATATAGTGAAGCGTGACCAAAATAACTTATTTAACGGCACCAAGTTTCCTCGATCGTAAAGTAACAAGAAGAAATATCTTCCTGTTCCCTCATCCTTAGCGAATTACCATTGTTTAAGTCCTTATTTTTCGATAAAAATTGAGTACCAGAAGACTAGCGCGTTTGATTTTTTCGTCTTCAAATCGAAAATGTTACTCTTTCAAGAATTGCGTTGCGTTACTATCTTGATTCCGTGACTGTCATTTTGACGACTCCGTCTCTTCAAATGTATGTTATGTCACGTGAAGTCACGGAACAGATTGTCACCCAGAGTCGCCGGCAGGTAGAGTTCAGTGTTTCAAAGTGGCTAAAATTGACCCAGTTTCACCTTTTTACCCCACTCTTTGGTTGAAAAAAGCAACTTTGCAATGGGGAAACCCACAAGAAGTACGAAAAACGAGCCTTTAGGCTGTAAATATCTACTTTTGGGCGTTTCGAAATTGGAAGTGTTTACACAATTACCGCCGGCCTACAATGAAAATTCCTGAACTTCGATGGTGTCTTACAGGAGGGCCCTGAAGGGGTAAAATGGGACTGCAGGGATTGGCCTAAAATATGGGTGGGAAAATGGGATTTGATCCACTGGGACTGGGATTTTTGTACTGGGAAGGGGACTCAAAACATTAAGTGGAAATGGGAATTTTGTTTTAACCCACTGAGTAAAAAAGATTTTTTTAGAATAAAGTTCAAACAAAAGTCAAATAATACCGTTATGGAGTTTTATCCGATAAAAAAAGGAACTGCAAACCTCGTGGTAATACGTCTAGGAAACAAAAAAAAACTGTGGGCCCCAAAACATTACAAACATGTCACACCTTGCAAATATTTTTCGGCCTGTTTCCTAGACGTATTACCACGAGGTTTGCAGTTCCTTTACGCAAATCCGTAGTTGTGTTGTGTTTGTAGGTATATATACAGGTACGCTTAGTTGTATTGTAAAACTCCCTGATGAAGTGTGCGCTAGTCACACGAAACGCGTAGGAGAAAATAAAAGATTTTTACAACTTAAGAAGTTCGCAGAGGTGCTGCTCACTGGTCTATCTTTTTAAAATTATTTTAAAATTAAACACATTTCTACTGTTTTACTGCCTTCTAATAAATAATTGAAATACATAATGATTCAAAACACACACTTTATTAAGTTAAACATGCAATTTGAAATGTAGAGCCATTATTTCATTGGTTTATTATTATATACTACATTTGAAATGCGAGTGGGAATTTTGAAAAAATCCTAAATGGGAATGGGATTTTTCATAAAATGGCACTGGGAAATGGGATCCGACCCCCCCCCCCCCCCCCCCCCCCGCGCCCTTCAGGACCCTCTTACAGAGATTTCCTTCCATAACCCAAGCCAATTCCCAGGTATGTTTTAAATGAATGTTTAAATGTGTGATTTAAATAGCATGAAGATAATTTGGAGTTATACCAAATGTTAAATATTGCTGTCGAAAATGAGTAACGAACTTAAGTTTTTGTCATCCTGAAAACCTATCCCTCATTTTTAAATTATTTCAGTACGACGAGCTTCGCTATTGCCCTGAAAGTATCTTTTCACGGAAGAAGAAGAATTTTTCTGTTCATTGAAAGTGTCCAAATTTCTCCATGCGGCTTCGTTTGCGAACGCGAGGAAAGTTGATGTTAGCGAATTTCAGGTTAAAAATCAGGGCAGTCTGAGACTCCGACATCGAAAAACGATCTTCTAAGTTTTCTCACAAATAAAAGGCTTTTGGCGGGAACAATCTACATTAGGTTTCTTATCTACCTAACAGCTATCTATGAACAAAAAATGAAAGAAATTGATTTTTCAACTCTTGCCACGAAATTAAGATTTTGGTCGATTTTTCCTGACCGTCGCTCTTAAAAGTCTGCTGTAGAAGATGGCGCCGATCTATAAATCGTACATCATGTCCATTGTC
The DNA here is from genome assembly GCA_038088405.1 of Porites divaricata. Lineage (NCBI taxonomy): Eukaryota > Metazoa > Cnidaria > Anthozoa > Scleractinia > Poritidae > Porites > Porites divaricata. Next base: position 12,810,904 of record JBBMOI010000008.1, on the reverse strand, counting down.
CTCAGCTACACGCACAAGACCGTAGGTCTCGACGGACAACTATTGCTTTCTTCAAGGGTCAATCTGTGAGTAAAAAGTATTTCTCGCTGTGCAAAAACATTTTCTAGTGCATCTTGCATGTGCGTTGAAGGACGTTTGAAACAAGAAAAAATACAAGGATGTTGGTTCGTCGATGGAAAGGTTCCTTCGATTAGGATGCAAATTACGTGGGAAACCTTTTTTCTGATAAGTTTTTTAAACAATGTAATAAAGTCGGCAAAAAAAAAAAAAATTTACACTCCCTGTTATCTTGTCTTAAAGCCACTTCTAGAATAATTAAATCAAATCAAATGTAAGAGAAATAAAGTGACCGAGGAGCTCCGCCAGTGAAGACAATCTTCAGTGTTTGTTCGGGAATTGACTCGATCTTTCAGATCTTTCCACTGACCGTGAACCAAAGGCCAGAAACAGCAACATTGCTTCCTTCTGATTTAGTGTACTTACTTCTTTGTTTTCTAAGTAAAGTTTCCACCCACCATTTACTTCGACTATTTAACTTTTGTCTACTTTTGAAGCGAAAGAATTGATATCTTTGGAAAATTTCTGCTTTGTTTTTACATGCAATTTATACTCTTATGGAGATCGATAGTCACTTGTAACCGGTGTATCATTGTCTCCTCTCATAAATGTTTGACCTACACTAATCAAACTTTTTGCACAATGAGCTTCAACAGAAAGTTAATAAAGTTTTTTGGGTGAAATATTTCGAAACTGCGAGGCCATATTTGTTTTAATTTTTGCGTGCACGTCGCGCGGATTTTAAAGCTCGCGCCATACTAGTGCTCAGGCTGCACACGACCAATTTACTCTAGGGAGCCATCTTAAGGGGTGCTAAGTCTATTTTTCAGCGGCGTTTTCATGGACGTCGCCGTTGTCGGATAGTAAGGTCCCTATTGTTGGGGCCACGCACGCTCACTACGCATGGATTACAAAGACTTATAGGTTGTATTCTTCCCACGATGCACAGGTCCCAAACTTGTTGGGAGTTGTTGCATCTGTTTGCACACCATTGCCAACACGCAGGCAACAACTGCCAACATACGCCAACAATGTTGGCAGTTGTTGCGCCCGTTTGCACGCAGCCTGACACGATTACCAAAACAATTTATGTGGGAAAGCGACTACACCAAAATTCAAAGCAGCTCTGCAATCTCCAAATTTGCAAATGATAATTCAAGAATATTTAAGTGACATAAATTCAGCTAAAAAAGGTAACACTTCCGCGGAACAATTAGAAAATATTCTTATCACAATGGCAGAACGGTGCCTAAAGATAAGAACGACGAGACGAAATAAACGCACCTATTTACGCTTAAATAGAAAATGGTTTGATAAGGAATGTCGTTTAAAAAGACACGAATTAAGGAATTTACTACAGTATAAGAAATTACTCAGTACACACACAAAAGAAATGAATATTACAACGACAATAAACTTTCAGAATTAGAGGATATAACGTACAATTTGGACGCTAAAAAAAATCTGGAATTGCTTAAAATCAATGGATGACTCTATAAAATGCAAACACACTCCACCAATTGCAGAAGAGAATTGGATGAATTATTTCCAGTGTCTGCATTCTAATAAGCCACTTGCTTATGACCAACAGAACGTTGTTAATAAATTAAGAACACGAGAAGACATCGTAATGCAATCACGACCTCTAGACTATTTCAAAACAGAAGCTCAAATAAGCAAGGCAACAAGAAAATTAAAGAATAAAATTAAAAATCAGCATACTCCGACAAAATAAGAAACGAAATGATTAAAGCTAGCTTACCAACACTACTACCTGCTTACCATAAACTTTTTAATACTGTTCTTAACTTAGGAACAGTACCTAAAAATTGGTGCAATGGTCTTATAACTCCCATATTTAAATCTGGCGTAAGAAATGACCCATCAAATGTCACGGTGAAAAAGTATACGCTTGTTTTGTGGACTTTAGAAAAGCCTTTGACTCAGTCTGGCATGATGGACTTTTATATAGATTATTACAAATTGGTGTAGGAGAATGTTTCTATAAGTTAATCAAAAACCTATATTCAAACGCTTCGTGAGCATTGAAAATAGGTACGAGTCAAACAAGATATTTTAGCTCTTCACGAGGCGTATGCCAGGGCTGTATTTTAAGCCCCTTGCTTTTCAATTTATACGTTAATGACTTACCGTCCGCATTTCAAAATACTTTATCAGACCCTATCATTCTTCCAAATGGTACCAATTTAAATTCGCTTTTATATGCTGATGATTTAATTATTATATCACGATCTCTTGAAAATAGGATTACAGAACTGTCTCAACACACTATCCTCTTTTTGCAACTCTTGGACGTTAGATATAAATTCCAAAAACTTAAGACCAAAGTTATGATCTTTCAAAAACAAGCGAAGAAAAACTCCAATCTAGAATTCCATATAGGTAAAGAAACCATTGACATTGTCCATGAATACACGTATTTAGGAACCCGCGTATCTCCGAGCTCAACCGGTAATTTTAATATCTCACTCGAACACTTGAACGAGAAGGTTCTTCATGCTCTTTTTAGTTTAAGGAAACACACAAACTTTAGCAAATTAAAACCTTCTCTTGCTTGCAAAATATTTGCTTTCCCCAATATTATCATATAATAGTGAAATTTGGGGTGTATATGTAAAACATAATTAAAGCTTGGGACAATACCCCAACTGAAAAAAACCCACTTGAAATTTTGCAAGCGTTACCTAGAAATAAGCAGTGAAGCTTCAAATGTTACATGTAGAAGTGAATTAGGACGAGCCATTAATTATTATTTACAAAAAAAAAACACTAATATATATAGATGTAATAAAACAAATATATATTGCATTTTTTTTCCACATACAATCCATCCTTCTATGGAAACTGCAGTTTTACAGCTTATTTAAACATGATCATAATAAAATTTCAGGTTATCTAGACTTAATTAGAAATTCAACCAATAGGAAAGACTTAGGGCCTGTTTACATGGAGGTGGGGAACCCCAGGTAGGTGGGGTAACCCGCCTGTCCATATAATCTCTCATTTTAAATTGATCACGTTTACATGATAGGTGGGGTGACCCGCCAAGGCGGGTTGCCCGGTCTGCCAGACCGGGTAACCCTCTCAGCCGGGGTCAAATTTTGCCATGTAAACGTTTCAAGGTGGAGTAACCCGCCTACCCGGGGTCGGATTCGTGATACATCAAATTCGTGCAAAATTCACTTTGGCGGTGGCTTTGCATCATTATTAACGGTAACAATAGAAAGCCACAGCACTGAAGGTTGCAGCAAGAGCAGCAAGTGAGTGTAGAAGAGCATTAATCGCCAAAACACGTGGTTTGCCAGCATTTTTCTACATAAGTGCTAATTGCATCCCGGGATGGAGGGGATCTTTTTAGAAAAATATAAAGCGGCAAACTGATCCTTACGGCAAGGCGATGAAGAAGTAAACAAAAGGATAAAACAAAACAATATATATTTAAACAAATTGCCCAATATTTCGGTTTGAAGACAAACCTTCAGGGGCTACCTGGGGTCCCCAACCTCCATCTTAACAGCTAGGCCCATAGTGAAAATTCGTATAAGTAACCACAAACTCATGATTGGAACTGGAAGATACAATCAAACTTCCCGCAACAATAGATTCTGCCCTATTTGTAACTCTGGTACAGTGGGGGGGGGGGGGGGGGGGGGGGGGAGAGAAGAGACGAGGTCTGGGACCGAGAAACGATGTTCTCACAACTTGCAAAGCGGTCACACTGCGTGGTGGTCAGCGGGTAATTGCAGTATTTTTCCCACAGTGAATATTTTTAGACCAGGGGCAAGAAGCGAACCGGCAGAGGAAACCAGAAATGCTTAAAAAAAGTGAAAAAAATAATATCATGCATCTTTGTTTTTCTTGCATATCGTATTTGTCTTTCGGTACTGAAATTGCGGGAGAGAATAAAACGCAACCGCGTTAGATCTTAACCAACAACAACGCGCTCGATCGATTTATAGGTTACATCATTTTTGCCGGGCAAGGATAACTTGATGCTGATAAAAATTACTGGAGAAAGTGTCAAATTTATCGGAAGCAAGTATATTCAGAGGGCTATATAAATATGAGCTTACAGCTCTACAAATCATAACTGAAATAAACATTCACACTTCATAACATTTCACTTCGTTTATTACGATCAGTCAACACCTTAAATCCAAAGTTAAAATCAAAACGATCCTAATAAACAAACCAAAACTACTGAAGAAAGCTCTGTACCTTGAAGCGACTGTAATTTTTCTAAGGTTTGCTGCCAAACACTGCTCGATAGCTCAACTCTTCGGCGGTTCTTATCAGTACGGAGCTATATGTTGCATATTCCAAATCTGCAGAGGGAAATTGTTTAACAGAAAAAGAACACCACACACTATGTCTGAAAAGCGACATCAAATCAGCAAATTTGCGAATTACCAAAATAGAGCGTTTTCACTCACGTGGCCAGCATCTATGCTAATTTATTGGAACAAAAGAAATCATTTACAGGGTACACCAACATGGCCTCCGTTTCATTGTTTTGGAACACCAATATGGCCGCCGTGACGTCATGTGAAAACGCTCTATAGTGAGAAACAGTCCCGCCTTCGACCGCCATGTTTTTGTTTCTTCTCAAGAACGTTGATTTATGGATTTTGACGTAATGCGCATTATCAGTATACAAATCTGCTGGCAAGACCCTTGCTGATCGCTTTGCAAGTTGTGAGAACATCGTTTGGATTTCATTTGAGAGAATGTATGGGAAGTAGCTTCCTCCCCCCCCCCCCCCCCCCCCCTGCTCTTGTATAATTGAAGAAGAATTTCATTTTCTCTTCCATTGTCCAAAATAATATTCAATCCAAGGGAGAAATTCTACAATCAAATCCAAAAAAATTTTGTCGACTTTAATCAGCTATCTTACACAGAATTAAAAATTAAAAGAATTTGTCCGTAAATTCACATTTGTTCAAATTTGTCTCATTATTCCGAGCGTAGTGACTTCATAATCTCGTCGCGCGCGGTCTGCTAACCGCGCGTGCTCTTAGCCAGCTGCCAAATTCGACGCTCCATAAATAAATAACTCTTTCTTTTTGGTGACCAAAAATTAAAAATGAAGGAAATTGGCGAATTAGTGGGGAATTTAAATTGTTTCGATAAACAAATTGGTATAGACATACCTAACTTTCTACGTTTGGAATGAATGTACGCGAAGTTTAAAATTAAAGTTTTAAATAATTCGAGATTAAATTTGGGCATTTAAAATGATGTTTTCCTTCATAATTTTCTATTGAGGTCCAATGACGGTCATGCCAAACGTGAAGTGTTAAAAATATTTTATTATTATTATTATTATTATTATTTATTCGATAAACAAGACATACAAACACACAGGAAAGAGAATTACAAAAGAAAATAAAATGCAAAAAAGTGCTAGTTTACATAGTAACAAGAGTTGCATGATATCATACGGTGTGAAAAAGGACAACCGGGATAATAGGAAGTAACTAAACAAAAACAAAATAGATTAAAAGAAATTATTCCATTCGTTTTTAAATTCTTCATGCTGTTTATTTTTGATTGAAATTTGTTTGAGAGTGTCAATTCTGATTCTCAAAAAAGGGGGAAAGCTGTCAAAACTCACTAAGCCATTATGATCCTGAAAGCAGCAAAAAATGTAATATTTAGCGACGATGGCTACGTAGTTTAGTTGGTCAGTTTTGCGAGCATTATCATACCAACCGTAAATCAGTACATTGCGTTCAGTGAGATCGAAAGCCTGTCGGGCCCTTTCAAGACACCAGTTCTGGAAAGCTTGCCAAAAAGCATAGACTATGGGGTACTGAAATAATAAGTGAGGAAGTGTTTCAGAGGCGGTGTGACAGACCCGACAAGTATCACATTCAGACAATTTCGCGCGGAACAGGGAACATCTCGATGGAAGGATGCTCGTATCTTAAAAAAGAGGGCGGTCGCTCAAAGACATACTCGTGAGAGCCAAACTATAAAAAGCCTATTTTGAACACGCGCTTGGGAGTCGTGTAGGCCTGTCAACCCCATTTTACACTGACTGTTATTACTAGACAGGCTCCGTCCTCAGCAGTGATATATCACGTACACCGAGTTAATTACACAGATTACATTGAGCAATACACTGTACAATGCAAAAATATCAATTTTTGCTAACAAATACGCGACGTATGGCCCCCAAAACAGGGCAATCAATGCAGGAAACTCTCTCCTTGCAAAACTATCACAGTGTCTGCTCAAAATTTTGCATTTTAGCCTACACAAGAAACACAACTCATGCTGGGCTCGCACGGACCTTTGATTTAAACACACAATTGGCCAAAACATAGAGAGCCAATACAAACACAGGATTTTCGATCCTTAGAACGACTATAAAATGGTCAAGAAACACTCTTTTGTGACTGATACCGAGAACACATCTCTATCAGTCTTTTTACTCAATCGGCAACTGACGAGATCCACAAGATTAGGATCGAAACCGCGGTCTTGCCTGACCATTCACAGAAAATGTCAGAAAACATTCTAACGTCAGATGGGCTACTAAATGCCCCTGGCACAAGCAATGCCTTTGAGAATGAGAATAAGATGGAAGTCTCATACGACGTCGCTAACGAGGATGATCTACTCGGCAAGTCCGATGACGATGAACAAATCCCTTCGTATCAAGTGCCGAGAAAACCTAAACAGCCTAAACAGCAACGCCAAAGCCGGGACAGGCGCCCTCAAAGGAGTACCAGCGAACCAAGGACAGAACAGTACCGAAAACGTCGCCGCCACAGCCCATCCACAGAGAATCGTAAACGGAGCCGTAGCCAATCCGCGGAGGACAAGATTAGCCAAGCCGAAGGTGCGATCAAAGCTTTAAAAAGGCACACGGACAGGGGAACTTGCCCAGAAACCCTACAATATAGGGCGAAGGCCAAAATAGCAGCGGACGAGGACTTCAAGAGAGGGATAAAACAAATCCGTAAGAACGCGGAGCAAACAACACTCAATGCGATTATACGATTCCATCAACGAGAAATCGGCCGTTTTAAGGCCGAAATCAAGAAAGGAAAACGAGCCGCACCGGCTATAGCACTGAACACTAAAAACTGTAGTACGATTGAATCAGCGCGCACAGCGCAAGCTGAAAACAGTGTAACGATCGAAACAGTAAAACACATTGCTGTTAACCTCCAGGCACAAATCGCCCAGTTCGGCAATATGATGGAAAAACTAGGAGCAATTGAGAATAAAGAAGTTCAAAAGTACACATGTGTATTCTCTGACTCCCACCACAAACATGGGGCCAAAAAACAAATTTTAAAAGCCAAACGGCTAGCAACTTATAAGCGCAAAGAGCGCAGAAAGGTTAGACACCAGAAACGTTCAACTATCACAATAGAGGCGAACAAAAAACACATAAAAAACCTCTCAAACAAAGAACTTACAAATGACCAGATTAATTTACTGGCAAAAGGGCTTAAATTCATTCCAACATCCGTTACAAAACAAACACAAATCAGGCAACAACTCTTGCGTGACTTTGATCAGTGTGCAAGAAGAATGCGTCTAATGTACATATTTCGAGGGGAAAACAACGAACCCCATCCTTTCCATGTCAAATCTGCATGGGAACCACCAATACAACGATCAGTAGCCCTTGAAAGTTATCTAGAAGAGGTTAAGAGCGACCTTGCAGAAATAGTAATAACAAAGCCAAAAAATAATCTGCCTCCGGCCGAACGTGAGGCTCTCAGAGCCCTAAAACGTAACACTGAAATAAACCTTAAAAAGGCCGATAAAGGAACAACAACCGTAGTCATGAACATACAAGACAAAATTAAAGAAGGCCAAACTCTACTAGACAACAAAGACAACCACAGGCCTCTTGCATCACCTATGGTCACTGACACAGACCATAAAGTTAAACAACTTATTACAAACCTCCACAACGGAGATCACACCGGACGACATGACTAAAAAATGGCTTTGTCAAACACCAAATCCGCCTCGAATTCCAGAATTTTACACCCTCACTAAGATACACAAGCCGTCCCCGGTCGGCAGACCTATAGTATCAGGGTGTGATGGCCCAACGGAGAAACTATCATCATTTGTCGACAGACTCCTTCAGCCGATAGCACAACAACAAAAGTCGTATCTAAAGATACTACCGACTTCGTCAATTCATAGAAAATACGAAAGTCCCAGCGGACGTCATACTTGTTTCAATAGGGACTTTAAGATCTGGGACGCGAAGACTTCTAGAACGCGGTGACTAATTAAGGACTGGAACTAGAACGCCGTCGTTTGCGCGCGAGAAGTAAAGTTAAGATCTCCGTCGCGATGCAAGACGACGCGGCTGCAAACCGCTCTTTATCAGTTTGATTCTTCACGTATTCTTCGGTAATTCTTTCTCAGAAATAGCCATGGCATCATTTAAGAAAGTCCAAGAAATGTTTTGTTGTGCTTTGTTCGATAGCATCACCTCCACTTCTTCGTTGACGCTTCGGTTTGTCATCGCTTTCATCCGCTCATGAACCTCTTTTCTTCGTCTCTGACAGCTTCTCCATCGCTTTTAGTCTAACATATTTCGCTTTAGCCCGATCTAATATTGAAGTTTTTTGCTAGCTGTTCCCTGTGTTTCCTGTAATTCCGCTTCGCCACTTTCCTCCAACGCGATGATCATATCCAATAGGTTTTCTAGTTCCGTTGGCTCATCGTTGTGTAAGGATTTACATTGACGAATTCTCTGCATAGAATGGATTCATGATCTTGTGTCCAAAACATCACTGAACTAAAGGGAAGCATAAAAACGCACGCAGTTTAATAAAATAAAATAAAATAATACAGGCTTAAAATTGGCTTTTAGCGGCAGATAAAGGCAATAAATCGAGAATTGCAACGGTACAAGAGACGAGAAGAGAATCCAGAAGACTCCTGCATTCACTATTTGTAGTTTTAGCTCGTGACTTACTTGCAAGCCTTGCTCGACGTAGCCTAAAATTCATCCGATTGCTTCGAGTCGTTTTATCCTCTCAGTCAACAACTGAGGGAGTAATAACGACTCGAAGTAGTCGGATGAAATTCAGGCTATGCTCGAAGTCGAATTCGAAGGCGCTGCCATTTTATAAGCTTCGTACACCTGAAAGAAATTTACAAATAATTACAATCCTTTCATCTCTGAGACCTAAAATGTCGCCAGAAATTACGCCCAATGATCGTAGAGTGCTGATTTTACATGTTTAGAGGAATATATCATCATTTAATTTAAGCACAGGAACAAATATACTCACGTTTTGTACAGAACTTCAAACTCGCAAAACCCACGTTCTCGACGCGACGTGGTGAGACCAGGACGACGGCGTGAGCATGCGCAACATGTCTCCTCTTTGAAAATTTACTTCCGGTCGCGTCTTATAGCCGTCGCGTCTCGGATCTTAAAGTCCCTAATAGGAGGGAATAGACACGGTATGCAGAGCATACGAAATATTCTATAGAAACGAACCTCCTACCCCTACACAACTACTAAAACGAGCGCTCAGGCTAATTCTCCAAGAAAATTCTTTCCAGTACTAGGCCCGCTAGTTAAATGGAAAAAACTACCTTCAAACACATGGTACGGCCATGGGCAAGAAAATGGCAGTCGCCTTTTCTAATATATTCATGAACAAGGTAGAGACGGAAATCCTTAGCCAAAGCCTTTTTAAACCGCTCGTTTGGAAACGTTACACAGACGACATCTTCTCGCTCTGGACTACAGAGACAGAATAGAACATTTCATTGAACAAGCAAACAATCATCACCCTACTATCAAATTTACGGCTGAAATTTCCGATAAGGAAACAACATTCCTGGACGCCTACATCTACAAAGCGGAAAGATTCGAAAGAGACGCAATCCTTGATGTGCGTACTCATTTCAAACCAACTGAGACATTTCAGTATACCCATTTTGCTTCCTGTCACCCGCAAGGAGTTAAAAAAGGCTTCATTAAAGGGGAAGCCCTCCGACTCCTCAGAACAAACTCTTCCAAAATAATGTTCGAAGAGAAAATTACAAATTTCGAAGCGCATCCTGCTACAGAGGGGTTACCCAGAGGATCTTATTAAAACAACCCTCTCAGAGGTGAACTTCAAAGACAGGAAACTAGCCCTTCAACAGAAACCAAAGACAAACCAACGAATCTTGCCTTTTGTCACACAATACCAACCATCAGTGCCAAACCTAAAACAAATTCTCATGAAAAACTGGCATTTAATAGAACAACAACCATTACTGAGCGGAATCTACAAAAAACCGCCCCTCGTATCTTATAAAAGAGGGCGGTCGCTCAAAGACATACTCGTGAGAGCCAAACTATAAAAAGGTTATTTTGAACAGCGCTGGGGAGTCGTGTAGGCCTGTCAACCCCATTTTACAGACTTTACAAAGCTTGCACTGAAATTCTTGTAATTTAACTTCATGTGTTGCTTTAAAAGGCACCAAATAGACCTTTTTTAAGCATTCTTTACTAAAACCATACCGTAGGATCAGCTGTTGGGGCTTGAAAGAAATAGTCTAGAATAGCGGCGTAAGCAGACTTAGTTGCGAAGTTTTTATTAGAGCACACTTTGGAACAATTATCTTCAGTGTTGGTAGGATTTGTGGTTTTTAGTTCTCGTCTCCAACTAGAGGGGATGGAATGTATTAGACCGTAATATGTGGTAAAGGGAACTTGCACCTGGAATTTTTGCTGAAATTTTTCCAGGGACAGAAAAGTGAAATCCACATCATCAAGTAAGTCACGCCGGCGAATGATTCCGTTCTGATACCAATGCTTAAGAAAAACGTTTTTTTGATTTATTACTATGTTGCTGTTATTCCAGATTATTTGATTATGTCTCTGTGTGAAGTTGTCTGACCAGAGAAATCTGTAGTCTTGCCAGTACTTTAACACGGACAAATAAAAAGGGGGAAGGTTATTCACTTGGAGTAGATTTATGTCGTAATTACAACTTAACAGAAAGGAGCAACCGCCAAGATGACCTAGCAGGTGCTCTGGTAGGACTTTCCATTTGGCGCCCGAGTTTTGGCGTATTCTCTGGATCTAGGAGATTTTTAGTGCACTCTCCATTATACCATGGATAATAGAAAGACTGGATAGGAAACTTATGTCACGTGGGCTGATTTCTTATCGCCGATTGGTTGGTTCGTGCTCCAAGATGGCGTTGGATGGTTCCATCATAGTGGAAATTTGTGACGAAACGATGGCGAAAATGTGGCGCAAACCAGTCGAAATGTAGGGTTTCTTTGCCTGCATGTTGTTCTTTTTCGGATTTTTTAGTGGTACTTTAATTTTTGGTGTGTGTTATTCCCTTGGTTTGTTGTCTTACGTCGATGGCGATCCTTCAAAGCCACACTTGAACCTTGGAGGTAAGCACTTCGTGTTGTTGTTTTGTGTTATTTGTCCTTGTCTTTGAGAAAACTGCGTCCCAAAAATTGACTTTAGCAGAGCCATATTTAGTACACTTGGCGACTGTTTTGGGACGCCTTTGTTATGAAGATTTCTTCTTGTTTCTATTCTTAACTACGATTGACAGATGTTTTAAGGATGGAATTGTGGCATAGGCATAGTTACAGACTGAATACTGGTATTTTTCAGCCATAAATTTCGACTTGAAAATGGCTGAAACTAACTACATTGGGAGCTGGCGCTGAGCAAGTGTACGCACACGGTGTGTAAAGTTCCAGTCGGCAGACTAGTTTGTGTTGAGAACTGTTTCGTTCAAGTAATATCCTAGATTGACCCTGTGATTGTTCGTAAAGAAGTATTTAATTTGGCTCATCTTTTAATGTTGAAATTAAACTACTAAATTACATATCTAGTGAATACAATCGCCTTACGTTGCTCCTCGCAGCTTGTATTCGAAGGCACTGAAGAGACTCGAATAATTTTTGTACTTTTCCCTCACATAAACTATAAATAATTGTTGCATCAATGGGAAAACACCTGGTTGTCCGTAAATAAAATTGAAGGGAAAATTAAACGTTTGTTTGAGCTGGGTGCTTTTACCGCTAATAAAATCATTTTGTCAAGGGTTGTTAACTTATAAAATTCGACACTCGCTAAGCTTGTCGATAAAAGCAAAAAAGAAATCGTCAAAACCGTGATAAAAAGAGTTAAAATTATTTTCGGCTTTCTTGTGGTTTGTTTTTTTGTTTTAGGGCTGGCAACTCAGCGGGGTGCAATGCTGAGTCCCCATTACATAACAGAACACTGACAATCAACAAACTCGCCCCAGGGAGGGTGCACCAGCACACCAAACTCGTCGGGGGAACGAACCCCGCCTCCCCTAACACTAAGACCAGACATGACGAGACAATAACATGGGGAACCGCACAAAAGGACAAGTTAAAAAACGCGGGAGGGGACAAAACAAGCGGCAGGGATGTCCGGGTGACTCCCCCCAAGGCTGATGGCGCGCTATCTGATGTAACAAAAGGGCCAGGCAGCAGAGGAGAGAGCCAAACAACCACATCACCGGGAAACAACAAACACTTAAATCAGCAAAACCAGGCGTCCATCACGAACCAAGCCGGCGACACCATTGGCACACCACTGCCTAGCAAAGTAACGTTTGCGGCGAGAAGACTTGAACCGGCGGAAGAACAAAGGCAGATGAAAACGAAGACGAGACTTGGTCCGTTCCAACACGGCAACAGCACCTGGCTGGACATCACGGAAACGAAAGTCGTTTCTAGCAACCCATAGGGAGAATTTACAAACATTCAAAGCATAGACAAAAAACCGCGGAACACACAGGAGCTCATCCTCAGAGAAGCCAAAACGGACATGACGGAGAAGGATAGGACCAAAAGCGGGAGAAGAACGAAACAGCAAGGAGGATAACCAGGAAAGGACACTATCCGCTAAAGGACAGTGGAAGAAAAGGTGATCCAAAGTCTCCAACGGGCAACCACAGAAACAGGCCATAGGAACGGCATAGCCAAAAGACGACAACCGTTCCGCCGTGTATAACACACCATGCGCAATTTTCCACGACAGATCAATGACTTGACGATCCATGTCGAAGAAAAACAACTGGCGCCACGTGGAGGGCCAATACAAAGGGCCAAAAGAAGGCAAAAATTTCTCCACACAATGGGGGGCCTCCGAACGCTCCGACAAAAGCACAAGATAGGCCGATTTGGTAGATAGAGAGCCCACAGGAGACACCAGCAAACCACGACCCACACAAAGAGATCCGCGGTTGGGCCAAAAGGCCCCGCCAATAGCCCTCCAGGCAGACAAAAGGGCAAAATAAAAATCAGGCAGACCCCCGGAGCCAGGGAAACGCAGGGGATAAGACAGAACCTGCATGGAGGAAGCCGCAAAACCAAGATCACACCAATACGAAAAAAAGGAGACCCATGTGGACGGAGACAGCAGAAAACGCCTCACCCATTGCAGTAACAAGGCCCAAACCTTCGACTGAATGTCAACAACCGAAAAACCACCACTAGAAGGAGGCTGGGCAATAACTTTCCTTGTGACGAGATCTGGTTTGCCACTCCAGAAGAAACCAAACACAGCCTGGTTAAGCTCACGAAGCACCCACTGAGGCATGTGGACCACCGATGCCACATACCAAATTCGGGACAAAGCCAACGCATTGATCACCAACGCCTTTCCACGAAATGACAAAGAGCGCTGCCTCCACGAGGATAACACATTTTGCACAGCAGTGATACGTGGGCGCCAATTATCTTCATCAGAAGCGAGGGGGCCAAGAAGAACACCCAAGATTTTAACCTTTGCAGAAGACCACTCGATGGCCACAGGGGCATCAGCCCGACCGTTCCATGACCCCAGCCAGAGACCCTTACATTTTGCAAGATTAAGTTTCGCCCCGGAGCCCTTCTCATAGAGGTCGTAAACATCGAACGTAGCAGTGATAGCTCTCACCGAGGTGACAACGACGGATGTATCGTCTGCATACAGAGACAGAGAAGGTAGCGAGGCCGCAGGGGCCGGGAGGGATAAACCAACAATATCAGGATGACTACGAATGTTGCAAGCTAAGACCTCAGCCACTAAGACATAAAGCAGTGGCGACAAAGGGCAGCCTTGGCGAACGCCCCGAGACAACGAGAAATAAGATGACACATAACCATTCACATTAACAGCACTTTGCGCACCCGCATAAAACAAATCAACCCAGCTGATGAAGGAAGGACCGAAGCCCATCCGAGATAGGGTAGCCTGCATAAAGCCCCAGTCAACGCGATCAAACGCCTTCTCTTGATCCAAGGAGAGGATCGCACAGGGCGTCCCAGAGCGAGAAGCGTAGTCAACCACGTCGCGCAAGAACGCGACATTCTCGCCAATAAACCGGCCAGGAACACCACAAGTTTGGTCTCTACCTACCACAACATGCAACACTTTCAATAAACGGCCCGCAATCGCCCGAGATGCAATTTTGTAGTCGACATTGAGTAATGAGATGGGCCGCCAGTTTCGAGGGTCGAGTCGATCCCCCTTTTTAAATGATAACGAAATCACGCCCCGCCGTTGAGATTTGGACAGACGACGATTGGTAAGACAAAAATTAAGAACCCGAACCAAATCAGCCCCTAAAATCGGCCAAAACGTGACGTAAAACTCCATTGGGAGACCGTCATTACCGGGAGCTTTGCGGTGGGCCATCCCTTTGAGGGAGGAGAAACACTCTTCAACCGACAAAGCACCCTCACAAACCTCAGACTGCTCGGACGACAAGCTGACAGAGACTTTAGACAAAAGCTCCTCCTGGGCAGCACCGTCCACTTCCTCCGCCGAGAAAAGTGTGGAATAAAAATTAGCAAAAACATCAACCAGCTCATGAGCAGAGTTCACGATGGATTCATCTTCCAGACGTAACGCCGACACCAACCTGTCCGCGCTCTGTTTTTTGACCAAGCGGAAAAAGTAGGAAGAGGAGGACTCACCCTCCTCAACCCAGCGCGACCGGCTTCTAACCTGGGCGCCGCGAGCCGATTCCAAATCCAGCTTAGCCAGACTAGACAATGTGGACTGGTAAGGCCCAAAACAGAAAACAGCACCGGAATCCACCCGAGACTTCAAAAACTCGGCCAACCGGACAAGAAGATCTCTCTCCGACCTCTTAGCCGAGGCCCGCCGCTTGCAATACTCCACAGACAACCGCTTTATCTCACGTTTGCCCTCATCCCACCACTCCTCGAGGGAAGGGAAGAAAAAACTCTGCGAGCGCCAAAAAGACCAAAAATTGGAGATCATAGCAACATAATCGGGTTCATCGAGTACAGCCAAATTGAGCTTCCAGAGCCCTGGGCCAGGGACGATGGCCTCCGGGACAGAGACTGACAGGTGTACAGCGCAATGGTCCGAAAACGGAAAAGGAAGGATGTCGCAGGCCGAGACAGCAGGGACCCAGGAGAAGGGGACGCCAAAGAGGTCGATGCGGGAGGCAATAAGGCCGTTCCAACGGGACCAAGTAAAGCAATTTTGAGTGGGGTGCAAAAAACGCCAAATATCCAAAACACAACAAGCCGCGAAGAGCCGAGAGAGAGTAGCAGAACTCTCCCGGACGGTGACAGAGGGATCAGAACCAACCCGGTCCAGCTGGCGGTCAAAGACAGCATTAAAATCCCCGCAAAGCAGGGTAGGGACTGAGGGGTCCACACGAGTCCCAACATCAGCAAAAAAATCATCCCGAGCGGGATTCCGATTGGGTGCATAAATACAGGCCACACGAAAGAGCTTGGACTGAAAGGAGAACTCGCACTGGACAAAACGACCAGCGTTATCGGTCCACGATCTCACCAAAGACAAACGAGGACGAAACAACACAACAGATCCACACGAATGCGAGGAACCAGCAGAGGCTACACACGAAAGCCCCGTGGCAGAAAACCACCTAGTACACTCCTCAACAGAACTACAATGAGTCTCTTGTAAACAGACAACATCAACCGGAGAGGGCAAGAGCTGCAACCACTGAATAACCCCCGCGCGTTTGTGAACGTCACGAAGACCGTTCACATTCAAGGTAATAATGGACAAAGCCATGATTATTTACGCCGTTTGACCAAATCCGACCAACTTTGGGCCGCCATTTTCGCACCCAAGCTGATGCCCGCCCAACGAGGGGCACCAGGCTTCTGGACACCGGAACCAGAAGGCCTTAAAACCTTGAGAACGGACGAAGCCACAGACGAGGAGCGAAGGCCCCGACGCTTGCCCGAAGAAACAGAGAGGTCACTAGAGCCGGGACTCACAAAATTACCGTGACTCTCAGAGGGAGGAGAGTCACCGGCAGGGCTAGACAGAACAGCCTCGTCATTTTCCTCATCGCCAATTTCACCGTCAGAAGACAACCCATCACCGCTGGTAGCGCAATCATTATCATCATTATCTAAGTTGCTAGTATCACTATTATCAATACTTTGTAATTCTTCATTAATTAAATTCTCACCAATAGCACTAACATTACTAATATTAGGTAATACATTATCATCAGTAGGTTTACAAACATTAACAAGTGAATTGGAATTTGGAGCATCAGGCAAATTCAAATTTCTTGTGGTTTGTAGAAAATGAGGCTGTGCATTTTTTTTAGGTGTTTTGTAGCTGTATACATGTAAGTTTTCGTATAGTTTTTATGTAGTTAGGCTTCCCGGCCGTTTGGTGCATAAAATTATCGGGCGCTGGAGTCATTCTTCGCTCTCACAAGTTTCATAATCATTTACTCTGTCTTTTGCCTCTACCGGTTATGTACCATCTAACTGTTTTCTCCAAGAGCAAGTCCTCTTCATCCTTTACTTCAAAACATGAGAAATCTGTATAGTCGAAGACAAAGATATGAAATATGCAATGAAAAGTAAGACGCGCAAAACGTCGGATGTAAGCGGTTGAATGGCTCTCGATAATGTGACGTCACATTTTTCCACTATGTTGGAACCGATCGCGTCAGCCGGTTTCCTATCCAGCCTTTCTATTATCCATGATTATACCAAAATCTACCATTTTAAGCCCACCGCGGCATTTTTCACCAATAATTGTTGATTTCTTTATTTTGGGGGGTTTACTTTCCCAAAGGAAATCAAAAATCAGTTTATTTGCCGCATCATTCACATGAGGTGGTACATAAAGGTTAGACGAAATAAAAATCAATTTCGATAGCGTTAGGGTTTTCACAAAATTTATCCGTCGGATTTACGTGAGTTTTCTACATTTCCAAACATTCAGTACTCTTTCCATGTTACGTAATTTGTCATCGAAGTTTAATTTGTCGGCCTTGGCCTTGTCATACGAGAAAAAGACACCTAACGCGCAAATAGCTAGGCTCGTCTGGCCATTTGAGGTTGAAAGGGGTATCGCGCCTGTCTTTCCAACAGCCCAGCCACATAGCCTCGGCTTTTGATGTGTTAACCCGTAGGCCCGATATGGATCTAAACTTTTCCAGCATGTTTAGCAATTGCAAAATCGAATCGGTGTCTTGTACGAAAACAGTGGTATCGTTCGCATACATGGAAGTTTTTATTTCCTCTTTCCCAATTACGATTCCCTTTATGAGGGCATCATGCTTGATGGCTCTTGCTAGGAGTTCAAGGCCAATGACAACAACAAACCAGATAACGGATAGCCTTGTCTCACACCGCGCGCGTTTTATAGAGAAAAAAAACTTGAAGCGTGGCCGTTATTTAACATGCAGCTGGAAATACTGGAATGCAAAGTTCGAAACCATTGTAAAACATGATTAGGGCCGAAATTGAACTGCAATAGGGCCTTCTCTAAGTAATGCCATTCGATAGTATCAAAGGCTTTGCGGAAGTCTAGGAATACAGCAATTCCTGGCCGATTCTCTTTCTCAGTGTAAAACATTAAATCTTCTATCAGCCTGATGTTTTCGCCAATATAACGCCCTTTCACGTAACCGGTTGGGTCGGGATTTATTAGTTTGGGGAGAACTTTTTCTAGCCGCTTGGCCAATACTTTAGTGAGAATTTTGTAGTCAACGTTTAACAGGGAAACTGGTCTAAGATAATATGAATTAGAAAAATGTTTTTCTCCCGATTTCTTTTCTTAAACCGGCCGCCAATTGGCCAATAATATACGATTTTTAGTGGTCACGTGACTTATTAACACAATGTTTATACTTTAAAATGTTAAGGACGATGAGTTCTTTAAGTGTGCCAAATTTTGACTCAGCCCCATCATCTATGCCAAAGTTATAGCCAATAATTCATTTTCCAGGAGTAGAAGCCTTTGTCCCAGGCCTTAAACTACTTGAGTTGAGGCAAACAAGCTGGCTATTTAAAAGCGTGATCGAGAATTTGAACTCGAAACTACCGAGAAGAAATCCTGCTAGCGGTCAGGGTGGAACTTGAGATCGGGGCCTCCAAATAACAAGTCCAGCGCTGTATATAACCGCTTGTTCACGCTGCTCCCGTTACTTTGTCGTCAGTCTGTATTCTACGCTGGAGATTCCGGATTCTAGGTACTGGACACCGGATTCAAATCGCTACCGGGACTCTGGATTCCGCAAACACAAATTCCATGATTCCGGAATTATACGGAGTTCCTTCACTTCCTTGCATGTGGCGAATATTTGGACGTATACGTTCAACGGATCTTGGATGCTGAAAAAAACAAGCAACGACAGCAACAAAAACAAAAACAAACGAACAACTAAAGACAAAACAAAACAAAATCGATCTGCACGCGCGCAGTAACAATTCATTAGGTGACTCTTTACCCAAAGCTCTTCTGCGCATGACTGTCAGGGAAGGAGTCAGAAGAGTAAGCACTGGGGTCGAGAATGGTCATTGTCGTGACCCATGCTTGAGGGCAGAGCTCACGCGATGTAAAAAGTTGATCTTGGGTTCAGTTAGCCTCCCCGCAGACGTCCTGTGGGATTTGTTTTTGTTCGTCACGCATTCATTCCGGTCCGTGGGGAGAAATGAATACGTGACGAACAAAAACAAACCCCAAAGGACGTCTGCGGGGAGGCTGGGGTTCAGTATTACAGCTAGTTATGAGCGATCCTTCACAAAAGCTGGTAAGTTATAAGCTTATTGAAGGCATTCGCTTTCATTAATCATTCCTGAGTCGTCGTTTGATTTATAAATTTTGTGAGTTTATACCTGTCGTTTGATTATCGATTTATACCTGTACTATTCAAGTTGTGGCTGCAGCATACTAGTACGACTAATAATTACATCGACTGTCGTCGGTGCTAAATAAATTTTGAACTTGAATCTTGAAAATATTTTGTTTATTTGCAGTCCTCGTTTGCAGAATCATTTCTAATTGTGAGTAGCTGATCGAAAACTATAGGAATAGGTAAGCTATTGTAGTTATCCAATCTCAACCACCCGGCTACTATTTAGTTGGTCAAAATATTCATTTAGCTAGTATGTACGAGGATATCCAGCTGTTTTAACGATTCAGTGCATCCATTGAAGGTTTTAAAATTCAAAGCGAGTTTAATTTCGGACTTTTTTGCAGGCTGGATATGTCAATAAATAAAGAAAGGCTTTTGGCCCGGCTTCTTTCATCGTGTCACACACTGTGAGCACGAGCAATTTATGCTAAGAGGATCAAGAAACAAAAGTCTGCAGACGAACGAATCGAAATGAGGGATCATAAGACATGGGATTGGAAATCACAAGCCGTGCCATCGTGAACAACGGGGAATTTGTAGGGAATATTGATTATTTATTTCAGCGTAACAGAGATCGGACGTGTGATCAGCATTTGGCGAACGGGAACCAATCCTAATTATATCTTGGGTAAAAAGGGATAAATTATAACATAAATATAAAAGTAGGTTGAGTTTGATCGTCCGGGTGAACGTAGTCCTGAATAGGACTGTTGTTGTTGACAGTGACTGACGTTTCGACAACCTGTGCGGTAGTCATCTTCAGAGTCAAAGTGAGTTGTATCACGTCAGTAGATGGTATTATATACTCTGGTTATTGATCTGATTGGTCAATAAAGTCAAGATGTTATTGGTCGTCTGTCAGTTAAGCCGCGGTGTTATTGGCTATGAAGACTCGTAATCAGTAATTGGTGCGTTTCGATCCGTCTATTGTCACAGTTAAGCAGTCGTCTATTGTTAGTCAAATTGTCAGTTCTCAGTTCTTGCACGTATATTACAACCTTACAATATACGTGTTGCACACAAACCCATAACCACTTTACGACGCCTGCTTACTAATGTCAAGGACAAAGACAAACCGGAGGACAGACAGGGAGCAGTATACAAGATCAAATGCTGCGACTGCCAGGCTTCTTACATTGGTAAAACCGGCAGAAACCTTAGCACGCGACTGACCGAACACAAACGAGCAACGAGGAATGGTGACGTCAACAATCACATTGCTGAGCATTATTTACAGACGAAACATCAAATTGACTGGGATTCTGCGACATGTATAACGTATTCTACAGACTACCATCAACGTCTTACTTTGGAAAGCTGGTTCACTAACTTAGAACAAACGCCACTGAATCGTAGCCAACAGTTACCAGCGCCGTACAAACGACTTATTGACGAGATGAAGCGAAACTAACTACGAGAGATCGACTGGAGAACTGACAATTTGACTAACAATAGACGACTGCTTAACTGTGACAATAGGCGGATCGAAACGAACCAATTACTGATTACGAGTCTTCATAGCCAATAACACCGCGGCTTAACTGACAGACGACCAATAACATCTGTAATGTTCTGAACAAAGGTATGAGTCATGGAAGATAACACAAAGTTAACACACCGGCCATGTCCGTGAAAACACATGTTCTATTCTAATCCCAGCATGCTTTGTTACAAGAGGCAAGGCGTGTCACGCCACTGTGTAACGCTAAACATTACATTTCTCCTTTCCTTCAGTTAAGAGTCACACAATCAAAGTAGAGTAACGGGGAATAAGCAACAGCACCAATAGATACGATGCAACAAAATTACACTGGTGTAGAATATGCAAATAAACTTGAACAAGAGGGGTTACGTGCCTAATGCAACGTTCTTAACTTAAACGTTCAATAACTAAATGTTCCCAAAGATTGAAAGTTCACAAATCTCAAACGACGTCTGTAAATCAATTCTTAAATCATGTGAGAACAGTCATAACGAATATCCATAAAATACATGTTTAAAAAAGCATTTAAAATCAGTCAATCATCCTTGATCAAATCTCTTCAATGAGTCTCCTTGGGGGCACGGATACACGTGCAGACCTTCTAGGCACAGATTCAGTCAGGATCTCAGCATTTCCACCGGGGTCCACTGGGGAATCTGCGAACTCCTGAACTGAGACTGGAATGGGTGAAGGAGGGCTGTTATCAGCATCAAGGTCAACTGTCTCTCTCTCAAATGCTGGACTGGTTCGGAGTGTAGTATCTTCAGCGAGAAGCTTCTTGAAGTAAGACGAATTACGTGTAACCTTTCGGTCGGCACTTTCTGCGGTTAGCATACTGTGATGCTTCTTAGTGACGGTTAACGGGGTCGGGTGATAGGGTGTTGACAGCTTCTCTCGCTTTGGTTGTTTCACTAGCACTGTGTCTCCGACCTGAATGTCACAATCTTTGATGGTTCTTCTTGACTCAGCTTGGGTCTTGATCTTGAGTTTCTGATGAGCGTCTCTCTGGCGCATGGCTACAGGGTCATGATTTTCACCATTTGTCATGACAACAGGGTTGAGCAGCTTAGTTCTAATTTGCCTACCAAACGGGGCGGTAGCAGGGGCAACACCGGTCGTACAATGGGGTGTGGCACGATAGTTGCGAAGAAACTGGTACATATCTTGTTTCCAGTGTGCAGTGGTGCGCAGTACTTTCCCAAAGGTCTTCATAAATCGTTCCACTTCTCCATTGGCTTCGGGCCACAAAGGAGACACCTTTCGGTGCTTGAAACCGAGATATCTAGCGAATTGTGCAAATTCGCTTCCACTAAAGGGGGGACCGTTATCGGATTTTACCACTTGAGATACCCCATAAGCAGCAAATATGCGGTCGAGCTTAGGAATCACCGCTTTGGCAGAAGTAGAGTGGACGATCTCGATCTCAGGAAATCTTGAGTAGTCATCGATGACAACAAGGACATAGTGTCCAGCAACTTCACAAAAGTCAATACTGACTTGTTCCCAGGGACCATTGGGCAAAGGAGTCATCTGCAAAGGCTCACGGGAAAACTTGGGCATCGCAACTTGACAGGGAGTACACCGTTTCACAATAGAATCAACTAGGCTGTCCATTCTTGGGAACCAGACCTTTGAGCGTAACAGAGTACGGGTCTTTACTAGCCCTTGATGGCCTTCATGAGCCAACTTGACCACTTGCTTCTGAAGGGCATCAGGAATCACTATGCGACTGCCACGAAGCATAAGGTTGCCGTCCACTGAGGTTAGCTCACTGCGGACATTGGCAAATATCTTGAGAGTATCTGGGTCCACTCCCTCCACTGGCTTCAGGTTATCCCACTGGCCAGTTGAGATGAGACGCATTACTTCTTGAAGAGTGACATCTTTTCTGGTTGCTTCAATGATCTCTTCTCTGCTCAGAGCCTTGGCTGTGGCTTGAGACATCACGAAGTTAACATACTGCTCTGCAGACTCTGCGATGAGATCACACTTCGTGTCACTCTGGAGATGCCTCGAGATGTAGTCTGCTGGATTCAGGTCACCTCTTGCATACAACACTTCGAAGTTGAAAGACTGCAGCTTGAGACGCCAATTCTCAATCCTGGCTGACTCTTGGGAAGTAGGGCTGTTGAAGATGGATAACAACGGCTTGTGATCCGTCACGACTTTGAAGTAACTTCCCAGGAGGTAAATACGGAAGTGATGACAACCCCATGCGATTGCCAATGCCTCACGCTTGATTTGAGAGTAACGCCTTTCCACACTTGAGAGGGCTTTGCTGGCGTAGGAGATCACTTTGCCACCTTGAGTTAACACAGCGCCTAATCCAACAGGACTGGCATCCACGAGCAGGATGGATTTCTTACTAGGATCGAAATAAGCCATGACTTCATCTGAGGTGAGACTACGCTTGAGTCTATCTAATGCTGCTTGGTGAACATCTTCCCATTTGAATTTAACGCCCTTGTGAGTGAGGTCGCGCAAAGGAGCCACAATGTCTGCGTAATCACGTATGAAGCGAGACACATAATTGGTCATTCCTAACAGGCTGCGCACATCGCTCACTAAGGTAGGTGCCTCTGCCTGCATGATCGCTTCCACTTTTGCAGGGTCGGGCGACATACCATCTGCACTAAAAACCATGCCAAAAAACTCAATACGTGGCATGTAAAACTGACACTTTTCTTTGTTCAGAGTCAAGTTCAACTCCTTGAAACGGGTTAGAACCGCATGCAAGGTCTTATCATGGTCCTCCGTGTTAACTCCATAGATGATGACGTCATCGCTAATGTTCTTGACATTGGGAATGTCACTAATAGCAGTAGCAATCACATCTTGAAATTTTTCAGCTGCAGCATTTATTCCAAAACTTAGGCGTTTGTACCTGAACAGACCAAAATGAGTGGAGAACGTGGTGATATGCCTGGAGTCAGGGTGCAGGACAAGCTGATGATATCCTTGATTGAGATCTAGCTTGCTAAACACCTTGGCACCGTTGAGGTCGTGTACCACTTCATCAAGGGTGGGCATGAGGTGTCTTTCTCGGGTTATTGCTTTATTAACTTCCCTCATGTCCACACATAAACGTACGCCACCAGGCTGTTTGGGCTTGGGCACTAAGACCACAGGAGATACCCAGGGGGTGGGTCCATCAGAAGGCTCGATAATATCCTGTTGTAGCAGGGATTCAACACAAGCTTCAAGATTCTTTCTTTGATGAAATGGGATACGTCTGTGTGATTGATGAACAGGTTTCACATTCTCATCAATATGTAATTTGACCTCAACACTCTTCATCTTTCCAAGACCACTAAAAAGACTGGGGTAATTTTGAAACACATTCCTTTCCACAGACACCGCGTTTGCAATTTGCAGTATCCCCAGATCTGTAGCAGTTGTGTATCCAAGAAGAGATGTCTTGCCATCTACCACAAGAAACTCAGAGTCAACTGAATTACACTTGGATTCCACTAAGGCCTTGAATTTACCCAGCACGGGAAGGGGTTTAGATCAGTTGAAAGCATACACTTCAGCATCACAAAGTTCTAGTCTCCTATTCAACATTTTGGACACATCATGACTCACAATGTTCACACTGGCTCCAGAGTCTACTAAGAACTTGCAGATAACACCATTGACCTTTAATGACACAAAAGGAGCACTGACCTTGGTAGGGGAATTCACCGTAAATGTGTGTTCATCACCTGAACTCGACGGCGATGAGCGTGGCTTTGACTCTTCGTTTACTTGGTTAACGGTTCGCGGGGGCTTGAAGTTTCGACGTCCTTGCGTCCTGTTTCCTTTTCGAGGTGTTCCACCTTTCCTAGGAGACTGACCCTTTTGAGAGCCTCGACAACACTGCGCATAATGGCCGTATTTTTGGCAGGAGTTGCACTTTCGATTCTGAGCAGGACACCCAGCTTTAGCATCATGGGGCCAGCTTCCACCACAGTTAAAACAACGAGCTGCCTTGTCCGGTGTTTTAGACTTCTGGGGAAATACAGCATTGGCACTTCCTGGAGATTCTATGTCGGTCGCTTGCTGCTCCGAGACCTCCAACGCTCTTGCTTCAGCTAACAGGGCTTCGAGTGTCATAGTCGAATCCCTCAGCGCTTTTCGGCGAAGACGCTGCGAAGTGCACGACTGAATTATTTGAGATTTAACTTCCTTATCGATGTCATTGAATTCACATGTGGCTGCCCACTGTCGCAATCGAGAGTGATACGAGTTCATGGTTTCACCCAAGCTTTGCTTCGCCTGCCGAAACGTGTATATCTCAAATTCCACATTCTTCTTCGGGTCAAAGTACTCATTCAGCTTCGTTTTGGCCGTTTCAAAGTCTTCACCCGTGTCCGGTAGAGTGTCAAAGATTTCAGATACTTCCTCTCCGGCGTAGTACAGTAAAAGAGCTCTCTGTCTCTTCTTATCACCAATAGCAGCGGCAACAAAGAGGTTCTCGAGACGTTTTATCCACTTTCGCCATCGTTGTGCAATCGCGCCATCCGCATGGATGTCGAACGGTTCGAAGGGGGGAATCGCTGTAGCCATCACAAAGAGGACACACTCGGTCACACAGACAGTTATGAGTGTTTTGAAGCGATTTGCCGATCCTCGTCGCCAATGTAATGTTCTGAACAAAGGTATGAGTCATGGAAGATAACACAAAGTTAACACACCGGCCATGTCCGTGAAAACACATGTTCTATTCTAATCCCAGCATGCTTTGTTACAAGAGGCAAGGCGTGTCACGCCACTGTGTAACGCTAAACATTACAACATCTTGACTTTATTCTTTATTGACCAATCAGATCAATAACCAGAGTATATAATACCATCTACTGACGTGATACAACTCACTTTGACTCTGAAGATGACTACCGCACAGGTTGTCGAAACGTCAGTCACTGTCAACAACAACAGTCCTATTCAGGACTACGTTCACCCGGACGATCAAACTCAACCTACTTTTGAAATGACTCCTGGGTTCAAACCTTTCACAACATAAATATAGCTCGTTGCGACCCGTGGTTGAAAGCATAGAAGACAAAGACATCCCTTGCCGCATCATATTTTTAAGACCAACAAAAGATATGAAATTTTTGTGCTTCACTGATTAATCCGCGTGAAGTCAACTTACATCTATAATCTTTCATCTGAATAAATCACCGCCGGCCGAAAGTTTGCTATTTTATGCATTTTTTTTTAAATTAAGGTTTGTTTTAAATAATTTCGACTGATCTCATTGAGAATTGTCAACGTGTGTCTTTCATGACTACCCTTTTAACATATATGTGGTGCGATACCACAACCCTACACTTATCTACAATTATATATCGTCCTGAAAATATTGATGTGACCCCCCCCCCCCCCCCGCCCCTGCCCCCCCGCATGGAGAGGAGGAAATCTCGGTGGGAGCGTGCTGCTCGGTTCTCAAAATCCTGATCCTATTTTACGCCGAAAAATGTCATAGTCGTCCATCCCCACCGTCGGACGTTGCTTCCAAAACCCCAGACCGGTTTTCAAACCTGAAATAACTTACATTGGACGCCGACAAAAAGATCCATTTCTCCTTTTCTAATGATTTGGAAATGAAACGACCAATATATTCAGACTCTTTCGTCTTAATGTGCAAAGTCTATACCGTTTTCAGACAAGAACGGCGCAAAATCCATACCCTTTGGGGCGGGACATAACAGTATTGTCTCATATGAGGGAGTACCACCCCCTAGGATGTGATACGTTTATAGGCAAATCCAATGATCGAGTTTATCTGATAATTTATGTGGAAAAATTGGGCTTAAGGTTGTATAAAGGTCTAACAATCGTCTTTTCTTGTCTTCCCTTCATAACCAGTCTTTGTGATGTCGTTATTCATGTTGCCATACTTTCTGATGGCTATGTTTGCTTCAAAATTATCTTTTATTCCTCAGATTGCACAGAGTGACTGAATTTGTAAACCAACCAATCAGACGATGAACTCGCAACAAGAAGACTCTAAAGACACTAATGCCGAAGGAAACGATTCATATTCATTCAATGTATTGGGTAAGAAAAGATACCTTACATCATATAATCCAAAAATTAAAGCACAGAAGATACGGGCAGACTGCTACCCTGCGAGTAGAGGTTTTGTTTGTTTGTTTGTTTTTTCCTTCGAAGTCCTTCGCGTAGCTTGCCAGTAGCTTGTGGCTTATTAGTCGCCACACGAACGACTTCGTAAACGTTATGGCATAACAGCCTGGAGGGGGAGGGGGGTAGGGGGTACTCCCTATAGTGGCCTATACGGGTAGGCTTTGATAGATTGTCTTCGCAAAAGTGGCATAATATGCTACTAGCAGTGCTCGTATATTTCTAAAATTATGCTCATTTTAGCAAAAATTCCGGAATTATGCTTCTAGGTTTGGCTTCAATTTTTTTTTAAGTAGAAACACCTCAATAGCTACGCAATAAGCAAATAAAAGGTACGCAGACGCCATCTTAGATAATCGTACTGGCACTTCCTATGGGACCAATGAATGTGACAATAAGCAGACAAAAAATTGATTTTGTGCCTTAGATTTGCCTGTAACACTGATAGGGCTTTCCTCGAGTTAATTGCTCGGCAACTTTTTGGCAACTTCTCGTATTTCGAGCAACTTTTTTTCGTTTAGAGCAACTTTTTGCATTCTAAGCAATTTCTCTAGTCATCTTCTAATTCTGAGATATCGGAGCAGCTTTTAGTGCTTAAATTGGGTTTTCTTCCACATTTGAGAATTTATGGATTTCCTGTAAAAAGGAGCCAAATCTCCCCCCCTGGGTCAGATCATGGATGCAAGATAAAAGTAGTCGGGCTGTTAGGTCAGCAGTTTATAGAGAAAATTCGAAACGGTAGACGAAGACTGACACTCGACTGACTTTAGTGACTTGGGTGAACAAGGTCATTCAACAATGTTATTGGCTCATTATTACATTTTTTTTTCTTTTAATTGAGGAGAAAGGTATTTAGCAATCATTATGCTGGTTACGCTGCAAAATTGCACAAAAAATGCTTAGAAATCTTACATTTGTGGTACAATTTGCATATTTTAGCATCAGACCAAAAATAGTTTTTCTTTTTTCGAGTAACTTTTGATTGGTTTTTGAGCGACTTTTGAGCAACTTTTTGAGAAATTACGGGAAACATTTTGGAAAAGCTCGTGCAACTTGTGGAAAGCCCTAAACACTGATCTCCAAATTTCCCATAATGCACCTTATTTGTCCCCCCCCCCCCCCCCCCAAATTTTGCATAACCTTTGTTTTTCATTTCTCCTGGGAATTACAGCCATCCCACATCCCAAGAGAATTTGAAAAGAAAGGTTATGCAATTTTTTTTTTGTTTTTTTTTTTTTTGAGGGGGGGGGGGGGGCAAATAAGGTGCATTATGGGAAATGTGGAAGTGGCTTATTACGCTAGCAGTGCTTTTTTCGGAAAATGGATGAATGCATTATGCCCAAAAATTAAGCCAGTACAATCTGTCAAAGCCTATATACGGGGAGGCTCAGCCCGGAAAGGGAGCTTGACATCATTTAATTCAAAAATTAAAGTACAGAAGATAAGCATCTATTTTCAATGGATCTTACTTCCCTTCTGCCCTTAAAGAGTCTCTGATTCGTCCAGTGCTGAATTGGAAAACCTTGACAAGGATTTTTTCAAGAATTACCGACCTGTAGCCAATATACCTTTTCAAGAAAAAGTCATCGTGGTTCAAACACATTCACACTTAGAGAAAAATATTTTTTATGCCTTATATGCAATCCGCCTACCGCAAACATCACTCCACCGAGACCGCACTTCTGTGAGGGATGAATCATGTTCTAAGGACTATTGATCTTCGGCAAGATTTTGTTTCAGTAAGACTGTTATTATTGGTAACATACGACACCTAGTGAGTCGGAGGTGGGAATTTAGAGTTCCGCAAGGGCCAATACTTGGACCTCTCTTGTTCACCCTATATACAGCACCTATTCAAAACATAATCTCTGCTCTACGTTCTATGCAGATGATTCTCAACGATACACTTTACTATTGATTCGCTTGATCAACGTCCGGCCCTGAACACCTGTCAGGTGGGCCCGATTGTTTGAAGGCCGATTAGCGCTAACCCAGGGTTAAATTTTAACCTGAGTTTTTAATTTTCTTTTGTTCAAAAACATTTCCTCGCATAATTTTTGCTATTCTCTTTAGCATATCCAATCACCAAATTGTAGACGAAAAGAATAAGAATGAAAACAGATTTTTTAAGCTTTATATGTGAGTTAAAAGTGTATTAGTGAAGTTATAGAATGGCCAATACCTACTGTAACTGAGTTAATGGACAATCTTATTAAAAGACAGACCATTCAGTTTAGTTCTGGTTTGGTCAACAACCCAATTCTTAGTGACTTTTCAATTGGCAAGGCTAGAGTGCAACCATCAGACAGAGTTTGTAATCTTGGTGTCAACCTACATGCAGATAGAGAGCTCAGTCTTTGTCATCATATTAATGAAACATGCAAAAAGGCTATGCTGACGATTCGATTTGTTGAGAGACTGAGGAAGTATCTGAGAAAGGATCACCTTAAGATGATGGTCAATGCTTTCGTCATGTTTCTGCTCGATTATTGTAACAGCTTATTACTGTGGACTACCCATCCAACTGATCCCAAAATAGATTTAGCTGCAACGGGTCCAGAGTAAGAATAGTAAGAAGATCCAGCCATAAAACTCCTGTCATGAAAGACATCATCATTATCATTATCATTATCATTATCATTATCATTATCATTATGATTGTCATTGTCATTATGATTGTCATTGTCATTATCATTTTCATTGTCATTATCATTATCATTATCATTATCATTGTCATTATGATTGTCATTGTCATTATCATTGTCATTATCATTGCCATTGTCATTGTCATTGTCATTAGCATTAGCGTTATCGTTATAATAATCATCATCATCATTATTATTATCTATTTCAGGCTTCAGATATATCTGGAGGATAGGTATTTAACTTGTTGAACTACATGTAAGGGTGGGGAAATCTGTCATTCCCATCATAAAAAGGGCCAATTAGGAGAGCCAACAGATGCATTTTATCGCTGTAAAAAAGTCAAGACAACGTTCTAGTTTTGTGATATATTCATATTTTAACGACTGTGCATTTACAGCAATAAAAAGGGATGCAACGGTCTAAACTAATTTTCTGAAAGTGGCATTTTTTCAATAGAAAGTGTAAGGGTACTGCAGTGGAACGTCTATTCAGGGGACTCCCACGGTACCATGACAAGCGTCTTCTAAATAGAAATGTCCCATGAATGAAGGTTGGGCTGGGCTTTCTTGAATTAACCAAAAAAATAAAATATTTTTATTAGAGCCGAAAAAGGCGGCGTTATTATTTCAAACAGCTAGATAATATATATAAAAAAGACATGCTCCACTTATCTCTGCGATGTTGTGTGTTGAATTCCCACAAGTGCAGGACATCGATTTAAGTGAGTTAATTCATGTTTGAAGCTGTCGCCATTGTGACTAGTGAAAACTTAATCTTATCGACGATTTTTGTGGTTAGTTACCTTTTGGTTGCTAGCGTGTCCCCTGAATGGAGGTGAAACCCAGTTTTCAGGACCTAGAATACTGGTAATAAATACAAAGATTATGTAAACATTTTTGCGGGACCAAATTTTGTGTCCCCCGAATGGAGGTGTCCCTTGAAGAGATGTCCCAAAGGAGAGTTTCCACTGTATTTTGTCAAAAAATAGTATATTAAAGGCAAGGGATCGCACCTTGGGGCGGAGTCTCCCCATACTTAGGGTAACAGAATGTCCTAGATGATCAAAACATTTAACGTCACTCAACAAAAAGAAACACAGAAAAATGTCACAGGGGACAGACATGCACACGGACACTAGACTGTTATTCGTTAAGTTTATTTTTGTAATATGCATGGTATCATAAAAAGATGGCCAGGGAAAAATTAAGGCTCTCGCTCTTCTTTGCAGATCATTATCGCAATATTGCTAACACGTATGACTACTTCTACAAAGAAGCTCACCAAGGTTACATTCCGATCCTAATGAAATGTTTGGACTTAAAGCCAGAGCACGTTGTTGCTGACATTGGTAGTGGAACAGGCGCCATTGCCAAAGATCTCTTTGAATTATCAGGGCTTCACAATCCTATTTGGTGTGTAGACCCCAGCGTGGAGATGCAAGAAGTGGCTCGACAAAAGAAAGGAGTTTACCCGATTCTGAAAACAGCTGAAGAATTTTTTTCCAATCCGAAAATTAGCGAGAGTTTTGACCGAGTACTAGCTACTATAAGTGCACATCATTTTGTAAACCCCGATGCTGTTTATAAGGGAATAGTTCGTAGTCTTCGTCCCGGCGGTTTTTATGTGCAGTTAAACACCCTCAAGGTCAGTCTACCGTCATTTAAAAGTATGAAAGCGCTTAGTAGCCAATGTTTGGAGCGAGAGAGGGAAATCTCCTCTCCTTTACTGAGAAAAATCGGTTTGAATGTCAACCTCTCTCAGGAGGAGTTCTCCTTTTCAGCGGGGATAAAGAAATCCAAGCTGTACGAACGATATCGATGCCGCTTTATAAGTTTTTTGCAGCATTTAAGCGATGATCAAATTGAAGACGGAATAACCGAGTTAGACAATGAACATTATCAAAATGTCAAAGATGATGAACTAATCAACTACGAATGCACAATGCTTGTGACAAAAGTAGAGAAAGCACCTTGAAATAGCTTTGATATGCATGGTACAGTGTCATTGCTGCAAAGACAGTAGGCTTCACAGCAGACTTATTCAGGTCGCTACGTGACCAGCCTGGGTTGCTTGTGCCCGAATCCAGCCTTATTTGAGATTTTTGGATGTAAATACGGTAAATCATCTATTGGGGGGCTTATTTATTTCAAGCCCATTTGAGGGGGGGGGGGGGCTTAATAGAGACGGGGACGGGGGGCTTATTTGAGTGGGGGGTCGCTTATTTAATTTAGAAACGATGATGGTATCAGTTCTCCATAAAGAACTAGAATGCAGAATCAGAATCAAATCCGAACTTCCAGTTGGTAAATAAACCATCTTGGATCAGTCTACACGAAGTTTTATAGTCTTCATTGATTAATACAGTCTATCATTTATTAGTAAAGAATAAATAGAGGAGAGAAGGAGGAGGGGGGGGGGGGGGGCTTAATTTTAGTCGTACAAAACAGCGTTGTAGTCGTGCAAAACAACGGCAAGTAACGGCAAGGGAAAGACAAAAAAGCGTGCTGCACGTGCAATTTGTCTTTTGCTAATTAGATCTATATAGTCTTGAAGCCGTTTTCATTGTCGCCCCGTTAAGCGTTACACGATTTAATTTTTTTTTGTTTACACGTATTATTAACCAGGGCTTCGCTTTTAGCCCTGGCTAAATCTATATATTATTGTATTGCCAGTATTTAATTGCATTGTATTTCCATTGTATATTTTTCTAAATTAGTACATTATTAATAAAGAAAGATGTTACTAAAGAGGAGAGGGGCACAGTTACGATAACTAATACTGACTAATACGATATAACATCCAAATGACGTCAAGACATGTCACTGTGTCAGTCTTGAAAATTATGCCTTAATGTTGGAAACAATGAGTTGTTATATTGTGTAATTTTAGTGGGCGTATTAAGAGTAGACTCAAAAGCCCGTTTCCTGTTTCTGCTAGTGAGGAGGTCAGTCGGGAAACGGACTTTCTCGCCTGCTGCGCGCTATTTTTGACCGACCAGTTTTTTGGTCGGCGGTGTGACGGGGTGTGTCGTTAGGTATATCCAATCAGGAAACGCTTTATCTTGTGACGTTAGTTCTCGGGAAACTTTATCCAGGCGATTCCTTGGCTTGGCACTCGCTTGACCTTGAAGCGAAGGAAGCTTAGCACATGAACGTTTACGAAGCTATTTGACGTCGGTCGGTCTAAGGGAACTTGGTTTCAAACAAAACTTCAAATAAATTGGGGAGAATCAAAAGATGGTGGTAGAAGGGTGCGTAGTGGTCAAGATTTATTGATGGTTGGGTCGCCAAACCCAGGAAAACCCCAACACCTCACATCGCGCCATTTGAAAACATAACGCATAGAACAGCAGAAACGTCCGCTGCCACCCTCTCAAAGTATTTAATATTGTTCCCTTATTCAAAGGACCTTTTCCTCACTATGTTTTCGTTGCTTAATTTCACTCGAAAAGCTTTTTTTCATTAAATCTACGTTCACGGTACGTAAGAAGACTTCAGTAAAAACTCGAATTTCAAAGAATTTCTATACAGAAAAAAACAAGTTGCTTCTTTCGATTTTGGTTGAAGACTGACCCCAGAAAGTGGAAAGCCGAAACGGTTCTTTTTAGGTCAGGTCATCTCCAGTCTGTCAACATCAGTCATATGAGAACTGTTTATTTCAGCAGGCTGTCAAACGGCTGTCAAACTTACGTCAAGAACATTTTTTCGCGCCAACATTATGCAAATTATATTCAATCTTCTGCAGACGGTACAAATCGACTCGCGACTTACGTCGCTCGCATTCGCTCGCTTCGCGAGCGTCCTTTGCGCCTTCCGCGCTCACGCAGTCGACTTGTACCAAGTCTATATTATGAGCGGTTGTGAAGTTAAAGAAGGGGGAGAAGCAATACTCCTAGGCATGCTTCATGCTAAGGAAACTGGGATAAGCTCCGGTCGTTTAGGCCTTTGGCTCGTGTCGCCTTTACCTCGAGTACCCGATTTACTTTTGTTCAAAGTGGTTAATAAGCAGTTTGGTAAGCGATGAAAAAATAAACGAGACACAAAAACTCTTTTAATCACGCTTTGAACTACAGTGAAACCTCGATATAGCGAAACCCCTATCCTTACAACAATCTCGTTCAACATGTTTGGCAATAATGCAGCGTTGACGGGAGTCCTGTAGAGGAATCGATTTGGCCAAGACTTTTACCGCAAGAGCCACAAAAGTTAGCCATCATGAAAATTATGGAGAGAAATGGCGGGAAAGACGTAGCGGAGGGAGTGGGAGTATCTGGATTTCATGGCTTGCCCCCAGGGTCTTCTTGTTTTCCAATATGGTGCCCTGAAGAGGAGGTTGGACACCAAAAAAGGTACGATGAGGTGGAAGATGGAGATTTTTTTTTGGTGAGGGGGTGGGGGGGGGGGGGGGGGCGGGGGCGAGAGGCAGGCAGAGGTAGCAGGAATTGAGGACTCCAGGACGTTTATTTCTACAGGGAGTCTCATTTCTACGAACATGTATGAAGGAGATTAGTTCCACGAGAAAAGTGAGTTTCTATGAAAGGCTCATCTCTATAGAGGGGGCCTAATTCTACGGAAAAGGCATGTTTCTACGGAGAAGGTGTATTTTTACGAACGAGGTGTATTTCTTTGGAGAAGGCTTATATCTACGGACGAGGACAATTTTTAAATTTAAAAAAACAATCGGACGGCGCTAATGAGTTTTTATGTAGAGACAGCGTTGTTTTATAATGTAAAGCAGCGGCACTAATGGGCCACAGTAAAAAAGTGAATACTAATGTCGACGGCCCCTTACTTTAGAAACCACAAGCGAAATACCCACCTGCTTACCAGGTTATGATCAAAACAAAGTTTTTTGCTTTGATGCCCCACCGATGCATTACCACAGTTTCATTAGAAATTAACCTCATTTGTTCTTCACTTGTTTAAGTTACATCAAACCATGTTTAGGGCTGTGTATAAAAGTGGGACTGGGACATGGGGACGCGTGTGTGGGGACTTGGAGACGCGAGACTAGGGACTTGGGGACATCAAGTATGGGACGCGGGGACGTGTGGGACAGGGACGCGGGACTTCAAACACAGGGACGCAGGGGACGCGGGGACGATAATGATTATTGAAAAAGTCGGAGGTAAATGCGATATCAGTCGCTTTCCTCGTGAATATGTTTTGGTGAGGGCAACCCACCCTGCCCTCCTTAGGGTTCCTTTATGCCTGTTTACGAAGCGAAGACTCGGCGAAGATCCCCTGCATTGAAGAAAGTGAAACCGTTGTCCTGGTCTTCTTGCTGATGGAATATTGGAGCCCAAAGCAGGGTAGGGTGGGTTGCGGTCGCCAAAATTTATGTAGAATAACAGCATTCGATTCAAAATAAATAAAAAATTAAGTGGCATAAAAGAGCTTCGAACCCCGAAGTGCCAGCTCCGAAATCCATCGCCTGTACCACTAAACCACGGGGGATTCAACTATTGTAGCAATATCTATTTTGTTTTACATATTTTTGGTGGCAAACCTAACAGTAAATGCTTGCTAACAGTACTTAAAAGTCGATTTCCACTGACGCGTTTTTGGCTATGCACGTTAACGCTAGTAAATTTTAATCACGTAAATAAGATAGAGGCAAGATGTAAATTGTTCAGATTAAACGTGAAATTGAGCGAGATTCTACTTTTACGCTTACGTGCGACCTTTCATACATTGCCTCTATCATTTTATTTGCGAACGCAAATTTTACGCACGTAAGCATGGACAAATTACGCGACAGTGGAAATCAACCCTAACCATAATCACGATAGTCAGTGCGCTTACTCCTATTATAAAGAAATATTTTTTGTAACATCATAAGTGTCCAGGGTGGTTTTGGAAGATGGAATCTAATGTTGGCCATAAATAACACATTTTCACGAAGAAAGAGATATCGCATTTACCTCCGACTTTTGCGATATTCATTCACATCCCGCGCCCCCTGCGTCCCTGTTTTTGACGTCCCCGCGTCCCACACTTGATGTCCCCAAGTCCCAAGTCTCCACACACGCGTCCCCATGTCCCTGTCCCCTTGTCCCCGTCCCACTTTTATACACAGCCCATGTCTAGTTGTCCTCAAGGCCCGAAGGAACTCAGCTTAACTGAATGATGGGCAAACATTGCAGCAACAGGAGAAAAGTGAAGGTTTGTGGGGCATAAATGGGCTCAAACAGCTGCTTACTCTACTCAAACTCTTGCTCGTTGAAATCTCAAGGTCTACTTGTAGCTATCTCTACATGACATAAGCAACATACCGTCTTCTTTCCTTGTTCAGACTGACTCACATTTCATAAACTTACTTGATAGTCAAAGTCAATAAAAATACATTTCCGTTTTTCAATTCTCAACACATCCACCGAAAATAAACAGCTCTTTCAAAACGTGCGAAGCACTCCTTTTTTCCACGTCCGCCATGTTGTACGTGCTAACCTCAGGATCTCATGGTTTTCCAATATGGCGGCGGCAGGAAAGAAGAACCTCGACCCTAGGACAGTCAGCAACCTAAAACGATCGCTGACTTGCTCCCGCAAAACTTGAATATTGATTCTCCCTGACACATAGAACTGTGCGCCTTGTATTCCTGCCTTCTGCCCCTTTTTTCTTTTTCTTTCTCCACTTTGCTTTTTATTATTATTATTATTATTATTATTATTATTCACTGTTGCAGAATATGGAGCACTGTTGCATGATTTACCTAATTTCCCAGCTTCTCACCCTTTTAGAACTCCCCTCCCACCTCCCTCCCACCCCTATTCTCCCAGGATCCTACCTCCTTCCCCCCCCTCAAAAGTGCTAGAGAATTTTATTAAACAAAATAAAACAACCAATGAGAGATGAGTGTTGAAATGCAGAGAGGAACGAATATTTAAATTTCGAAACAAAAACCCTATGTCACTTAAAAGGTTTGGTCAGAATTTTCAAAACCAGATAATAATATGTAATCCATAAAGTAAAATCACTCAACTCGGATGACCATATTCGTAGGTGTTACCACCCCCTCCCCAGTTAAACTTACAATGGTTGGTCCCTTGTTTGGCTACGTTATATGTATGACTTCGTAAGACGCACAAAACTATCTAACTGTTAAAATTGTGCGTGCGCCTAAAGAACATTTGCGCGCCCTACTTGTTTCGAAAGAACTTATTTTAGGCTGTATCTTAAAATATATTTACGTCTGTGCCTACATGTCGAAAAGAGTTCATTTCTTCTATCAAGCGAAGCCATTTGCGGTTTAGTTAATATGAAATATTTTTCTGCAATACACAGGTTGCATCGTTTCGTTTGATTCGAATATGCTTTAGCTTTCGCTAGAATTTTCCAGGTGATGTCGTATTCCTGTTTACGGTCCTTTAACTGCCATATGTGCTTGCTCAATTCTGTCTCGTTCTTTCTACTTTCCTTATTGAATGATATCTTATGGTAACGCCATCTAGTTTTAAATTCATTGGATGTTAAACTTATATATGTAATAATATGTACATATATTTTTTTCCTATTTGCCAGCTGGGATCGACGGATGGGGAGAAACTCCGATTGTCAGAATCCCAACTTTGGAAGGTGGTTAGTGAGACTCTATGTAGCTAATATCAGCTTTCTTTGGTTAGGTTCAATGATCTTCAGAAAAATCTCCAGAAAGAGTCTGGACACTCTTGTAATTATTGCTCAATCAGGGCTATAGGCGAATCTTTGCTGATGTCATTGCCCACATTTTTGGACATTGGTTCACGACTTGACTTGATTAACTGGAACAATTTGGGTCCGTGCACACTTCGGCCAATCTAATTTTTCATTTTTCCAACAAAAACGGAAGAAAGAAATATTACTTATCCTTATCATATTTACATATTTTAAAGTACACACAAAAATAGAAAAAAAGAAAATGGTCAGGAAAATTAATCATGTTTTCATTTTTCGAATTTTGAAGTTCGCATCAAAAATACAAAAAAAAAAAAACAAAAACCGGCCAAACACCCAGTGGTCGGTTCCGGCAATTCTACTTTTTGCAAAAGACGCGGATTAGAAAAATGAAAAATGCCTCAATTAAAATCAAGGCCTTTTTTGTATTTTACACTCAAAACTGAAAAAGAAGAAAAACTTGTGTTTTTCTAGCACCAATCATGAGAAGCCAGAACGGCGGCGACCGTTTGGAACTGATCTGGTAAGACATTGGGCGCGATCCATTCAAGCAAAATTCCAACCGGTCCGACCGGGAAAAGTGGTCCACCTCAAAAGGTGGACCCGTTTTTTCGAAACTTTTCCGGTTGGACCGAACCGATCCATTGAATTTTGGACCGAAATTTCTGGAAATTTTGGTTGGATGGATCGCGCCCATTGTCCCCAGGGGCTCTTCTCGCCGTTCTTTACCGTTTCTTCGTGCCATATATTTTTCCACCCGTTTAGACTTTTCCTCGTCCCCACTATCTGCCCATGGGTCTCCGAGGATGTTTTTTCCTGTGCGGTAAGCTGTATTTTATTGAACATTCTAGCGAGTATTTATCGATTTGAATCTTTTACCTGAATTCCCATACTTTAAACTCACACTGGGAACCGGTCAGTATAAAACATGGACTACGGACTGCGGACTACGGACTGCGGACTGGGTATAAAATGCGGACTAGGTATAAAACGCGGACTGGAAAATACGGACTGGGTATAAAACACGGACTAGGTATAAAACGCGGACTGCAGGCTGCGGACTGGGTATAAGATAGGAATTCTTGGTGGAGGTTTCTCAATCAAGAGCCTGACAAAAATTTATCGTTTTCAGTTCTAAATGAATAAGAACGAAATAGAAATATGCGATCGAATTTGAAATGCACTTGAAGAATTTTTTGTTTGCGCTCAAAAGAGAATGATCTACTCTTGTGCTCTAATCTGTAATATTTAATGACGACATAATTTCTGCCTAATCAGGCCTAGGCTGTTCCAGGGTCCGAGATAGCTGGGTCCGCTGAAGGGTTGAGAAAGCGCGAAAATAAAACGGGAGGAAACTGGGTAGTCTCCTCTGTATCTGAGAGCCTGGAACAGGCTAAATTAGGCTTGCAAATGAGTATGGATTTTAGAGATCAGGTCTCAAAATGGGTGTGGAAAATGACATTTTTTTATTCTGAAATAGGGTAAGGATTTAGAGAACCAGGAAGCAGAACCCCACCAAAAAATTCCTAGGAGTACCCCCTTCCGGAGTCCACGAGGAGGGTATAAATCATGTCATCATAATCATCGCGTAGAATGTAACGTTGGGTTGGATTATTCAAATTTCGGTTATTATTCAAGTATAGTTGAGTAATCCGTCCCCCCTAAATACGGCTTTTTTACTTCACGGAATGCCCCTATACTGACTTTCTCGTCTGAGTTCTTCATTTTCTCATACCCAAGGCTTTATTTGAAACGGAATAGAGGCATCTTTAAGAATTTTACTCTGACTCGGCTAACACCAATACCATTGATTCTTTTTATTCGGTGCTTCTTTGATCGCTTCTCTTCTAACTCCTTCTTTTAATAAAATTCAGGTTTAATTTCAGTTGCCTTGAGTAGCGGCGTAACATTACTTGTCAGTGCAGTTTGCTTCCTTCTCCACATGAGGAGAATATAGACAGCTGCGCGTGACCGGCTTACGGAATGTTTTTGTGTGACGCAAGGAGCTGGAACTACTGTTTTATGCAAGCTGCTTTCCGTTTCTCTCAGTTTTACCTTTTTACATAGTTCGTAGTCCGTGTTTTATACTCAGTCCGCAGTCAGCATTTTATACCTAGTCCGTGTTTTATACCCAGTCCGCAGTCCGTGGTCCGCAGTCCGCAGTCCATGTTTTATACTGACCGCACTGGGAACGTATTCTATTTTTAAACTCTGCATGCCTCAGAAATACTTTGCGGGTCGTTCAGCACTCGTTAACATCCGTCGAAAGGCCCTCTTATCTTCGGTCGGATTTCGGAAACGTATGACGTCACGCTCGCCCCGTGGTTCCTCCTGTGACTCATGTAAGCTTCGCTTCGATCGTCCACTCTGATTTTTCTGACGATTTGATGTTTGTTTCTAGGTCTTGTTTTGCTTTTTCGATCATCCCTCGATTGATTCAACCAAGAAGATGCCATTGCATCTGTTTGGAAAGGATGTTTTAATGTTTCGCCTCGATCAAGCCTCTTAGCGCATCAACAAGGTCCTTTCAGCGGATGTTACTGAATAACATCCCTTGAATGGCCGCGGATTGAATGGCATTCATGAAGAATTACACGAACAAGCAAATAAAACTCAAATGAACCGCTGCCCCATTTAACAACTTTTTCAAATATTGGCGGGAATACAAGATATAGAGAATCATCCATGTGTGTAATGTCTATAATGAATGCTTGTAGCAACAACAACAACTTTATCTGTACCCAGCTGTACCCTACATTGATTTGCAAGATATAAAAAAATTTGATAAATATATAGAGAGAGTACAGGCTGCCCATAATAACCATTGAGGGCTAAAAAGATAGAGCAGCCTCACTTAGGTTATTAATAAATGATTATTTTAAAGGGTCAGGTACCACACACCACACACAGCTACACAAAACATTCACACAAAAAATACGAGCAGAAAAAGAAAGACAGCTAAAGAAAGCTAACAGTATTAAACAACGGAAAGCCATTCTTGCACTAAGTTGTACGTCTGATAATTTATATTGTTTCATCCGCTGAAGAAGCACAAAGCTAATCGAAGATTTTGAGGCTCGAAATACCGTAAAATTTTCCCTCTACAAGAACCACCAGGCAAGCAAAAGCTTTGGAGGCACAGGTGAGTAGTAGCTATATTATACAGTGGCAGATGCAGACCTTCAGATAAGGGGAGGGGGGAGGGGCACCTGGTCATCCAGACCCTGAGATAAGGGGGGGAGGGCGGTCTCCCAAAAAAATTTTTCAGCCCTTTGGGCGTGGCCTCAGTTTGGTCTAAAAATAAGAGGGGGGCCTGGGCTTCCCAGCTCCTCCCATAGATCCACCACTGTTATATACAAAGTGGGCCGTTGACCATAGCCCTACTCCAATTTCCCAAAATATCATTTGCTTAGTTCGTTGGAACTAGCAAATCTCTTTGAGATCTTAACAGTGTCCATAGAATCCGCAATCGACAGTTGGCCGGGTATGCGTAAGTAGGCAGTTGTTCACATAAAGGCTAAAACAATCCTTCTTCAACGTACTTCTTGAGTCGTCGGAGGGAAGAAAACGTGCACCCTGGATGCTACAATGACCAATTTTGGGTTGAGAAATGGTGGTAGGGAAGGGGGGTGGAGACAATCCCCCCCCCTGCTATTTACATTAAAGGCAATTCCCTTTCCAGCAAACAGCTATGACTGTGCATGGCTGAGTTTGTTTGCATCGTCAGCATATTTTGCATAGTATTGCCACAATTTGTAATAGCAATGACTAGAATATTTTACAGTGAAACCTCTATTAAGCGGACCCCCAATTAAGTGGACACTAAGCCGGGTCCCAACACGGACATCTGATATTTCCCTTTATAATAAACCCCTATTCAGTGGACACCTCTATTAAGCACATGCAGACACTAAAATAAGTTGTATTTGGCTACTTTCTATTGTTAAAAACCTCTATTAAGCACACACCGGACTGAATTGACAATAGTAGTATTGGATTATGTCCTTGAAATACGTACTGAAGTCAGTTAATGTTCGTTTACAAGCAAATTGAAGTTGGTAATGACAGGTAATGAACTTGAACTCTGGATAGCTTCTTTAACAACTTGCAACTTTTTCATAGTACAGAGTAAACGTTTAATGTTGATCATTTACGAACATTGCACAATTTTTAAAACCTCTAATAAGTGGACACCCTCTATTAAGTGGCCACTTGAGAAGGTCCCGAAGGTGCCCGCTTAATATAGGTTTCACTGTAATTGATAAAATAATAATGTAATAGTAATGATTATAATTATTATAATTTACAGTTTTGCAGTTAGACAAAGAAATATTTTTAAACTTTCGGTGTTCTGAACATCACTCATGTTCTTAAACTACCGGTTTTAAATGGTAGCATTAACATGTATGACATTTAGTTTGCACAGAACTTGAGCAGGGAAAAAAATCCCAATTTCCATCAGGTACTGTACAGAACCTCTAGATCTGTGACAGTCAAACCAGGTCAAGCACCAGGGGGGGGGGGGGGTGGGGGTGTAGGGGTAGGGTTAGAGTTAGGTTGAAGCTCCTGATTTAGAATGGGGTATCCATTTCAGAGGCGTTTTCTAGAATGGGGTATAAAAATTTGGCCCATTTCTACAATGGGGTATCAATTTTAGGGGAATTTTTTTTTAGAACGGGGTGCCAATTTGGAGTCCCAGGCGGCACATACCCACCCAAAAAATACCCAACTGCCCCCCCCCCGCCCCCGGTCTAGCCTACCCCCCAAGAATCCGTTAATGAATTTGTTATTCAAAAGTTGAATCCGTTGCTATTTAGATTGATCCTTGCATTCTTGCATGTGTAATAAGCTGTGAATTCACACGAGAGGCAGTTATCAAATTTCTACCAGCTCTGTTTTCCTGAATCTGATGTAAATGTCTTCTAAGAAACGCAACCCATTCAAAGATTTTCAATCTGACCAAATACAGAGAAGTTCTCATAAAAGATTCACTGCTCATTACGCATGCAGAAATGCCGCATTGAATTGGACACCAGTTACAGGAATGACTAACGGATTCATTTTTCAAATGATCAATTAATTAATAGAATCTTGGGGGGTACGCTTGACCTGCTATGACTGTAACCAACACCTCCTATAAGCGTACACGCACCTCTTACTAACAGACACTAATCTGGGTTCACAGCAATTAATTTCTATGTTAAAAATCTGCATTAATCCAAACTACCGGTATTGTAAGTAAAGAGTCTTTTCTTGGTAACAAACATCCACATAGAGAATAGTTGCCCACATGATAGATCATACCTATAGCAAATACTCCTCTCTTTATGGCAGTGGCGGATCTAGGGGAGGTGCCCGGGGGGGCCTGGGCCCCCCTTATTTTAAGACCAAACTTGTCTAAAAATCTCAGGGGTCTGGATGACACCCCCTCCCCCCCTTACCTGAAGGTCTGGATCCACCACTGTATGGCCGGGCAGTTTGGTTGAACAGATGCCTTTGACAAGCAGTATAATTCCGGAGTAATTTGGTCAACACTTTGATACTGAATAAGAATCGATCCACCAGTCAAATTACACGGTCAATAATGCACAAGAAAACTGAAGGGAAGTTTAATGATGATCAAACAAGGAAAAACAATCTTACTGTTGAATAATTACTTTTCCATGTTTGTTTTTGCTTCATGAAATTAAATAGCATCTGCTCTACTTGATCGAATGACAGAGCATTTTCTTTTTTTCTAGAATGACATGCCTTTACTGTGAAAGAAGTTGAAGGAACAATTACAGCAGAAGAGGCTTTAAGGTACACTTATAAACTAATATTCAAGCAAGACCCCAAAGAAAAGAGGGAGTGAGACTATTTACAGAGAGGGAAGGGCTAATGCAGATGGGAAGATACCATTTCCAAATTCTTTGGACCCTCCCCTTTCAGTTTTTACAGGACATATTTTTGATGAAACAACAAGAAGCCAAGTCAAAACTCTGAGGGATTACTTAAGTTGAATTAAAAATATTGATTCCACCATTCATTCATTGATGTACTGTTAAAGAAACATATTTAAAACAATCTTGAACAAACCCATTGACCTGATAGGCAACCTTTCCCAAGAAATAGCTTGCAAATATCATGTAGATGAAGACTTCATGGTATCAATGGCTTCAAACCAAAATGCACAGTTTAAGCACATTTTCATTTGCAACCTTAATTACAAAGCATAAAATAAGTAAGCCTAAATAAATAAATAAATCTGACAAAATTTATGCAAACATGGCTTCAGTGAGTGTCTACAGGTCCTATGTTAAGTGTGTCCTTGATACCAAGACTTTGATCCTCCCCACCCGGGACAATGGGTGACTGTCTGTGCCTCCCACTGAGCTCTGCAATTATCAACAACAACAACAACAACAAAACTTTATTAACAAACAAATAAACTTAAAGAAGTATTGGCCGCAGCTAGCAAGGCTATTCGAAGCAGCACAATGCGTGCAAAATATAAAAATAGAGACAAAGGCTATTAATCTCAGCAGAGGCCCGATTCAGCTCAGTGGCTAGGGCAAATTAAGAACAAGGTACTTGCCAGTCAAAGCCTCTAGTGAACACTGCTGCTTACTGAAGGGGTTGTGTCAAAACGGTCCCCCCCCCTACCCCACTAATTTTGGCCCCAGGTCTGATCCACCCACCCACTGTTAGGGCAGTCTCTTGGCTATCCAGCTAAACCGACCAAGACAGCAAGCCCCCTACCATTTTAGACGCTGGACTGGCCTGGTGCTGGGCTGTGCCCGGCGCCAGGCGAAAACCTAGTGACCAGTCATTTTAACGAAATCAGACAGAAATATTATTAAATAACATTATTATTACAACCTCATATTTTGCGCATTCCCTTGACCTTATAATTATACATGGTAAAATGACATGACAGTGGAATAATAAATAACAATATTGATCCTTCTCCTCAAGTGTGAAATATAAGTATGGCGATTTTTACACTGTACACGCATTCAATAAGGAAAGTGATAATTAAATGTATAATTGTCACCTACATAGCCTGGTTATCTGGGGCCATTCAAAGGATGTTATTCAGTAATATCCACTGAAAGGTCCTTTTCCCCGCGGAGTAAGAAGAGGCTTGAAACATCAAAA
Source organism: Porites divaricata (assembly GCA_038088405.1). NCBI lineage: Eukaryota > Metazoa > Cnidaria > Anthozoa > Scleractinia > Poritidae > Porites > Porites divaricata. The sequence goes on along the minus strand of JBBMOI010000008.1, from coordinate 12,766,619 downwards.
CATCCTTTAAACGGAGGCAGTGGCATCTTCTTGTTTGAATTGATAGGAATCAATCGAGGGATGATCGAAAAAGTGGGACAAAATCTCTCACCAAAATTCAAACAAGTCGGATATGGACGATCGAAGTGCAGATGAATCACCTTATTTACTTCGAGGCGAGAGTGACGTCATACGTTTACGAAATCCGACCGAAGATAAGAGGGCCCTTCGACGGATGTTAACGAGTGCCGACCTTGTGGGTCGCTTGTGAGAAGCCTAGAACGATTGAACCAGCGGTTTGGATTGCGGGCGTGCATATGGCGCAGCAACATGGCGGACGTCGGTGAACGTGGAGAGAAAGAATAACCTTTGCACATTTTGAAAGAGCTGATTATTTTCGCTGGATGTGATGTGAATTCGAAAAGGGAAATCTATTTTTATTGACTTTGACGATCAAGTAAGTTTATGAAATGTGAGTATTTTTGTACAAGGAAACAAGACAGTTTGTTGCGGAGAGATCTACAGCTTGACCTTGAGATTTCGACGAGCACGAGACTGAGTACAATTAGGAGTTTCATCCCATTTATGCCCCCAAAACCCTCACTTTTCTAATTTTGCTGCATTTTTTGCCCCTCATTCAGTTAAGCTTGTTTTCCCTCCGGGATTTAGAACAACAACTGAACAAGGTTTGATCATTGGTGGGGGATTACAAGCAAAAAACATATTCGTCAACATATTCACTTTTTCCTTGCTTAACGTTAAGACCACCCACCATAAACCCCGTGCACCCCCTCCCCCTTCCTTACGTCCACTTGAAATAAAATCTTGCTGCTCCAAACTTCATTCCAGAAGGAATACCGACATGTACTTATGTGAAAATATCAATGGTATCATCACAATTAACTGCTTTCAAAAACTTTGGTGGAAACTTCACACTTTGAATTATGCTTTTTCCTAGCTGTTCTCTTGCAAAATCTGCATATCTGCTCTTTCCTGTTGATCCTTTTTATTTCCTACTACATTTGAGTACCGTATTACCCTGCTAGCAGAGGCTTTTCCCTTGTGTTTCTCAGCGTTGTACTGCCATTCTCTTCGCGGTTTTGGCTGCTTGCGTTTCGTTTTGGTTGTTTCTGTGCCGAGGAAAAGACCTCTGCCGATATCCGCTTGCGATTCCTGTTGAGCATGTGCTGTAGATACCTCCAAGATCTAGGAGGTAATCACATGACTAAACTGGTTGTGGAACCGGTTTTATCAATTCGCTCATCTTTTATGTACTAGTTTGCTGTGCAAAAGTGAGCCCGCTATATCAACATAGCGAGTGCGAGTCATTCCCGTGGGAAATTTGACTCATGAATACATGAGCAAACTCCGGCGGCGACATCGTATTACCGACACGTGACACAGAAATTCCATGGTAACCGCATTTTCATCTCGCGCAAGCTCAACAGGAATCGCAAGCAGCTGTCGGCAGAGGTCTTGTCCTCGGCACAGAAACAACTAAAACGAAACGCGAGCAGCCAAAACTGCGAAGAGAATGGCAGTACAATGCTGAGAAACACAAGGGAAAAGCCTCTGCTAGCAGGGTAGTACCGTATTTATCTGGCTATAAGCCGTTGTTGGCTATAAGTTGAGACCCTAAACTTTGAACTCGTAGAATCAGCATAACCAAGAACGAAAGATAAATCCAAAACACCTGGCTATAAGCCACGACTCATTTGTTAAAAGACTTTTAACTACTGTAAAACCTAATATTTTTGAAAACAAATGTGACCTTCTCTTAGAAAATGTTCATGTACCATTGCTGTTTGTTTTTTTCGCTGCTATCAATCTTTCCTCATGTCCTCATCGCATTATGCTTGAAAATTAATGATCACATCAATCGTCTCTTCAATTAAAAAGAAAACACATCAGTGTGTGTTACTTTCATCTGTGCTCAGTAGCCAGGCAAATATTTCAAAGCACGGGTTTGACCAAACATGGCAGATTGTTTACACATTTCTTGACATCTTTCATTTGTTTTACACCTTCCCTCGCTGTAAAAGGCTTACCAATGTGAAATTTTAGTTGTGAGACCTTTTTTTGTCAGATATTTTGACAATTTGGGACTGAATTTCTGTCCTTAGCTAACTTAACATTCAGATTTGTAGTTAAGATGAGCGATTTGATCTTTTGCTGATATTTGCTTGGCTTGTGAGTGAATACATCTCCATTTTAATGTAGTAGTCAGTTTCAATGCACTGAAAAATTTTTTTTTGTTAAAAACTCTTTGCTATAAGACGAGACCCTCTCTTGAGCTCAAATTTCTGACACTGAACTTTAGCTTTAATTTGTGTAAAAACCACTTGCTTTATAGCCGAATAAATATGGTATTCAGAGGTCAAAGCCAGAATCACTGGTACATGGCAGCCATTTATGAAAATTTCCTGCACTAATGTCCCCTGCCTTACCCCCTCCCTCCCAAAAGTCCAGTTGACATTAAGTGGGAAAGAGTGAATATGTTGACAGCCCCTAACAGATAAATTACCATGTGATCGTTGGAAGGAATGAAGGTCAAATGAGAAAATGGTGAGTGAAAGAAGGGAGAGAGGAAAATAGCCTGCACCCAACCCCAGTTTATGGTCATTTTGTCCCAAGTTATTTTGCTGTGGTTACTTAACCCCCTTATTTTAGAATGCAGAATATTATATTTGAAGCACACTTGTTTTGGTTTGTGGCTTGTAGAACAAGGAATATAACATTTGCAGTATAATCCCTAAAAATGCCCTCATGTGAGTTAGAAGTTTGTGACATTGAAGATGCTGTGAACAAGGATGATCTCACTCCGAATGATCGCATCACGAAACGCGATGTTGTGCTTCCTAAGGCAAGAACAAGATCAGCAAAAAATGGGTGCATTGAGTCACCAGTTGGAGACAGCATTATCCCTGGTGCACAGAAAATTTATATCAAAACTTGGGGATGTTCTCACAATAACAGTGATGGGGAATATATGGCAGGGCAGCTGGCTGCATATGGATATAAAATTACAGGTAATTTGGTCATAATAATTATAATGATAATGAAGAAAAACTTGGTAATTATGACCACTTTCTAGCTGTGTTAATGAGTGGTTGAATCACCACTTAAAAAAAGGTATAAGACATGTATTCTCAAATTTCCTTCTGTGTAACTGCTTTTTGTAAAGGGTTGACAGCTTTGTGTCACTATGGTTGATACTAAGCCTGTTGTAAACTACATCAGGGTGAGAAAAATCACTACTCCTTTAGGGAAGTTGTGGCTTAAGTTCACTGGACTAAAGCAGTAGCACATGCCTACCAACTACCCTTTACTACTGTATCTACTGTATTTATAGCTGTAAAAAGCTATTTTTTGTTACCAGATGATTCAGAAGTAGCTGACCTGTGGCTGCTCAACAGCTGTACAGTAAAGAATCCTTCTGAGGATAACTTTAGAAATGCAATAAAAAGAGCACAAGAGCTTGATAAACACTTAGTCGTCGCAGGTTGTGTTCCTCAAGGTCAACCCAAGCACCAGTCCATCAAAGGCATCAGTGTGATAGGGGTAGGTTTGTGTGTACTTCATGTATCATTTTGTGTTGTGTTAATATTAATTTCATGTTTCACATGGGATTCAATAAGCCCCGATGACTAATGAAACACATTGGCTACTTTGTTCCGAGAAGTCAGTTACTTCTTTTGCAAAAGAAGAAGCAACTATTTGTTTGCATATGTTGTGGTTCAAATTTTACCTTTGGTTTGAATTTTTCAAACCAGTTTAAGTTTTTCAAACTGGTTTGAAATTTTTAAACCAGTTCTTTTATCAACTGTCTGAAAAAGGGCCTTTCCTTTTTTGGGTTGTGGTTGAAAAATAGGGGCTTGGTTTTTTGGGGGGTTCTTAAAAAGAATCAGTGCTTATCTGAAAATTTCATTTTTTCAGTTCTTTTGCATCTTACCAACCACCCCTCTCTCCTTGTTCTGTCATTCCCCTCCTGAATCTAATTCTTCCTAACCCCTCACACTACCTTTCCGGTAACCCCCTATATTATCTCACTATTAATTTTTTTTCTTTTCTTTATATTTGTTGGTACTCACCAGGATTTGAACTCCCAATCTTTGGATCTGCAGTCCTCCTCCTTATCCACTTGACCACGCAAGCAATAGTTGCAATTTCACCCTTATTTCTTTCTCTTATTATTACCCATTCATCTCAGGCTCCTCTCGGTCAAAATTGTAATTTATTCATATTGCATATATTAAACACATCTGCACATGCGCATTTCTACCAAGTAGAAGCATGGCGGACTTCCACGAAATTGCCGACTGTGTTACCAGGGAAATGTTTGAAGCAAAAATTAAAAGCTTAAAAGACTGTTTAAAGACAAACAAATCATCAGTAAATGTGTTTGTCGAGGAAGACTTCTATCAACGAGTGAAGAATTATCTTAAAATTCGCACAGAACAAGAGCTTGACATTGCACCTTCGATCAAAACACCGGAGCTTTCAAAGGCAGAAATCAACACCATCAAGCAAAAGAAGTGGAAATATGCGAATGGGAAGTTATTAACCACAGAAGGGAAAGAAGTTGCACATCAAGGAATGCTCATTGATATACTTTCTAAATGCCATCATAGAATTGCTCACAGAGGATGACAAAAAACTGAGAAATGGATTGCTGAGAATTATTCTGAAGTAACACAGAAAGTTGTGAATACTTTTGTTTCTCTTTGCCGTTTTCACGCAGAGCAAAAACCCATAACCACCAGAGTGAAACCTGTGGTAAGTCCTCTTCAAGCTGAAACATTCCTTTCCTTGATTGAAGTTGATCTTATGGATTTCAGAAATTGCCCATGTGAATGTGAACCAAAGCACAAGTGGACTATAAATATTATTGATCACCACACAAAGTTTGTCAATGTTCACCCCATCCATAACAAACTTGCTGATGAAGTACTGAATGAAGTTCAAAAGTATTGTGTAACTTATGGCTACCCCAAGAAAATTTTAACAGATAATGGAGGTGAATTTGAAAACAAGAAAATGAAAGCATTTTGTAGCACTAATCAGATCCAGCTTCTCCATGGAGCAGCCAGGACTCCGACAACTCAAGGGCTAGTAGAACGGTCAAATCGTACATTCAAAGAAAACATGAGAAGCTTGATAATGAGCACATGTGGTCTCCAAATTTCCAAATGGTGCAAGTACACAATGCAAGCATCCTACATCATGAACATTACTTATCATCGTGCTATTAACATGACACCATATGAAGCAGTGTTTCACATGAAGGCCAAAAGGGAACTATTAGACCATGATCTTGAAGAAGGCCCAGGAAAGCAGAAAAGAAAAGAAATTCAAGAGGCACAGGAAACCTACAATACCAAAATGATCAAACAGTCTGAAGTAAATCCGAGAAAGAAAGCGTACAAAGTTGATGACATGGTTTCAATTAAAATAGATAGAGTGGACAAGAAATCTCCTTTCCACCCAAATTTACTTCTGGGAAAAGTGCTTGAAATTGAAAATAATTATGTGAAAGTAGTGACACCTTTTGGTCGCATTAAAGGGTTCATTGCGCCTTCCAGACTTTTCCCATGTACAGCAACAAATGTAAAACTTGATTATGAAAAAGAAATTTCCTTCACTGGTGCGTGTAAATTGGCCGAAAATGCTCAATAATAACTTCAATGTTTTCTTGACTTTGTTAGTTAAATGGTAGATGAATAATCTAAGCATTCTATTTTGGTGTGCTGCAAGTAAAATAATATTTTACAGGAGTGCCAAAAATAAATATTTAATGTTGTCACCAAAGCCAAGTGTTTCTTATTTTTTATTTCTTACTTGCATGCAGGACTTTGCTCTAGCAGAGCCCAGGTGCCTCAGGTGTCTAACTTTTGTCTTTCTGCGACTAGAAAAACTTGCTTTTTACATTCGATTAAGTGCTAAGTTGCATGAAATGGTACCCTAACCGCAACCCAAACCATTCAAACAAAGTACTTAGCCCCAATCACAAAACTGGGTGCCAAATGCTACCCCTAACCTTACATGAAAGCTAACCATTTGAAATAAAGGCTTAACCCTAATCACTGAAATGAGTGCTCAACTGTAATCATTGAAACTGTGCTTTGGCCATAACCTTACATGAAAGCTAACCATTTGAAATAAATGCTTAACCCTAATCACTGAAATGAGCGCTCAACTGTAATCATTGAAACTGTGCTTTGGCCATAACCTTACATGAAAGCTAACCATTTGAAATAAATGCTTAACCCTAATCACTGAAATGAGCGCTCAACTGTAATCATTGAAACTGTGCTTTGGCCATAACCTTACATGAAAGCGAAACATTTGAAATAAATGCTAACCCTAATCACTAAAATTAACGCTTACTAAAATGTGAGTTTATTTTACACCATATTTTCCAAGGAGAGGTACAAATAAATGAGAATGAGTTAAGTGTGAAAAATTTCTAACCAGTTTGAAAAATTTAAACTGGTTTAAAAAAATTCAAACCAAAGATTAAATTTGAACCACAACACATACATGTAGCCTGATATAACCATGAGGGGGGTTGGGAGAATTCCGAGACGAAGTCAAGGTGGAATCACCACTTTTAGGCCCTTTTGGAAACAACATGGATTTACATATATTGTAATCTAAAATTTGCATCCTACATTCTCTCCAAAAAGTAAATGTGTCTAGATTTCTGCCTGTAAAAGACCCCCTGCAATTCAGCTCTCATAGTAAGCAACCACCTTCCATAAGCCACTGTCGAGAACTCTTTGCATTTGGTTGGTCACTTACAAGAGATTTGACTGTGTTATCAATACACACTTTTATTACCTGTTCCTCAAGCTGAAGGGATGTTAGAGTTTTTACCAACTGAAAAAATTTCTGAATAGGCCACACACATGTAGCACCTATGTTATGTACTTTTTGCTACTTATACATGTACATGTAAATATATTAATATTTGAGATACCGTTAGCTAGCCTCTGTTATAGTTGTGAGCTCCTCTTGTCGCTCACAATCCTAATCTCCAGGTTGTTATTATGCATGCATCCCATGTATCAGGCCATCTGATAGAGTGCGATTAGAAATCAGAAATTGTGCGATATTTTTGGGTAGATCGTGCGATAAAATAAGACTATTATACGATTTTTCAGGGCTAATTTACATTGTTTCACCAGGTTTCAAAGGAGAAAAAGCACTTTAATGTAGTTTAATAGGCAATTTGAATGTAAAGGAATAATAAAACATCTATTTATTAAATTTAAAACAAAATAGTTAGATTTGTCTGATAATTTTTAAACGGAAAAGAAAAAGGACACTTGCCTAATATTACATGACGTCATTACATCACTGACCACACTGCTTGTCTCTGAAATAAAAATGGCGGCCCAACTGGCTTCCTAGATACCGCGATTGAAGGTTTCAGATGTCTTGCAAGGCTTTCTTTTGTGGTAAATCACCTTAAATAACATTGAGATTGGGAAACTGTTTAATTAAAGTTAGAATTCATTGTTTATTTTACTTGAATTTAGCATTTTTTTACGAATTATGCAATTTTCCTCAAATCGTGTGATCGGATGCGATTTGAGGTCAATTGTACGAAATCGCACCGTCGCGTAATATCAGATGGCCTGATGTATGTAGCCAGCATTCGTTTGGACTTCCACTAAGAATATATGGATTGCACAGAATGCAACTTGATCACATGCAGTTGGACCTTCTATCACTCGTAATCTGATCACGAATTTTTTGACCATCTGTCACGTGAAACTTACGCAAAGCACAGTGCTGGAATTAAAGCGTTTTTACCTTTGATCGTTGTTGCCCACACTCTGCAACCTTTGGTTATTTCTAGTATTAAACCTGGTGGTTTCTTGAGGTCTCCTCGCCAAAACAAATGCAGCTGTAAACTTGCACTGTATTAAGTATACCATTGATAAACAGTGTTCACTAAATGTGAGCTGCTTCAGCACTCTAATTAATAGGAAATTCATGCTAATTGTCAAAGTTCAAGAAAGAAAAGGAAGTTTGGGAAGATTTGGTTAGGTGAAAACAGTTGCGTGTGTGTCAACGATATAGAAAACACAACATGTATCATATGACAATCCATATTAAAATACGTTACCGATTGTATACATAATTTTGAATTCAAATTTTAAAACTGTACAATATACCCGATTCCATGGTCTCAACCTCTTCTTGCATATGGTAAAATTGAATAAGTGGTATATTAGCCATAGCATACTTTTGTACATTTTGTTGTACTTTCAGGGTGACTTAATTAATTACTTTAACTACATGTACCTGCATTTTTTCAGTTTAAATTTTATTGTGTAAATTTAATAGTCCTCTAGTAACTGTGAGTGCTATTAGTTAGAGCATTGTTTGTTTGTGTGTTTCTCTTCAGGTGCAGCAAATTGACAGGGTTGTTGAGGTTGTGGAAGAAACATTAAAAGGTGAAAGAATTGCATTTTGAATTTCCTTTCAACCTGAATAGAAAATCGACAATGGCTTCTTAATATGCCACCTATGTCACATACTCAACTCCTGCTACACATGTGGGAGCCCCGAACACGAATTTTTCCACTTTTCCCTGGACGGACTTAACCAGAGTTTAGTTTCATCTGTGGCAAATGCTAATAAAGTGAGGGTCCCAGCATAATAAAGTATTTGATTGAGAACATGTCCAAGGCTTGTTTCAGGAGTTTCTCCTTCATAGTCTTATCATTTGCGCATCAATACTATTACATGGGGGCTCATAACTATAATTGTTACAATAATTGTTATTATTATTTCAACAATCCTGTTTATTTACAGGTCATACGGTCAGACTACTTGGTCAAAAGAAAACTGGAGGAAAAAAGACTGGGGGAGCACCTCTAGATTTGCCCAAAATCAGAAAAAATCCCCTCATAGAAATAATTGCTATAAACACTGGGTAAGTAAGTACGTGTATCAACGACTAGTGCTAAACATAACGTGTGGTAATTAGAGTGACCATTGGCTTTTGCCAGTCATAGTTCAAATAAGGTGATAACTAGATCTGGTGGCTTTTGGGAGCAGTGCAGGTAGAGCTTTGACTGTATTTTAATAAAAGATTCAAGTATTGTTATTACTTTTCTAAATACTGTACCAGATCAAGAAGTTCATTGAACAAATCAACAACAATTTGCCATGGTCTGTACTCTTATTGACAACTGAACAGAAATGATGTCAAGACGTTCAAAGCTCAATTGGAGGCGAGTAATTTCACTGCAAAGTTGTGAAAATTTTGACTTCATTTCTATGGCCGGTAATTTATTAGACAATAAAATTGTTGTTGATTTGTTTTTACAATAATATTGATAGTTTTTGGTGTTTATTTTAGTTGAAGTTTCTTGGAAAATCGGTTTTGCAAGATAGGTAAAAAATAAAAATAATAAAATAAAATAAAGTAAAAAATAAAACAACAACAACAAAAAAATGCTCCACCATCATGTCATTTCCATGGTCTCTACTTTTATGGGCCACTGCTCTTGACCAGTTGACAGCGCACAAGAAATGACTCAGTTACTGTAAAATTATCAGCTATTGACAAACAAATCTGACATTATGTAGAACCGATAAGTCTGAAAGAATCGGTGGTGGTAATATTGTCAGTGTGTGACAAATGCAGACTACAAACTTGCAAACTGGCAGATAAACAAGGTCAACATTGTTGTTGAATGGTCTAACAGATTCCTTATCCCTAAACTGTAAGTCTTATAAAAGTCTAGTTTAGGCATGGGGAATCTGTTAGAACACATTACAACAATGTTTACTGTCTACCTGCCAGTCTGCAGTGAGCATTTGTCACACACAGTAATATTATACAATATTTAGGTGTCTCAACCAGTGTACATACTGTAAAACAAAGCATGCACGAGGAGACCTGGGAAGTTATCCACCAGAAGAAATAGTTGCCAGAGCTAGACAAGCATTTGAGGGTAAGCAGTGTTTAAAATGGTTAAAATAATATAATAGAATGAATTAAAATAAATGAAAAGTTTGACTTTACCATGATTATTCCCTCTCTGTTATGTTTATGGTCCTTTAATAACTATTATGTTTTCCTTGGGTAGAATCTTTATTTATTATATATACACCAATGAAATACCAGGTGAGCTTTCGCGCAAAAACTTGATATCTTCACATGTGAAAATATCACCTTTGCTATGGCTACATATTAATAAATCGTGCCTTTCACACCAAAAAACTATTAAAGTGAAATGGTTTGGTATTTCACTGGTGTTTATATAATAAAAAGAACATTACATGGCTGCTTGGAGATACTGCGCTCACTCGTGAGATATTTTTCAACACTCGAAGAGAAATTTCGTATCTCCGCGCGGCCATGTAGTATCCTCTATTTTTCTTCTCTTGTATTATTTACAGCGTTTATTTGTCATTTGTTTTAACGCCTATCATTAGAATTTAGCAAAAACATGTTTTTTTCTCTTTTCTTTTCAAAATACTGGAAGTTTGAGCTACGGTGCAGCTGTTTATTATTGTATTTGTAAAGGCAGAAATGGCCAAACTTGTGAACAGTTTCAGAATAAGGTTCCCGATCTTTTGCATTTGTTTGATGCATTTAACTAGAGTTGAGAGTACTTCATATGATGTGGCTGATTGAAATGAACTGTATTCAATAGAGGGAGTTGTTGAATTGTGGTTGACAAGCGAAGACACAGGAGCCTATGGTAGAGACATTGGAGTGACATTACCTGAGTTGCTATGGCAACTAGTGGAAGTGATTCCTGAGGGGGGCATGTTAAGAATAGGAATGACAAACCCACCATACATTTTGGAACACTTGGAGGTAAGGTAGTTAGCCTTTATTGAAAGAGGTTAGTAAGGCCTGTCGAACGCAGACAGACCATCGGATGGACTGTTTTCTTGTAACACAATCGATATCGGGTATTTGCTGTAACAAGTATAGAGGTGGCTGCCGTCAGGGTTTATAAATGAATTCTTCGTTTCTCTGAATCACGCATTTTATTTCGTTTAAGTCCCGAATTGCGGTCGTTTCGGCCGAAAGTCGATTTGACATACAATACTCTACAACATGGTGAACCTACTTCTTCGAGATGTTATTTTAGTTAACCTTCGATTCCACATGTGCAGTCACTGTTTTCCCATGCTTATTTCTTTTTCTCAGGCTTAAAGAACGTAACATGCACATCTGGCGAATCGACTTAGTCTGGTGGAATTGTCATCGGGCGAATCGACCTTCGGGCGAAACGACCCGATTCTTAAATCCCGAGAATACCCTTACAAACCCTGACTGATTTCACCTTGCTCACACTGTGTAATACGTAGGCGAACTTGGATTGTAAAGGGCTGCATTTAACTCCAGTGGGAGAAAGGAAAATCGAAATTTCGTGTTGTGTTTATTTCTTCCATAAATTGTTGCGTTGTTGCGAACAATGCCTTTTTTCAATCTTACAGTTTTCTCTTTCTCACGCTAAACTAAACTGAGGCGGTTTTGATGTTCTTGTTGTCGTAGCCGTCGTGGCAGAGGGTAATAATCCATAATCTTTCTGCCTGCTATCCTCTTACTGCCGCCATTTTTGAAGTATCTCTTACCGTAAACGTTTGACTGCCCATGAATTTGTTCTATTATGTCGCTAAGAATCGCTGGATTAGTTCGTAAATCATTTTCTAACTTGCGCAAAAGCTCATTGACTTTAATTTGCATTTTTTGAATTCATTCGCATTTTTTGTATTCATTCCCCATAGGAAATGGCTAAGATCCTTAGTCACCCTCGAGTGTACAGTTTTTTGCATGTTCCTGTCCAGAGCGCATCAGACAATGTGCTTGCAGATATGAAAAGAGAATACTCGGCTGGCGACTTCATGCATGTTGTTGACTTTCTCAGGGAGAGGTGAGAGCCAGTTTTAGTAATATTAGTACAAGTGGTACTGGTTTATATGCTGCTAACAGAGCCTTTATTTCGTTTGCTTGATTTTGGCGTCCTCCACCCTCGTACGCAACGTCTTCGTTCCCCTTGACCAGCGGTCGGGAAACAGCGACGTCACGCCAGCATGCGCAGTAAGGGACGAAGACTCGATGTACATACGAGATGGTGGCGTACTCGACAAAGACTCTGCATGAATCGAGTCTGAGCATGCGCTGCGTGTTTCTAGGGAGCAGTTTCGAACCCAGAACTAATAGCTGTACGCTTGGTACAGCGAGCTCGGTTAAGACCATCGCCGGCTCATTATTAAATGGATGCTCGCACTGAATAAAGCCAGTTTGACGTGGAAAAACAAGATTGGCTACTCCCAGAAACTCATAAGGGGTTGAAACGTGTAACTCGCGTTCAGTGCTCGTGATATTCATTTTTCGAAGTACAGTCGACTCCCGATAACTCCAATGACTCTCGTTTTCGGCCAATCCTGAACTTCGATGTAGAAAAAGAAAATGCTGACATTTGACGAACTGAACGAGATGGAGGGCAGTTGAAGCAGCGGGAATTCTCTTTTTATATAAGCGACGTTTTCGTAGACGCCGCCGTTGTTGTTGTTTAACGGGTACGTGGAGTAAAAATGTGTCACGTAATTTACGAAGTTTGATTGTTCAGTTGTCCTTTCTTCTCGTCCCCAATATTGTACTTGCAAAAATGAATAATTACGAGCATCGGGCAAGACTAGGATATGCGGAAAGTTATACGTTTCAAACCCTTATGAGTTTCAGGGTTCGCACACACCTTGAAAGTCCTTAAAAATCCTTGAATTTTAAAATAAAAATTCAAGGCCTTGAAAGTCCTTGAAAATTGTGGTTGGTGCTGGAAATTCCTTGAATTTCGGTGCTAACTTTATAGTTTAAGTAGAACTCCAAAGGAAAAGGAGCAAACACAGAAAGACCTTCGAGATAAAATTACCTATGTTGTGGAAGAACTAAAAAAGACATAGAATTAAGGCTCTTTTTGAATTGAATAGAGTCCTTGAAAAATGGGAAATGTGTCCTTGAAAGTCCTTGAAAAGTCCTTGAATTTTTTGTTCAAAAACGGGTACAAACCCTGGAGTTTCTGTTAGTCCTGAAATTCTGGCTGCGGGGCGGTCAAAGGTTTTACGAAATTCAGGCAGAGCCTAAATTATCCTCTTTACTCAAGAAGACAAACTAATGCTCTGCTGCGTGGTGGCTGGTGATTAACTCCTCAAACCCTAAGAGTGATCAGCACCTAATTTCTCCTTGTAGTATCAATGCTTTGTAAAACAGAGTGGTTATAAGAATTACTGACAGCGTGAGCTCACAAGATGAATTTGCTTGATATTTTATCAACTTCTCCCCACTAATTCTGTAAGAAATGAATAGGGGCAACAAATGAGAATTCAAATTTTGATCTTAGGGTTTATAGGGCTAAAGAACCCGTCCTTCAATCCTATTTGCATAGCTTTTATTTCCCAACAGTTTCCTCGTTTCCGTGAGGTAATTGCCCCAATTCCAATCACGTTTTTCCCACTCCCCAACAAATAAAAGTGTATGCGTTATTGACCAAACTTGTGTGGAAAAGCTAGGACCATTTGCCCACTCGGGTACTGAGCTAATCAGAAAACAGGTTTCGCTTTATCTTGCGAGGTTGCAGAAACAACCATGCAATAAGTTGTGTTTTTGTTCATAGGTACACTGTAGAAATATAAGTTGGAGGTTTGTTTGCTGCAGTTGTTGTTTTCTTTTGTTTGCTCCACCTTGTCCTTCTTTCCTGTCGTTATATGACAATTTGAAAGATAAACAAATTGAAGGTAAACAACAATTGTTGAATAGTTCCATGGCATTGTTTTCGTTTGGTGTAAGAAATGTTTGTCGGGTTAACTGTAGACTAACAGCAGGTTCGTTGTTGAGTTAGCGGATGGGAGTATGGCATAGTGCAAGCACTGTTGTATTACTTTATGCCGTGCAAATCAGTGTTATACTATATCCTTCTTAGTGGCTGGAAAATGCACAAGGTTAACGTTCGATTCCATTTTCGCATTCCTCATTTTCCGCATTTCGTTTTTAGAGTGCCCAGCATCACCATAGCAACAGACATAATCTGCGGCTTCCCTACAGAAACATGGGAAGATTTTCAGGAAACTGTAGCATTGGTTGAGCGGTACAAATTTCCCAGTTTGTTTATCAATCAATTCTATCCACGTCCAGGAACACCAGCGGCTCGAATGAAGAGACTTCCGACAGAAGAGGTAATTTATATCGAAGGCGTTCTTCTGCTTTCAAACCGATCAGTCACACAGGCTTGTATCACCAGATGCTGACAAACTAACTTGCATTTTTCCACAGAGACAGAACAACCGTTCGCCATGTTGTTTAGTGAGAATGATCGTGTGTTGAACCGAGGATGAAAGGGAAGATTGAGTGGATTTGTTGGAGATTGAGGGTTCATCTGTTGCAAACGGGCACAAAATAATTCAATCCCTTGTTTTTTACCAACATCTAACTTCGTCGAACATTGTTCACAAATCCGATAATGTTGATAGGTATTATTTTCACAGTCAGCGTGTTAGGGTGGTTGGACACGTCATGCTACTGCCGTTCTAAGCTGCCTACAGCACGACTGTAGCACGACTTGGTTTCAGACGTTGAATTTAACTCAGTCGAATCAAATAGCAGTTGTGAAAAACAAAGCTATAAAAAAAAAGGCGTTGTTGGGAAATGTAAAAATGTATTTTAATGTCAGATTTATAATTTATGAATTAAGTTCGGCACGGCGATAGCACGACGTTTGAAACCAAGCCGTGACACTGCCGTGTAGCACGGCAAAGCTTTCCGTCCTATACGGCAGTGGGACTGCCGTGCTTAAGTCGAATAGACCAATGTCTATATATTAAAATTAATCCCTGGCTCCGAGGCTGGGGGGATAAAACAAAAGAAATGTGTTATTCATTGCTGAGCCTCAAGATGATTAGTTTTGTTTGTTTTAACCGTCAAGTCTCGTAGCCAAGTATGAGTTTCGATCAATTGAGTTTGGTAGGGCAGTAGCGCGGGACTGGAAACGGGCCCAAGATCCATTTATTGCGTTTGCTTGAGTACAGTTTATTAGCCATTATTGAGCTCTCGTGGTGAATTTTTTTTTGGTTTGGTTTAAACTAAAGGTGAAAAGACGAACAAGAGAAGTTTCCAAGGTATTTCATGGATACCACCCTTACGATCACAAGGTATACTTCCATTTAGATAGTTTCTTTACTATAATCACCGTTTCTGAAAACTAACAGAACTTGGAATTTGATATAGGGGTGACGAATGGTCTTTGCGAGCATTCGCGAGCATGCCGAGCACTGCGATTTTTTTGCGAGCACGAGCAGAAGTACAAAAATTGCTTTGCGAGCTTGCGAGGAACGCAAAAATTTGGGGAGCTCGAGCAAGCAAGCACTCGTTTAAATTTTGCGAGCAAATCGAGCAAAGGTAACATTTTGCGAGCAGTTAAAAATTTTAATGGACCATTCATCACCTCTTGATATCAACTCAACCTGCTTGGCAAATATTACTAAAGCTGAGCTTATTTTCAATACGTCATCGTTTCCTACTATTTGTTTTTCCTTATTCTTTATTTCGCTCTTTAAATCGCCCCAAGTAAGAGAATCCAGGACAGCCTTGGATTCTAGATTCCACTCTGTGGATTCCGGATAGTGTGGCAGACAACAGGAGCGTATTCAGTGTTACAAAAGCATTGTTCCTTAGCTTTTTCGTTTAATGGTAACACTCAAGACTTCGTCAACATGATGGAAGTTAGAACCTTCGTTTGCTGCGTAATTAATAGGATCGTCGGAAAGTGCTTATTTTCTCGTTTAAGATATGGTTTTGTTTGCATCCTTTTAAAGGTTGGTGAACTCCAAACAGTTCTTGTAACTGAGGATTCAAAAGATGGAGCTCATTTCGTGGGTCATAACAAGTTTTATGATCAAGTAAGTGATTGGAATCAGTGTGCATCCGTACTTTTTTTCTTTCTCTTGTTCTTTAATTTAAAATTTTGTAGGCTGAAAGACAGCCATATTTTGCGATGGTAAACAATGCGAGCCCCCTGAAACGAAAGGTCTGGCGCAAGTGTGAGACGGAGAGTGGAACATAAGAGAATCATGCGCCCTACGGTGCGTGTATGTTTCTCGAGAATTCACGCAAACGGCGCTTCGGAGCAGCGGTTTTGAGTAGCAAACTGACTATTTAGAAGTGTTAACCTCCTCAATTATACTAGAGAATTCTACGCACATTGTAAAGAGACTGATTTACCCTGCATATCGTAAGTGAACGATATAAAAATGATGTCCTGTAATTTCGATATGAATAGTCGCATTCAGATGTTATTCGATCTGACTTGATATTTCGTCGCCAGGCGTCAGAGTTGAAAATCGATTAATTTGAAGGGACTATGTTGTGAGGATCGTGCTGTGTTAAGTCAATTTAAGTCATTACTATACTTTACCCATGAAAAAAATGCTTCTTTCGACTTGTGAAAAAGATAGCAATGAATTTTATCAGGGAGCGGAGCACTAACCGTAACAATTTTTTTTGGAGAAGATTTTAGCTGATGGCCTGAAAACAACTTCCAGTCGGCTATATCACTCCTCGTTATTCGTGGCAATAACAAAAAATAAATAAATAAATAAATAAATAAATAAACGACTTGAAAAGGAACGGTTTCAATACCTAAATAACAAAACATTGTTTTTGTTGAGTTACAATGGGATATGTTCATGCGTGTAACCCCTAGCAACAGAAGACAAGAAACGGTTGCAATGCCTAAATATCGCCTTAAGTAACAAAACTGGGCAATTATTTCAATTCCAATTCGGACCTCTTTAAGCTTTGAAAGAAGCTGGAAAACGGCTTTTATTTAACTCTTGGTTTTCCTCCTGGTACCCAAGTGTTACTCGGTCAAAACTTGTGGAGATGGAGTGGTTTGGTCATTGTGAATAGATAAAAAGACCAGTCTTTCTATCATCCATGGCCAGTAATCAAAGTCTTGCCGAGAAAAAGTGAACAGTGTGGATTTAGGGACATGTTAAAGCCTCCTTTTCGGTCAATTTGACATCGGATTTAAATTCTCTATTTAATAATTTTCTCCTAAAAATGGCAAGATGCTACATAGGAATTCCAAGTCCATAGCGTAACGAACTATTAACAAGGTGGGGGGGGGGGGGGGGGGGGGCAAATCAGTTTCTTCATTAGCTTATATTACCTCAATATTGTCACAGAAATATCAAATTCACTGTTGATGTTGAAGAGAAAAAAGCTATCCCTTTTCTACATCTTCTCATCGTACCTTTTCAACATCAATTTACCTCAGAAAGAGGTGACACTTCAGTGACACTTTCAACTTGCCTTTACACTAAATAGCACTTGTTCACTCCTCGGAAATACACGATAAATCTTGTTCGTAAGCTCACTTTTCGTTGTTTCCGCATCTGCTCGTCACCTTCTTCGTCTCGTTTCTGTTTGGATGAACTCAGAGGAAACTGTTGTTACAAAAAGGTTACCTCGGTGTTGTCAATTACAGCATCAACGATGTCCTGAACAGCCAACAAAACGGACCTAAGCACCCCACCACCAACAGTCCCCCAAAAAAGAAATCTTCTTAGTTCTACCTTATTTATCATAACAAAGCAAAAGAATCACCCAGCAACTAAAGGCTTGCATTAATGGATTTTATGGATTCATTTGTCTCAGGGTTATTTCCAAAGCGTCAATCGTTCTCAAATTTCAAAGGTTATTTATTACCGGTAGAAGGTCAGTTGTTGGGGCTGTCAGGAATTCTACAGAGGTAAAACAAAACGCGGATTTCATAATAGAAAAACCGAGCATTTCAAAGCTATTTTTTTAATACGAGTAGCTGTCCATCTGCTACTGCAGACCATATCACGTCCACTGGTCATAACCTAAAATGGGACCACTTTGAGTTATTGGCTAAAGCCGGGACGGTAAGATATTCATTGTAGAGTTAAAGAGACATTGCTAATTAGGGATTGAAAACTTAACCTTAATGAAAATGTTAGTAGCGAAAGCGCTATCTTTATTAGTTTCTAGTTTGCTTGTCTAATCTACATGCAAATTTTTCCCGCCATGTGTCACTATTTTTGTTTCTTTCGCATTTTTTTTTAAATTAGTTACTTAGCTTACGTTTGAATTTTGTTGTTACCTCTATTAACCGCCCAATTAATGACAGGTTTTTTTTTCAACGTTGTATATAGAGTCTTCAACTCTTAAACGAACGAAGGACATATATTTTATTAGGCTTGTATTAATGCATTATAGAATGTTGGCTGTTGATTGGTTAAGAATCACTCGTGGTAATGATTGGCGGCCGATGCAGATGGCAACATCTCTTGCTCGTTCTTGCCTCCACCATCTGATCGCCCAGCTTCATGGGTTAAGTGTCTGTTGTTTAGGGGAATGATTACAGCAAATCAAGTCCCCAATTAATACGTTTGCGAAATTACTGCTCTGTAGACTGTACACAGCGGGATTGATACTTGAATTAAACACCACCAATGCTGAAGCAATTGCTGGTTTTCAGTGTCACGCCATTCAAAATAGATTAAAATAAAAATCAAAACCATTCGACAGATAAAGTCCAGAATCTTGGAAATGAAAGGAGGTAAATATACAAAGACCCTCGCCAAGATTTGGGTCGAAGGAATAATTCGTAGACGAGATATCCGAAGAAATGTTTTACCCAAATTTATAGAGCTTTGTATGGAGACGCCATGCTGGAACTCATCCGGATGAGCTCCAACATGGCGGACGGAAACCAGCAGAAACATCTGTTATCGAGTTTTGCTACAAAAGCGTGAATTTATTCTTCGAGAAACTCATAAACATTAAAATAATACTTTTTCTAATACATGAACTGTTTAGATAGCAAAATTTCCTAAAATAAGTCATTTTTTTAACCTACATGACAGCTAGCTTGGCCGTCATGTAAATGTCGCGTCACGCAAAAGCTTAGAAATTCAAGCGTACTCTATCACAAAACCAAGAATCCTTTTGAAGCGAAAATTTGTATGAAAATTAGTTTTCAGCTGCTCTAATGCATCGTGAAAGTAAAATCTCGGTAGGATCGATAGTTTTTTAGTTTGAATTTTAGTGACGTCATGTGAAAACCAACAATAACGTGATGAATAGCCTGTAATGAAATTGCACCAGTGAAACCTAGGAAATAGATTAACAGCTTAGGAACCCAACACATCACATACACGACTGTCACAAAAATCACCATCTTAGTAACGCGCTTGCGGTAGCGAAGTAAGGCTCGTTCACTTGACTCTGCGTTGGCGCTGTTTAAAAACCAAAGGCCGTAGACTACTTTAGAGTACAGGCCTCCCATGATCGTAATAGGGATGACACCTGCCACCACAGACCACCCAACAGTGTATAGCTTGGCGTAAATTGGTTTGGAAAAGCTATGTGCACATCCCTTTGTTTCTTTGATATAAGTAGTCGCCCAGTATCCTGGAATGGCCCATATGATAGAGACGATCCATGAGAGGAGGGCAATTATAACAATCTTTTTCTTTGTAAGTTTGATCTTCTGGCTGTGGGGATGTAAGACGGTCCAGTAGCGTTTTATCACTATGGCAACAAGGGAAAACACAGAGGCGACTGCACCCACCCAACCAGGGTTGCCACCTGTAAGCATTTTACATAGCACTGACCCTAAAGTCCCTTGGGGGTGGGTGACGGTTGGAGTTGCTATAGATTGTAAACCGATGAATACTGCGACCACCATATCCGCACTAGCAAGATTTACCAGCAGATAGTTAGTGGGTGTCTTCATGGATCTGTTGAGTGTAACCACAAGGATGACCAGGGTGTTACCAACCAGGATGCATATGACCATTAAAGCAAAAAGTATTGTAAAACCAATATATCCACGACAACATGGCTAACTGCCTGTAAGAAAGAAGCAGAGCACCTAAGTCAGGTCGATAGCGAGCAAGAACAACAAGACTGATACATAAGTTGGGTCAATACCTCAAAATTCTTCATTTTTGTTTTTGCATAACATTTATCGAAAAGAGATGTGTTAAACTGACTAGTCCTATATCTTGGGATCCCTTCTCGTTATCCTTTGCCGATTCATTAAGGGAGCTAATGAAAGTTGAAACAGTTTGCTGTATAAAACCTAAACTAATTGTGAATACTCTAAACTAAACTAATTGTAAATACCAGCGTAGGTTAGGGTTGATTTCCAGTGTCGCGTAATTTTTAGCTGCGTATGTGCGTAAAATTTACGTTCGCAAATAAAATAGAGGCACTGCATGAAAGGTTGCTCGTAAGCGTATAAATTGAACCTCGCTCAACTTCTTGTTTAAGCTCAGCACGTTCTATATTGCCGTTATTTTATTTAGGTGATTAAAAGTTACGTGCGTTAAAGTGCGTGGCCAAAAACTCGTCAATGGAAATCAACCTCTAATAAGAAATACAGGTGGATATAACGCGCAAACTGTGGTGATATAATAGGGGTAACAACAGAATTCAAACGTAAGATAGGTAGCTAAATAGAAGATAATGCGAAAGAAACAAAAATAGTGACATAGCGGGAAAATGAGCATGCAAATTAGACAAGCAACTAAAAAATAATAAACTAAGATAGAGCTTTCGCTACTAACGTTTTCATTAAGAGTAGGTTTTAAATCCCTAATTAGCAATGTCTCTTTAACTCTATAATAAATATCTGACCGTCGTTAATATGTCAAAAGTTTTCCGGTGGACGTGACATGGTCTGCAGTAGCAGATGGACAGCTACTTGTATTAACAAAGCGCTTTGAAATGTTCGGTTTTTCTATCGTGAAATTTGGGTTTTGTTTTACCTCTGTAGAATTCCTGACAGCCCCAAGAACTGACCTTCTACCGGTAATAAACAACCTTTGAAATCTGAGAACGGTTGACGCTTTGGAAAATAACCTTAAGATCAATGAATCCATAAAATCTATTAGTTGCTTGGTGATTCTTTTGCTTTGTTATGATAAATAAGGTAGAACTGAGATTTCTTTTTGGGGGGACTGTTGGTGGTAGGGTGCTTAGGTCCGTTTTGTTGGCTGTTTAGGACATCGTTAATGCTGTAATTGACAACACCACTGAGGTAACCTTTTTGTAGCAACAGTTTCCTCTGAGTTCATCCAAACAAACGAAACGAAGAAGGTGACGAGCAGATGCGGAAACAACGAAAAGTGAGCTTACGAACAAGATTTATCGTGTATTTCCGAGGAGTGAACAAGTGCTATTTAGTGTAAAGGCAAGTTAAAAATTGTCACTGAAGTGTCTTCTTCCTGAGGTAAATTGATGTGGAAAAGGTATGATGGTGGCGTTTGATAAGAATATGTAGAAAAGGGATTGCATTTTTCTCTTCAAAATCAACAGTGAATTTGATATTTCTGTGACAATATTGAGGTAATATAAGCTAATGAAGAAACTTATTTGCTACGCTCCTTTGCTAATAGTTCGTCATGCTATGGCCTTGGGATTCCTGTGTAGCATCTTGTCATTTTTAGGAGAAAATTATTAAATAGAAACTTTAACTTTACAATACTGAGGTAATATAAGCTAATGAAGAAACTGATTTGCTACCCCCCCCCCCCCCCCCCCTGCTTGCTAATAGTTTGTTAGACTATGAACTTGGGAGTCCTGTGCAGCATCTTGCCATTTTGAGGAGAAAATTATTAAATAGAAGCTTAAAATCCGATGTCAAATTGACTTAAAAGGGGGCTTTAACATGTCCCTAAAACTACACTGCTCACTTTTTCTCGACAAGGCTTTGATTAAACCATGGATAATAGAGAGACTGGTCTTTCTGTCTATTATCCATGACCAAACCACTCCATCTCCACAAGTTTTGACCGAGTAAGGCTTGGTTACCAGGAGGAAAACCAAGATGGCGCCATTTAATCCTGTTGAAGGTTTGGGTTGCAAACCGAAATATCGAGCAAATATAATTCACCATTTTATTTTTGTTTTTTGTTTTTTTTCTTTTTTTTTCCTACCACTCCTTTTGCCGTAAGGATCAGTTTACTGTTTTTATTTTGGCATTGAAGATTTTACTGATCCAGGTCTACTACTAAAGATCCGGCTGACCCTCACTAGTTTGTCGTTGTGGTTTTGCCTTCACAAGTGTTTCTGATATAAATCAACATAAGCTGGTTATGGCGTAAAAAAAAAAAAAAAAAATGTGACCCATTTTACTAGGATTGAATTTACGCTGCGATAGTTTTTCACTTTCCCGTTTACTTGATCTTATCTTTAGGTCCTTATTCATAAAAGTGAAGGTGATCTCATGGGCAAAATGGTACAAGTGGAAATTACTTCGGCGGGAGAACACTTTCAAATGGCGCGAATCCTGCATGAAACAAAGGCACGTTCACCCGGCTTAGTTGAGCCGCTTCCAAAGGGGGCGGTCAGTGGGGTTAGGACTGACAACACGCTGGTCAAGGTGGATCAAGGACAACCGAGTCTTTGGAATGACTGGAAGAAAGTTGCATTATTTATTTTATTGGCAGCTGTTTTAATAGATGTTTTAAGACTTGGATATTTATGGATTTTAGAATGAGTTACAAGAACTCAAGTGTCTTGTTCTCCTTTAGGCTTTCGTCGCGTACACTGCGAAAGATAGATATTCAAGTGATTCACGCCAGTGCTAATAACTGGCATGCTCGTGTCTGCCTGGTACCTGTGATACCTTGACTTCACAGGGGACCCTTGAATTGCCATCTCCAGTCTCATCGATTATTGTTTTAGCCAGCGCCTGCAGGAAAATCTTTTTATTTTAATGGAGATACATTGTACAGAGATACAGGCTAATTTGTGTCTTTACCGGAACCGAGTTAAAAAAAAAAAAATAATAATAATAACTGCATCATACTCTGCTCTCTACTGTAGAGCGAATGAATCGAATCGAGAAAAGACCCAGGCCCGGTTCCTGCAAGCCCGATTATTTAGCGCTAATCCAGGATAAAAATTTTGTTTCGTTTTTGCATTTTACCTGCGTTGCTTTAGTAACATTTTAT
Organism: Porites divaricata; assembly: GCA_038088405.1. Classification (NCBI taxonomy): domain Eukaryota; kingdom Metazoa; phylum Cnidaria; class Anthozoa; order Scleractinia; family Poritidae; genus Porites; species Porites divaricata. The sequence goes on along the minus strand of JBBMOI010000008.1, from coordinate 12,743,618 downwards.
CATTAATGTATCTCGCAGTAAAGGCGCAACAGTATTTTGAAAGCTCTAGTTGTATTTTCTTAGACAAGAAACCATGCTTAAAATTTGGCTCAATCCTGGGTTAAACTTAACCATCTTTTGAGGAACCGGGCCCACTACACCAAGATGCAATGAGTGTCATTCAAGGGGCGGGGATCCGACGCGAGCAACTTCCGTACAAGGGTTATGTCACGGCGTTTTTATGGGCCGAATGGATTTATGTTTTGGATAAATTTTAGAGCAGTTTTTCCCGCGAAACTGGAAGCTCTGTCCGTTTTTGAGCGCATTCGAAGTATAAGATTATGATTAAGGAGAACAAAACATCATCAATTCAAAAGGTCAAAAATACCTTTTTCAAGTCTGTAGATTCTGAATTCGCGCCAAAATCGTTGTAAAAATAGACTGGTTAATAAAAACAAACGCCGCGACACGAGTACATAGAAGTTGCTTGCTCCAGGCGGGGTTATAGATACTACACTATTTAAACACATCCAAAATTCGCAGGATCTTTCTTTCGTGTGGAGGTTGGGAATGAGGGAGGAGAGTCTGGTACCCAGATCTCCCACTGTCAAGGTAAAGCGTAAGACAGAGTGAGATCTGGATACGAAATAAGGGGAACGGGGAAATCTGTGGACGGAGGTGACGTTATTCCGCCCCTTTTTAGCCCGCTCTCTCTTTCACCCTTGCACCCCCCAGCCCCCCCCTCCCCCACCTTCAACAGTCCGTTGACGTGGCCCGGAGTCCCGGCGTCGACGCCACGTGTGGATTGATTATGTTGTTGGTTTCTTCCGCTGCCCCGATATATTTTTTTCTGGCGTTATAGTTTTCCCATCTCCACTTAGTTGGGGAGTTTTATCAGTCCTTGAAACTGTCAAGCGTCACCCTCTCTACATAAAGTGCATTTTTTACCATTTGACTGTTTGTCTTTTTTATTTATTTATCTTATTTATTTATATGTATATATTTCTTCAATCCCTGACCGGAAGGCCTCTTCACAAGCTATGCGGAAATCTATATTTTAAGCTTGTGTATTATCCCCTGCCACAGAATGTTTTCTTAGGTCCCCAAGTCAGGAAGTGCAGAACGTTCAACCACCAGCCAATGTTGGGTTCTACCACTATGATCTCCGCGATCGTTAAAAAAAGTACAGTGAGTGAACCCAGTGCTCGCAACAATTGTATAATGATCATACGAGGATAAAATAAAATAAAGTAATAAAAAAGCTACCAAATAGCGCTAACCCTAAACCTTATACAGAAACTCTCCTCCCATAGATTTCCCCGCCCTATGTATTAAAATCTGTAAGAAAAGAAGAGAAAATAATATAAAAAGACGGGAAAGTGCGAGAACCATCCCTTTCAACAGCTAGAATCATAACTTTTATTCGTTTCTACGGTAACGTCCATAGTTTAATTTTAAGGCCGTGCACCTGGCTTTGTCAGAACTTTATTCGTGAGCGCTAACACCAACTTCACCAATCACCGTTGCTGTTTTGCGATGATGCGAGATGAGGTGATTTTTACGCGTGAGGAAACAGATAGCTTCATGAATGAACGCAAATGACAACAGTGATTGGCTAGGATGTAGACACACCCCACAACCCAATGTAAGGGGAATTTGACGGCACTGCTCTTCCAAAGTTCGGAACAATTTCTCTTTTCACGCAAACGATTTGTCATTTTCTATTTTTTTTTTTCTTTTAGCAGGGGATTTATGAAGGGCTTTTAGAGCATCATATCGCAAATTATCTGCTTTAGTCATTGCGTATTTAAAAAGATTCCGAAACTATCATTCGATGAAGATACGTATTCTCCATAACAAACAATTGCCGCCACAAAGTAGTCTTAGCCGGCTTCCAAACTACATGAATGAATGAAAATGGGTACATTGGCGTCGTGTACGTGATGTAAAAGTTCAGCTTCAAAACGACTATTTATTCCGGCAACATGGATAAATCGGATCTCACAGAACAAGAAAGAGTTAAAGAGCTCTTAAAGGAGATACAACTTGACCAATTCTATCGACAGATTCATGGCAAATTACACATCACTCGATTATTACATTTTGATCACGTTACAGAGGAAGATCTTGATGATCTAGGAATGGCTAAACCGGAGCAGCGTAGGCTCTTCGAAGCGCTCAAGAAAGCGAAGAAAAAGTCTCTTTTCAGTAGTTTTAGACGAAAGGTAAGGTTATTAATCTAGATTTTAAGGTTTACGGCTCGCTGAGTCATTTCGTGTGGGTGGCAATATTTTGACTGCGCTTTTCACCGCACTCTGTTCCTTCACTTTCTTGTTAAATTCCCACTGGAATACTTCTGTTAGTGACCTTTAGACGTTTTTGATTCTATAATTGGCACGGCTTTTGACGGCATATAAATTTTTGCATCGTACCCCTTCATATCGTTGGTAAGAAAAACATAGCTAAAGTATAAGCTTAAATATTGAAGACAAACATTGACGATAACTTCGCGTTGATCGACGTGCCACGTTTTTAAAGCTCGCAAAGTTGATTTGAGATGTTTAGTAAATCTAATAGGAGCGTTTTAAGGCAAATCACATGGCCACTGAAGCAACTGAGAAATGTTTTAACTTAGTTTGACATGCAATCAGCCCATCCTAGTCCGACTTCCAAGTTCGAAAGTTAAGTTCACGTGGCGACCGTGAATTTTCGAAAAGCGTTGCATACAAAAGCGGAAGTTCTGATTTGCGTTAAACGAATAATTTTTTTTTTTGTTCAGTCTTTGTGAGATCACTTTTCCTCTGTGACCGGATTGAATGTTCAAACCATTTGGTTGTCAGACTTTCAGCAAAGATTTTTATTTCTTGAGGCGTGTTCCATATTTTCGTACGATGAAACTGTAAACAAACCATTCATTGCACGTTTTGAAATTAGCATAATAAAGTGAACTCCCGCGAAAGCGGAATTCCTGAGAAATTTCGCTTTGTTTTTGCTGGGTGTTTTACGTTTTATAATACCCATGAGATCCATTTTTTTTGCTTTAGCTAGTAAAAGAGCCTATATTATCAGAATGCATCGACGAGTGAAATAGGAGTTATGTTTCGCTGCACGTGCAGATTCATGTCTCAAAAATAAATAATGAGGGACATGGCAATATAAGTACGAATTTAGCGCTTTACGTGATAAAAATTCCAGTTTCTCTGACTAAGTGATGAAACATCTTTTCCTTTGGTGATTTTAATGAGTTTATCTGGTGGCACAAAATGCATATAGTCTGGCTCATGATTTTTGTCATTTCTGCAAAATGACAAAAGCTTTACAGAAAGCTCACCTATATGTGCACATTGTATTGGTACTATTTTGACGCACAAGCATTACAATGTGCCTGGAGTGAAAAAATCTGTTATATATAGCTGCATACATGCTATGGATTATAAATGAGATAATACCCATGCACAAAGTCAAGTAAAGCTTTGATGCAACCAAACTGTTACTTTATTATCACCATACAGTGTAAACAGTAATAAACAATAACAATAATCTATGCAATCCATTGGAATCATTCTTTCTCAAACTGTCTATTTTTTTCTTAACTCTTTCCCTTCCCACTTCATTAAAGAATGCCAAAGCATTTTCCTTTTCTGTCTCAAGTCTGCAAAATATATATTTTTTTCTCCTGTCTGCATTTCATATTGCATTTGGTTGCTTATATCCATAATAAAATTGAATTTCTAAGTTGTTGCCACTGAATTATTTGGGCACGTCTCACCACTTGATTGATGATTGGTGTAAGTTCTGTAGCACTAGCTATACAATGTACATGTAGGACCTGCCAACCCTCATGATTCTTTGTCAGTGAGATTTTTTTTTTTATCAGTCTTTTTTCACAGTCTCACTGTGACTCTAAAGGAACGTTTTGTTAACAATCCATCAACTTTTGTAAAGAAATACTGAAGTTTTTAAAGGGCCATTAAGGCACCTAATAGCTTTGCCAAAACTCCAGAAATTAATCTAGCGGAGTTGTTGGTACTGTATCACTTTTTATGACGGGTCCAGACCCAGTTTTACTGTAACATACAGTAGATGCACCTTAAATCTTGTGTGTGGGGTCTGAACCCACTCTTTCTCCTCTGTCCAATATTCATTGAAGTAAAAAAAAGAAAAGAAAGCGAAGAAAAGAATTCATTAACACAATGGATTAAAATGGGGAAATTAAAGAAACATTTTCCATTTTCCTCGGCCTTCATATGATTGAGCCTTTGATTGGGATTTCAGCATTTTTGAAATTATTTGTTGTCTGGCTGGCAGGCTGAAGAAAGTTCTGTGTTCTGTTTAGCTATACTCAAGCAGGAAATATTGCCTGCTTTGTTTGTGCAAAAACACATTTTCAGTTTTGCCTCCAATAATTAACCAAGCTTGTTTGAGCAAGGTGGCTGGATATTGGTCTCATTCTTTTTTTTGTTTGGCATCTTAATAGGCCTGATCTACATGCACATAAAAATGCTCAAAAAGAACAAGACCAATATCCCAAGCCATCTTACAAGTAGCCTTTCACTTGGTCAATGCATTTGTATGGAGGGTTATACTTGTATTATATCTAATTTTTTACTAGTTATAGCTATTGTTATAAGTGCCAACAAGCAAAGATTTTACCTATACATGTGCTCTGTTTAGTTTGTTTAGAAATGTCATGGATTGCTGTAACAATAAAAAAATTACAGCAGGCAAATATGACAGCTATATGCATATGTTGCTAATAAATCCACCCAACAATTGGTTGAGGACGGGATCAGCACGGGACTCACAAAAATGCACACGGGTCGTGGACTCTCTGTTTTGTATCATGTGTTCGCTCAAAAACAATGCATTCTCAGTTCTGCATTGTGTCATAAAAGTTACCTTACCTTACACTACGGCACGGTACCTTATGTTACGTCGCTTCGAGATTCATTCTGCCTTGGAACTTTCGCACATGGATTTATTAGGCTGCCGCCTCGCATCTTCGCGAGGCTGCTCGTTGGCAGTTATATTCTTTAAATACATGTACCATATTTTTTCAGTTATAAGGCGCACTCGGTTATATGCCGCATCCCAAACTTTTCAACTTGATTTTTCTAACTTGACAAATTGAAAATTAAGCCAAAATACCCAGCTATAAGGTGCAACTGCAGTTTTTGGCGATGTTCACCTTATAACTACAACAACATGCTTTCCAACAAAAAGCGAAAAAGGTTACATATTTTGATCAAAAGCGAAAAAATCACAGCTATCAACACAAAAAGCATTGTTTTCTAAAGCTGTGAATACTCTAGGACTCCGTTTTTGTTCCAAAAACAAGTCAGTTGTCTTGGTTGCGGCATATTGAAATCAGTACATGCATTGGTATCGATCACGTCAGAATACATGAACCTGAATATTTGTTATTTAACTGCCAAATCTGGTAAAATTAAGCCCTTGTTTATCAAAATAACTGTCATAAAAGAGCTCGCACAGTTCTATTAACAGATTTGGATGTTGTAAACAAACAGCCATCTTAGGTCAAGCACGTGCTCAAAAATTCACCCAGTTACCAAGTATCAACATTCTAAGTTCAAAAGGATTGATGCCAGCTGATTTGGTTAATACCAGCTTTAGACGATGTAGAAGTCATTGAAAACCGTTAACAAAAAAGAGGATGGGCAACTAGAGCTTTTAGAGTCAAGGATTTGACTTAATTTTGTTTTGTTACCCGAAGATACTTGGTATAAGATGCACCCTGAAATTACAACAGATTTAGAGCTGTCAAGCAGACTTTCATTAAAAAACGCTGCACCTTATAAACAAAAAAATACTGTATCTAGGGCATGATCAAATGATCATAATCAGCAGTAAGAAATAAATGAAATAAACTCTAGAAATCACTTGTTTTAGCATTTATTACTTTGAAATATCTAGAAATCTGCTTGAAATAAAATATTCCAAACTGTATTATTAATACATGTAACATTTAATTGGTCCAAAAATCATGGTATCCTTATTCTGGATATTTTACAGTCATTTGCACTTACGTATACCCTACATTTACAGGAGAAAAAAAATATATCAAAAAATGAGGCTGATTATCTTACAAAGAATTATGGAGATCGAGGCCGAGGCCGAGGCGGATAACACCCTCCGAGATCTCCATGATTATTCATATAAAATAATACGAAAGCCGAATTCAATAATTAATTTATTATTTTATTCAAAATAATTCCTAGTGTAAAAACATGACTAAAACTTGCTTACCTCCAACGTTCCATCGATGTTAAGTTCATCTTCGATAGTGCACGTTTAGGGTTGTTCATCTCCGCAAATATTCTCCAAATACCAGATTCGAGTTGTGTTCTTGCCATGTTTTCAGCTATTTTTTCGCCTAGTTCTTACTCTTGAAACGAGTGAAACGGTCCACCATTTTTCAAGTTCACAGCAAAAACAACTCAACCTTGTCCCCAGGTCTTCTTGGTTAACGGTGCATTAATCTATAAGAACGCTGCATTTTTGACGTCATTTCCTTGCTAAACACGAAATTCTTCCAAATTTGGGCATCAGTAACTGGTTATGGTGAATGTGTGCTTTTAGCCAACCAGAATTAGGGAAATATTTTGAATGAATAATAATGGATATTAATAGAATTTAAAATAAATAAACCTACTGTGTCAGACATTTTTTTCTATAACAATGTGTTTTATATTGTTGTAGAAAACAAAGAAATCAGAGTCTCGTAGTGACTCCACAGCAGAGCGGATGAGTTGTTATGGTGTGTCTGGTGATGCCTTAACTTGTCTCATTAGTGAGCAGGCTCTCACACTATTCGAGATGCTTGGAAATGGGGCTTTTGGTTATGTAAGACGAGGGAAGTGGATGAAAAGCTCTCTCAAGAAGGTATTTTATTTTTCTTAAAAATTAAATAACTCTCTTTCAGTGTTTGTCTGTTGCATCTTCATGTTACAATAATCTTCATGTTGAAACCTGCGTTAAAGGGCATTTTATTTTGCACTGTGTTATCACTGGCTCATGGTAAATTGAAAATTGCATGCTGTCTTTCACAAGGGAATTGTCACAAAGTTCAAGTATTGTGACAAAATCACAGTTTGGTTATAAACAAATTGGTCTCCCCAACATTATCTCAAACATTACAAAAGTAAAAAACAAATTGAAAAACTGTTAGCATAACAAGTTTTGAAAAACCCTAAATTGCAATCTGGTTAAAAATTGTCTTGGATTTTCTCTATCTGTACACATTTGTATTTATACCTTTTATAATGCTTTAGGGATTCAGACCCATTGCCTGTTTAGAAGAGTGACAAACAAAAAGGAACTTAGCATATATTAACTAAAAGGAAAACGATCCAGCAAGTTCTTAGACCATATATTATAACCATACATGCAGTAATCTTCTGTACCCTTATGGTGATATTATTTTTCAGCCATGGTCTATAAGTTTTATACCTGTGGACGAAATCCTCTTGTGTTAATTCATTTTAAATGAAACCTCTATAAGAGAACTTGTGCATGGTACCTCAGAATACCAAAAAGTAATTTGAATTTAAAGTGCATATGACACCAAATTTTTCCCCGTGTTTTTTGTAGTTTGATATGTGTATAAAACGACTTTTGTCTTAAAAAGCGCTTAAAATTTCTCTACAGCCATATTTTTTGACTTAAAAATGGCTCTATTTTGCTTAAAATTAGTCCCGGAGATTGGGGACTAGTTTAGCTTGATCGTGATGTCATGTGACGTAATATTGTGTACCTTCGCGACCGTCGCATGACTTTGCTGCATCAGAATGTCGACCGATGTGAGCGATTCTTCGATGTCAGACTCATCGCAGAGCCAGCAACACATCTTCGACCTCCTCTCTTCTTTTCCTTCTTCTCCGCCATATTTGTATGCTGGTTTGGGTACACAATACTACGTCACAACAGTACCACGTGACATTTTTGGCCGCGCGATGCCGGGGACATACTTCAGAGCCGAAAGCGCATATTTCAAACACGAAAAAGATGACTCCAGAGACATTTTGACCGCATTTAAATATCGGAGACGTTTTCTAGACATGTCAAACTACAAGAAACAGAAAAAAAAATTTCATGTCATATGTACTTTAAGGTGATTCCCTAGTAAAAGAACCTAACATAGATTGTAGGTGAAACTTTGGCCCATTAATTCTGTTTTTGTTAGGTCAGAGTAAAAGGTTGAAAGTACCTTTTGGTAACAGTGCATGTATGAGTGTCAGTTTTACATGCAATGCAATGACAACATTTTCTTGCCGAATAATTTTCTTTTAAAGGTCAATGTGGCTGTAAAGTGTCTGAAAGCATGGAATGATAAGGCATTTATACAGATGCAGATGGATTTTATTAAAGAAGCTAATGCAATGAGTTTGCTGGATCATCCGCATATAATCAAACTCTATGGAATAGTGTTGTCAACCCCAATGATGCTGGTAAGTTTATACACTGTAAATCAGAGAGATCTGTTTCAGCCCTAAAAATGGGCTGTTTTGGTGAGTAAAATACAGTCCTATTTTTGAGTCTAATTTGGCTTCCTAAATCAGGGCCAATATAGTCCAATTACCTGTGGCTGATTTGGACCCAAGGGCTGAAATGGGCCCCAAGGTGGGCTAGAATAGTGTTTTGATTGAGCTGTTTTGGCGTAATTGTGCTCAAATAGCTCCAGAAGGGACCTGAATCAGACATTAACCTGCAGGGCTATTGGTGCTTTCAGGGGGAAACAGATCTTTTTAATTTTCAGTGTATATTATGCTATGTCTTGTCCTGGTCATTCAAAAGATGGATCAGAGTCTGCAAGGAGTTTTTTTTTTTGCAACATACAGTGCAGACTTCTGGAAAATGCAAGGTGTCTTAAGGGGCGGTGTATGACATTTGCAGACTGCAGACTGCAGACCGCAGACTGCAGACTGCAGACTGCAGACTGTATGAGGCAGCAAGACTGTAAATTGAATGAAACCAAAAATATCGTAATCAAGGTGGCGTCATCATCAACATTACCTTGTTTCGAGAAGTACACGTAAGGCCAAGAACTGAAGTTTTTTCACGCAAATTACACTGACCTGATTCCTGAAGGAGTTGTTGGCTGTTCGTCTCGTATTGAATTAGAGCAGAAAAATGTCTGCCGATGTCACAAACTCGCTCATGGATCCATAGCAACAGGCTACCAATTTAACCTGCACCACAGACGAAACTAAACTCTGGTTATATAAGTCTGTCTGTGAAACAGTGCCGGAATCCTTATTCTACGGGGGCCCCAACTGTGTACTAGGATTTGAGAATGAGCAATGATTGGCCTGTTAAAAAAGCTATTTAGAAATTCAAAATGCACTTCCGGTAATTCGTTGAGTCCAGGTAGGATCTGTTCAGTTTAGATTGTCTGGCATATCCTTAAATACTACTAAGGTGAAATACATTATTTAAAAGGTGTTAAATGTCCGTGATCTATCCTAGTTGTTTTTGTAGACGTACATGTAACTGTAGTGAGCACGAAGTGCTCGCAATCTAAACACTTTTTTTACAGAAGACTACTATTTAGACAGGCATTAATGGGCATTGCTACTTGTCATTATCAATTCACAATAATCAAAGAAGAATAAAGAATCAATGCAATTAGTGATATGCCTGGTGAGTCAATAAAGAGTTGCGTCGGTGAAGAATAGCCAACAGCATCTTGGAATGAGGCCAATGTAACTTTGCGCAAAAACATCAACCTTGTTCCCAGGCTACTTTCTCACTTTCACACGATGTTATATTTTTGATGGTGTAACCTTTATTAGGAAGATTTTGGTGTCTTTTAATTTACAATCTGCAATCTGTGGTCTGCGGTCTGCAGTCTGCAGTCTGCGGTCTATTTTACAGCTACCCAGGAAAGAGGATTTGCCAAAATTTAAGCATGGGATTTGTTTTGTTTGTTTGTTTGCTTGTTTGTATGTTTGCCTCTACATGTACATGTATGTTTGGAATTTGGGACATCATTTGTTTAAGTGGCAAATGTGAATCAACCATGCATGCGCTATTAGTGCGTTGTCTCCTCCCAAACCAAACTATAAAGTACTGTGCTTATGTTAGCTCATTTTATTTTATTGTTTTTGGAAACAAAAGAGAAATTCGAGAAGCGACGAAAAAATAGAAAGATGCGGGATTTTCATAAAAAAGGAGCAGAAATGTGAGATCAGGACTCCCCCTCCAGACCTAATGTTGGACATTGCTCAGACATTAGAATTTTGGCCAGCAGAACAAATTCTGCTGATCAAGTTTCTCTCTGAGATCCATGACTCCCTGCAGGAACTCTTTGATTAGTAACAGAAACATTATTTTGGACATTATTTAGATTAAGCCCTGCATTGTAGTAAAATGGTCATCAACCTTTCTTTTAAAGGTCACAGAACTAGCTCCTCTTGGCTGTCTGCTCGCCAGACTTAGAAATGAGCCTCAAAGTTTCACAATTAGCGGACTGAGTGATTTTGTGGTTCAGATTGCATCAGGAATGGCTTACCTGGAGTCCCAGAGATTTGTTCATCGGGATCTTGCAGCTCGAAATGTTTTGCTAGAGTCTTATGAGAAAGTCAAGATTAGTGATTTTGGAATGATGCGTGTTCTTTCAGAAGAGGATGATCACTATACTATGCACCCCAGTGGCAAAATTCCATTTGCTTGGTATGTTTGGACAGTTCAACTTTCTCTGTAGCTTAAAGACTGCTTACAGTGAAACTGCTGTAAGCATGGCCAACTAGACAAAGTTGACCAACGTAATAGGATCAAAGCGAAATAACAAATATGTTCCGAAAAAAGTTGGTTGACAATCATAATTACTAAGAAACAAAATAAACAATATGGATCAAAATCAACCAATTACAACCTAATCCACCTGCTCATTTTTCTTTAAATACAGTGTAACACTTAATTTCTTGTGCAGGCGTGTGTGGCCAAGTGCTTGACACCTCAAACTGCGGATCTGGAGGTCTAGGGTAAAGCCTTGCCCATCACATTTCCCGAGACAAGAAACTTTACTCTACGTTGTCTCTCCTCACCCAGGTGTATAAATGGGTACCAGCGACATCGTACTGCTGGGGGAAGGGGAGGGACCCTGTGATAAACTAGCATCGGGGGGGGGGGGGGGGAGGGAGGGGGTAGCAATACTCCTAGGTTGTTTACCATTTATAAAAAAATTCCGGAAATTTTGGTTGGGAATTTTCGGCCGGTAAGAACGGTACGTATCATTTACCATTTGCCTAAAATTTCCGGATTGTCGCGCCATGCTAGACTGGATTCTAGTTACAACATGAAAATGGTATGAAACTCAAGAAACTTGTAAATGGTAAATGAATTTCCATTCGGAACGTCCCAGTCGGGAAAACGGGACTACCTTTTCAGAATTTCCATTTGTCCCGGGAATTTTCCAGTGGGATGAACCAAAAAATCGTTTACCATTTACATCCCAACCGGAATTTAACGGAATTTGTGGTAAATGGTAAACAACCATATAGTCATGCTTCATGCTAAGAAAACCAGGATGTTAAAGCTCCGAGTCATGCTTCATGCTAAGAAAACCAGGATGTTAAAGCTCCGGCCATTTGGGCCTTTACCTTCGTCTTTTTTCTTTTTTTTTAGATTTTGTCACTCTAACTGCAACAAACTTGTGCGCAAATTCCTGTGATGTCTTTTCTTTAAAATGAAATCCTTTTGCAGAAGTTTTGCATAGCATTATTTATTCTTTCCGATTTTACAATTTATTAAAAAAAATTGAATTTTTTGTGAATCATTATTTTTCGTCTGCCTGTACTAACTATAACAAGTGAATTGGTTTGATTATCTGGCAACTACACGATTATTTTTAGTAAGGATATTTTTAGTCACGTATTGTACATCTTTCTACAAGCCAATAAGGTCAATTAAGTCTTTCTACTTTCAGGTGTCCACAGGAAGTTCTCAAGTTCCGTAAGTTCTCTCATGCTTCTGATGTGTGGGCGTTTGGGATCACTGTGCTGGAGTTGTTTTCATATGGAATGGAGCCATGGCCAGGGCTCAGTGGAGCTGAGGTGAGCAGAGGATCAAAGCAAGGTCTACTCTCTATGTAAATTCACAGTATTAACAGGGGTATTAAGGGGGTTATGTTGCATTATTTGCTATCTTTTTCAAAAAATGATGTGAAGTATTTCAAAAAGCTAAACCTTTTCTTATGTCAATTTAATCTCAAAAATAATGGTCCAGTTTATGACTAATATTTAGACAGTGATTTTGTTACCTCCATGTCCTCAGACCCTGATGCATAAAAATCCCCAGAGGTACAAAATAATTCATGGTATACATCCCATATGATGCAACGATTGTCGATCGATCTTAACATTTCTATGGCAGTTATTATGGCTGTTGTTTAACGATGCCAGGTCTTTCGCTAACATTTCAAGTTGCCGGGTATATGCGATTTATATGAGGGGAATTGAACAGCATAGAAGATATTTTGGTTCAATTTTCATTTTGTTTCCTTATAAGAGTATCCAGGGCTCAGGCTCATAGAAGCCAGGGAAAATCCCCGGCTCCCGCCCATTGATTTTCCACACAAGGTGGGTCCCAAGACTCACCATAACTTTTTGTAACAAAATCTCTGTTTAGGCATTGACATTATTTCCTGTTGTCTGTTGCATCAGATGGAAAAGATTTGAATGTATGGAAACTTGAAAAAGTTGGGCCAACCTTTTCAAGGTTTAGTGCAATGTCAGCAAAACTCGCCAAAAAAATACTTTTGTTAGCGCTTACTTATGAAATGTGTTTGATATCTTGTTCATAACTCTACAGGACCATTTTGTGTGTGGGTTAAGGCCCTAAGAAATGACTTCAACCTAATTGTTGTATCTTAGTCTACCTGGCACCTTAAATTCTTAGTGAGAGCCCTGATTAAATTTTGCCATTTCTTTACCAAAATGATTCAGAAAAATCCTACAGATTAGACTGCTTGTAAAGTGCATTTAAATGTCAAGAAAACACCAGAGGCTGATAAAATTATATGGGCTGTGTACATTGCATGGGCCCTGTTAGGGGAAAATTCACACAAGCAACTTAGCCTTGAATCAGCAACATAATAAGACAGATGAAATTGTGACAAAGAACAATAGGCCAATTTCAATTTATTAAAATTCATACTTGGCTTCGAGGCTTGAGGGAATAAACGAAAGAAAAGTATTATTTATTGCTGAGGGTCAAAATGTGATGTTTTCTTTTGTTTTATTCCCCCACTGAATCCTCTCAGCCAAGTATGCATTAATTGGTGTATCAGCATCCTCAAAGTCTTGATTTAATAATAATTGCAACAATTATTTTCTTATAATGCCTTTCAGTGGTTGATCTCATCGCTATGTCTTCTTGTACAATGTCTCTACAGGTTCTAGATAAAGTGGATCTGCCATTATGTGAGCGACCTAAAAAACCTGATCACTGCCCACCAGAAATCTACAACATCCTTATAACATGTTGTTGGTCACATGAACCACACCAGAGGGCAAAGTTTGCAGTTCTGAAGAAATTAATGAATGAGGCATGCATTGATATGAATTTTTTTTTTACATGTCATCAAGCATTGTACAATAATACAACTATATGAAAAAACATAAATTAAAATAGGTAATGTGAATCATTATCATAAACTTAATCTCAGTCATAATCATAATCAAAGTCGTAATAATCATATTTAAATTTTGAAATTTATTAATTTTGTTTGAGTGCTTGTGTAAGGTAAAGATAGGTACATCAGTGCAGGGAGATGTGCAAAATCAAAATTTGGTCAATAAACTTGTTTGTTTGTTTGTTTGTTTGTTTTTTTTTTACAGGCTCACCCTCTGAATGGTGCTGCTGTTTATCCTTATGAAAGCAAAAGCCCATCAAATCTGAGTTTTCAGGCAGGAGATATCATCACACTGCTTCATGCCAGGTAGGCACAGAACTAACAAATATTATTTAAATGAATTCTTTTCAGCCTCTGCTTTTGTAGTTGGATTGTAAACCAGTAGGCAATGATGAGAATATATTGTATTCAAATGTAAGCAGACATTTGAAGGTAATGTCCAGTAACAGTGTTTGTAATTTCTTACCAAATTTTTAGTCCAGAATCTTCATGGTGGCGAGGCCAAAACATGAGAACAAAGCAAGTAGGAATGTTTCCCTCAGAACTTGTGGAGATTGGATTAAGACAAGGTAACCAGTCATTTTTTTCTTTTCTTTTTCAACAATCGTGCTTTAATCTGAAGCATGCTTAACATACCCTTCGAGAAAAACGTGGACTTACTTGTAGCATCCATGTATGTTAACCATATCTGTTGACACCCCTTTTATTTGCTTTTACAGCAGTTTCACCACCTAGAAGGCATGTAATTTCTCCAAAACAAAGGTAAATATCAATTTTATTTTTTGACTGACTGTCAGATAGACTTGAATAAATGAGTGGCTGGTTGGTTGGTCGGCTGACGGACTGACTTGATGATTGACTGACTGTCTGACTGAGCAATGTTCTGTATGATGGACTGACTTATTGACTGTCTGGCTGATAGAGTGATGGACAGACTAACCAGCCAGTTGACACACAGACTCACTGGCCAAACGACAGGCTGCCTACTGGTTGATTTGCTGTTCATTTTTCCGACAGTTACTACAGCTGTACATACAAGGCAGCATTGTGTTATGTGTACATGTTGTACTGCATGTTTTCCCTGTCGGCTTTTTTACTCGTATTCATATACGTCTTTGTTTGTTTGTTTATTATTATTATTATTATTATTATTATTATTATTATTGTTGTTGTTGTTTTCCTTAGAACTACATCGAAAAAGATCTCCAAAAACTGTGACCAGCAGCTTCCAAACTGCAGTAAGTACATTACAACATGTGTTTTCTTTGTGTACTCAGTGTGGTTCGATGAAGTTGAATTTGATAATCCTAGAAGTATTTATAAACTTCATTAGACAATACCCTACAAAAATTGTTTGACAAATGCGAGGTTCATCTAGCCCCTGCCAGTAACACTGAGTGTGACAAAGTCTAGGTACAAGACAATTCATAACTACAAAACAATCCTGGCTATTGCATCACCTCTTCCTCCTCCCCATATAAATAAAGACTCTTTGGCAGCTTTTCAGGTTTGCTTCGCCGAAAAGTTGACCTCTAACAGCGCCTTTCAGCCCTTGATAACGTTTGGTTTTTGGAGACAAGAAAATCTTTCTTTTCCCCAAAATTAAGTATTAGGCACCCTTTTTTCACCGGCTTATAGCCTTTTTTTTTTTTTTTTTTTATTTTTTTTTTTATTTAACCCACGTCTGTGAAGAAGCGCCGAGGTCCTTGTTCTGGATTTAAAGAATTACATTTACCAGAAGTGCGTTTCGAATTTACTTTGAACCTGATCATCAGATCGATAGTAGCTTCTTTAACAGGCCAATGATGGCACGTTTTCTAATCTTGGTACACAGGTGGAGTTGGAGGCCCAGAACAAAGATTTTGGCGCTGTTTCGCAGAGGGACTTGACTAGAGTTAAAGCTTTTGGTCTCCCAATGTTCTTCTTTTTTTTTTTTTTTTGCGAGCGCAGTTTTTTGCTGCGCAGTTGCTGATTCTAAGCTGTCTTTACTTTTTCAGGGTGTGGTAAGCCTCACATTTATGAGACACCTATTCTCTTGGATTCACAAGACTTGTCTACGGTCAGCAGCAGTGGAAGCACATTTCGTTCAAGTCGCTCTGTTGAGAGTGACTTAACTTCATCTACTGAGGTTGACAGTGGCTACTCCTCCGGTGTAGATGTCAGAAAACTCAATCTTTCTAGCGGAGAGTACAGTTTCGAGAAACAACCATTTTTTAGTGCAGTGTATGAAAACACAGGCATCGTCAAACAGAACACAAAGTTAAAAGGTGATTCTTACGAGCTTATGTCCCCTGCATGTAATCTCGGGGCCGTTTCTAACCCAATTCCCATTCCGAAACAAGGAGCTGGAGAACCACGATATGTCAGGAATCATCACAGTGAGCAAGTCACATCTTTGTCAGAGGAGAGATATCCTTTGGATTTCAGCAACAGCTACAACCAGAATTTGCGTAGCATTCAAAATGAATCTCCTCCCGCGCTTCCCTCGAAAATGTCAGCTTCATTGCCAAGTCCTACCGTAGAGCAGATGAACCTGAAACAGCCAAGTATTTCTAGAACATTCTCTCCGCCTGGAAGCAAGAAAGTCCCACGTGAGACTGGTGCAGGAAAAACTGTTACCCAGGAGATGAACGACTCCCTAAAGGAGGTGAAAACCAAAAAATCACTAGATGATCCGTTGAACAAACCTGAGGAGGATGATATATATGTTGAGTTGTCAAGGCCAGTTGGAGGAATTCCTGCAGCTCTTCTAGCTACTGCAGCTGGCAACACTTCCTCAAAGCACCCGCTGAAGGCAGTCAGTAGAAATTCATACGAAAATAATTTTATTCCAGTTAAGTGTGATCCTCAAAAAGAGAGGAGTGTCCCTGACCACGAGTGTGAACGAATCAGATGTAATTCAGAAATTCAGTCTACAGAGGACAGGACAGATAAAAACGGTCGCTGCAACACCTGGCCTACCCAGCAGGTCTATGACAACCACAAATTAAGTGATGGTAGGGAATCGACTACGGGCAGCAGTTACTATGACAATCATAAGATAAACAACAAGGAAATCAAAGCTGTGTCGTCTGACTTGTCCTATGATAACTGGAAGATTACAAATAAAGGGTTCAGTTTGAACACCCGTTTTAGTGAACAACAGAAGTCCAACTTCTTCTATGAGAATGTTGAAAAACCTGTTAATCATTCTTTGATGAACGGTGAGGACTCCGACCACGACAAGACCACTTCTGAGAAGTCTACAAATGGCTCCTTGAACAGGGATAGATCCGAGGAACATATTTATGAAAACTCCCTTCCTAGTCCAGGATCCTTAAGCTATGAGAACTTTGCTCCAAGGTTTAATGCAGAGAGTGACAAGAATGGTATAAACGAAGTTTTGTATGAAAATTGCGAGGTCTTAGACAAGGGGAAAAATAAATCATTCAAGATATTGAGCGAAGTTTTGTCAGGAAATGCACATGTAATTGGCAGCAGAGTCAGTGAAGAATTGTCCAGCTCATTACCGATAAATTGTTGCTGTGTAGATGTTGTTGCAGGGGAACATGATGAGAACCCAATAAATTTGATAGTGGAGAAACGTAACCTAAGCCCGCTTATAAGATCAAGAAGTGTCGATGCTATAAGGCAGTGCAATTGTCTTAGAGATGTAGACCAGAGCGATGCTGATGGCTCCCAGCAAGAATTCATGGATCACCCGGTTCCTCCTCCCAGATGGAAGAGAATGGCACGATTAAATCAGACTCGATCTCTGGACGTTTGCACCAAAGAGACTTGGTCAGTAACCGTGGATCCTAACATTGCAAGTGCACTTAGGAGGAGGTGGAATGGGCCCGTCGACTACGCTGGTGGATCGTCTCCGGAGTCATTTGGAGTTTCCCAAGATCCTCGGATTGAAACTTCCAAAGAAGCGAAGAAACCAAGTTTGCCTTCACGTTCTAAAGCTATCAATTTGACTACCTCTGAAATTGCCACCCATTCTAAGAACACCTATGAAAACGTGATATTACCAGGAAAGATGTCCGGTGAAAAAGCTCCCTTGAGTTGCCCACCTAAACTTCCTCCAAAAAAGCAGCGATCTGTCGAAAGCAATTCCTGGAAGATGGCCAATTCGACGAGGAGAGCGCAAGATTACGAAAATGTTAGAGTTTTGAATAGTCACCCTTTGGAATGTAATGGGGTCGTTGAAGGTGACAAGGAAGACAGCACTCCTCCTCCACTGCCCAGGAAGATGTCACAAAAAGGACCACCTCCGATACCATTTGGGGTTGATTTGGAACAGGCCTGTTAAATGTTCAGTAGTCCCTTTTCGTTTTTCCTTTCATATTTAAATTTGGTAATCCCAGCGAGATTTAAATAACAATAGCTCTAATTTACACAAGGAAGCAAAACCTTGAAGGATTCTGGTCGTAGTTTTGGTAGTAAAATGACGTCATCGTGCAAATGGCCTATGGTTTAGCATGAGCCGTGCAAAGCGGGTTATCGCTCGTTATACTAGACCACTCGTTTCATCGGGATTCCACTTTAAATCTCTTTTAATAATTGATTCTTAGAGGTACATGTACAGTTGTTTGTTACCCTTTAAAAATTATTAAGTACTAACCCTACAAGTGTACTTATGATATTTACTCAAGTAGAAATAATTGAATATTTTACCTTGTACTGATAATATTATTGTAACATTGTTTCGAAGCTTCTAACACTGACGCTGACAAGCAGTGTAAATTTATTGTCTTTTACGGTTTAAATTACCATGCAATTATCTCTCAGTATTTTATTTAAATTATAGTTTTTTATTGTACAATATTTTGTTTCACCGACGTACCAGTTGAGCTGGAAACTGTCGACTTTTAACTGTAAATTAGCTGTAAAAAGATATTTGTCCTTTTTTTTATTATTCCGAATATTTTAAACGGGCGTCGAGATCGTTTCTCTTTGTTGTCCATTTTTAACCGGTTCATTGTCAAACGGAACGTCATTCTAACAATTTTGTTTAATTAGCGAATCCATTGAAACTAGAAAGCAAAAACAATTAATATTTATCAGAAAACATAACATCATAAGAAACTATCCGGCTTCGTACCTCAATTATCTCGGCCCTGGAAGACACTTGGAAGGCCTTGGTGAACTCCATGAACGTCAGCTCTTTTTTTCCCTACTGTTTCATTAAAAATTCTCTTTGTTTTTTCATATTCAACTGCTGTTGTTGATTCTTTTGTTTTCCGTGAGAAGAACTAATTTACCCAATGAAAGAGTTGTTAACAGTTAAGGTGGCTGAACACGATTTTGCGGGCGGTCAGCGGTAACTCGCGTGACGGCGAGTGTTTTAACTTAGACAAACAAACATGGCGGCGAAAAAGTAATGGTTAGAATCTACGAAAATGTCAAATTTTACCTGTGAATCAAAATCTTTCATCAATATATTTTCTACTTGCCAAGTTTCAGCTTGTGAGCTGCAACCCTTCTCTTGCCATAATTTGGCAAATGACATACTCAGAAACTGCCACAACTGTGTTCAGCCACCTTAAACGGATGGAGTCCTTGATACTATATTTTGTTAACCAAAAATTTTCTTGTGAACTCTAGTCACGGCGAAGGTGGAGACACCAGTCTTTAGTATTCACCCACGTTTAATGGTCATTTTAGGGCCTATACAGAAATAAAAAAAAGCAGTCACTTAGTATTTAAATCATTTGCCGGAATTTCATAGGAGTAGGAATCATGTGATTACCAGGTCAATAATTATAGTGATATATTTCGAGACCGTGTCTCGTTTAATTCATGTAGTTGCTTGTTCAACACGTATAAAGATCAAAATTGTCTTGAGAGAGCTCTAAATTATTTTCGCTGTATTCAGCTGTTCTATTTTGGCATAATAATTTCTGTGCATTTTGAATCGTAATTGCTGATGCTCTTCAAGCAGACGCCATGACATTTGAAATAATTTATCATTTTATTTATTGAAAATAATTCATAAGAAGACTTAAATTGTACACCTTTCCTCCAGCGGGGCTGTAAATAGTGAATAAAATTGAAATGTTCACTTCAAACGTTCTACTGTATTATCATGATTTTTTTCCCTGATTTATCGGTAAAAATGAATGTTCCTTGATAACAAAATCGAAGGACTCAGACCGGTCTACCCTTTGAAATAGCTTAAGAAAACTGCGTGTAAACCCGTGGAAAGTTAGCATAAGTATTGGGAAGCATTAGTACAAGGAAACGTACGTAAAACTGGCTTGAGACAAACGGAAGAACAATTAAGTAACGAAACCGCTCTGTCCCTGCAAATCCCTTCGTATACGTGTCATCTTTCTGTGTTTAATTTTCCTAATTCACCTTATGCTTGCTCATGACGACTTAAGTCAAATTGTTGGCGATTATTCCATCATTGACGTTAGTCAATGGCGTAAATAGGAACCTAAAGCAAGGACGACGACGTCAACAATGAAGCGCCGGTAAAAAATCTATTTGCGCTCTTTCAAACTTAATCGCGTCTATTTGGACCCGCTCAATATGTCAAATGCAGGCGACTTTTCCCGGAGTTGAATTCTTAAGGGTTTTATTCAGGTTCACAGAGGATGAAAAATTCGTAGTCGCATGTCCTTGTCCTCCATAAAAGGGCAGATTTGGAGGTTCAACGTCGTAGTCGTGCAGAGCTGTTGTTTTGATCATTAAACCTATTGTTTTTTTAAAGTCGTCGTCGTCGTAGTTGGTTAAGCTCCCTTATGATGTTATAACCACGACGATGACAAAAACGTCAAAAAACAATTAGTTTTATGAGCAAAACAACAGCTCTGCAGGTAAATCGCGCTTTTTAGCACATTTCCTTGACGTCCACTGCACGACTTCGACGTGCGCTCTTGCGCTCTAGCCTGGCCTTCTGGGAATTGTGAGACAATGGAGTCAGGTTGGAATTTTTTAAAATATTTCGTAATAATATATAATCAATTGTAAATTGTAAGACGCCCTTGCATTATTATCGACCTCTTCCCAACATAAACTAAAAGCTGTTTTTTTTTTTTTTTTTTTTTTTTTTTTTCAGTATGCTTTTAGGTATTGGTACTCCGTCGTTTCTGCTTAATTTGCATCTGATCTTTAGGGACATCCCACAAGTCCACTCCGCACTTACAGCATGAAGGCCACATTCTGTAGTACTCCATTCTAAATGTCCTGTTGAGTACCCCGTATAAAACAGGGTTGATTGCAGAACTAATGGACACTAGGAACACATTTAGGAGGTACACTCGTCTGGGTAAAGAATGGTTTCCTGTGGCAGAGTCTGTGAACTCGATGACAAATACAGGGACCCAGCACAACGTGAAAGCGAGAACTATCGAGAACAGAGTTTTGGTGATTCGTATTTCCTCGACGCTTAGTTTTGAGTTATGGTAGTGTCCCACGGTCGAGTCGATCGAATAAAATCGTTGCCGGTGCTGCCTGACTTTCAAGAAAACTTTGGTGTAGCAAAATATTATGACGAAGAACGGGACAACAACGTTCACAACACCAAGGACGCCGGTGTATAACTTATCAGTGAGCGGCTGGTGGAATTCCAGCACGCAGGTGATCTTGCCGGAATGGAAACGAAAAAATCCCCATCCGGTAACGAGTGGCAAACCGAGAAAAAACGCAGCAGACAATACAACAATAGTTAATGAGAAAAGGACAAATTGTGGCGTGAAAACTCTGCGAAATAGCCAGGGTTTGACCACTCGAGAATAACGATTGAAGGCTAGTAAAGCTATAGTCTGCAAGGACACGAAGGCCAAGAAAAGAACTGCAAAGCCGTGCATTCCACATACTACACGAGGGTATCTCCATTCACCGATCAAGAATACGCCCCAAACCAGAGGCATACAGAACGCCGCCATGGCAACGTCCGATACGGCTAAAGCAAAAATATAGAGATAAGTGACGCTTCGTAATCGGGGATTCCGGTAAAAGATAAGGCAAACGAGCAGATTGCCTAGCAACGCAATTAAGTTGATAAGAACGAAGAGCGTTGCTTCTATGACGTAGCCCGCTGTGCTCCTAGACTTCATAATGAAGATAAGATCAATATAAGGACTTCCTTCGGTAGACTCATTTGGTGCCATTCACAGTTCTGCGTTTTAACTCTGTCAGGAAAGAAAAAAATTATTATTTATAAACCTTTGGAGTTAAAAATGTGAACCTGCTCAACGGGACGGGAGCTGGGAGGAATGAAGATGGTAAACCTTGAGTGGCAAGCTAGACAAAAATTTTGTTTAAAAAAGAAAAATTCAACCAAGTTTCACCTTCGTTTAAAATATCTTTCCACAAAAGGCCATAAAACATTAATGTAAGGTGAAGATCGCTACAAAACGCGAAATTAAAGCAATTGCCCTGTCACGTTTTTCACACACAAACATTTTGCTGTCCTTTTCTTTCCGCCGTCCTGTTGCGTAAACTCACTAGTATTATCAAGAAGGGAGTAGAATAGTTTGCGAAAAAGGCACAGACCAGAGCATTTAAGACTAACAACCTAAAAAAACAACAATACTTACTTTAAAATCCCATGTTAAAATTAAAAAGATTGGATCTTCTCCGACAAAGGAAAAAAGTGCGCAAGGTCCATCTATTTATGCTTCTCAGTTGATGACAACCAAGTGCGCATTCATGCCTGTCCGCTGGACAAGGATAACGCGACCTTTGAGAACGACGTGTTTCAGTTTCCCCAAGTTTCCTCTTAATAATCAACATCAAGAACAGTTCAAGAAGTGATAAAACTCTCGCTAACAATAAATGAAGATCTGAGCGGAGAGGCGAGAAAGCCACAATGCAATTATTTACCCCCAGTCATTATATTCTAGACGTCGCGGTAAACTAAGATTTACTGCGCTTTCAATAAAGAATTGTATATTTGGACACATAGACCAGTGTATACCTTCAAAACATTGCTCGGTGGCTTTGATACTTCCGCTTCGTTAAACATAGCCGGATTTGATCAAGATATGTCAGTTAATTTCGACACTTTTCCAACCCTTTTTCACGTAAATTTCAGTCGAAACTACAGTCTTTCGGACGGTTACACTCCTTGTTTCTTTCTCTCAATTCTGTCAGATCAAGTCGTTATCACTTTTGCAACGATTGAAACATTTGACTACTATGTGATTAAAACACGCGGTTTACATTTTGCCCCGTTTTGTCATTTGACACGGCGATTCTTATAAGTGGTACGAGTGGAATGGCCTCCGGAAATTACAGATTCTAATTTGAACCTCAGTTTTCTTACAGGACGCCTTTTGGACGCCGTTGAGATTGTACGATAACTTTTATACAACATGAACGAAAAGAGAGATTTATGGAATTGAAGATTTCTCAAAATGGTGTCGAAAAATATTAAAAGAGATGAATAAAAAGAAGTGAAACGTCGGATTAAATTGACAAACAAAGAGCAACTGCCTTTGTTATGAACTTTCAAACAGATATCGTTTTACATGTATTTTAGTAAAATCTACCAGCTGTCACGGAAATTTCAGCTAATGGATATCTTTATGCTGGTCTTGAGCTCATTTAATCACGCGTGATCACGCAATTTTGTATATGCACCGATCACGAGTAATCTATATTTCCAGTGGATTAATATTTTTAAAATGAAGGGAAAAAAACCGTTCACTTACAAATTTGGACAAGTGTTGATGAATTTTTGTAACCGAGTGAAACGCCGTACGAAGCAAAACTTTCTCGCGCGCTGAAAGCCAGACCATAGATGTTTGGATGACCAGGCTGTAGTATGTATATATTTTCAACCAACTGACGGGTCCAAAGCTGATCAATGTAATAATGACTTTAATAACAGCAAACAAACGTAATTCAAGTGGTTTTAATTTCAGTTTTTGAGGCTTATTTGTATTCCGGTTCTCCACCCACGGGAACCACCTGCTTCAAATAAAAATGGTTCATTGTACTTGAATTTTAATAGCCTGCGTAGCAAGCGTTTCCGTTTGGTTTCGGAGCAAAGAAAGACCGAGGAACGGTATTCTAGGTTTTGGCCGCGCGATAAATGAAACAAGAGCCAAAAAAATGAAAGTGGGGGCAGGGAGAAGGGAAGGAAGGAAACGCTTGCAGACAAACCGCTAGCCTGAGATCATGCCCTCTCCCTATTAGCCCTTTATGTCTCTCACGGGAAGAGGGCATGATACATTTGTTTGTCGGATCACATGTAAAAAAGCCAGAATCTGGACTTTTTTCTGATTGGATAGGAAACAATACGAATGATTAGTGCCGTTTCGATTGGCCAAAATGTCGCCATCCGTTAGTTGTTGTTAATTGATTTGTCTGCATTTTTGCTTGCGTAATGCGGCAGTGAATACACCCGCGAGTTCGTTATGAAATTTCTGCCGGCTCAGTTTTCTTGAATTTGAAGATTGCCTAAATAGAAATTTCATCCACTGAAATATTTTCCATCTCATCGTATACTAAAAATTCACCGATCATTTGAGTGCAATTTGATACCGGCTACAAGTTACAGAAGCGACAAACGGGTTCACTTTTCAAATAATCAATTCATGAACGGAATCTTGGTCCGTGAGGTTTTCGTCCATTTGATTTTTATTCCAAATTGAAAATTGAAAATCAAAAATTCACAATCGAGATTTCTATTGTTTGATTCCTCAAGAATTGAAAATCACAAATTTACAATCTTATTGTCAATTTCTGTTTCTACGAAAGGTAAAATTGAAAAGCAATTTTCAATGTTTTGAAAATCAAAAATCAAAAATTGGAAATGGCCAGGTGGCGGCTGTCATTTCTTGTTTTTATAAGGAAAAGGAAAACTAAACGATAATCTTTAATTTTGAGATTTTTGCCTGGTACCGAAGTTGAAAATGTATTTTCAACTTCCACTTCCCTAGATTCCAGCTTATTAAAAATTCAAACTTGACAAAGCTATTCATGTGAAACGAAACTGCGGGAAACAGTATCAATGCTGATGAAATCCGAAATGAAAATCGTTTTTTGATTTTCGTATTTTAGAAAAACAAAAATTGCCAACCTACCAAAACTCCCTGTGATGGGAGGGGAGGGTAAAGCCGGAAGTGGCGCGACCGAAAGCAAGATGGCCGTCGTCTTGTCACCAAGGGGTGTTTCGTGTCTCCGTCGAGCTGTCTCTAGCGGAAATGTTACGCCAACAGCAATCCGAAGTCTGCCTGTACCATGGCCAAGAAGTTTTCAAAGAAATGGGCTGAATGTTTTTTTCACGGTAAGTATGCTTTCGTTTTAACCTTGCAACATACAAGGCTACGCTACGCAGGGTAGAGAGTTTCAGTGCTGGGCCCAGTTGTTCAAAGGCCGATTTATAATAACGCTTAACCCGGGTTTATTTTTATTTTTTTCAAAAGCATTTTCTCGGACAATTTTCTCTGATATTCATAGAACATCGAATCATCAACTTATTGACAAAAAGAATTGAACTGAATTTACTTTATAAGCTTTCATATTTGAATTCAAATTTTGCACTTTTTAAACCCTGTGTTATCTTTACTCAGCTTTGAACAGTCCGGCCCTGGGGCCCGTTTCTCGAAAGTCCCGATAATTAACGGGCCCGGTAAGCTGTCTCCGTTTTCATTAAAGATCGAGGTTTCAATAGTTTTGCATGTAACATGATAAAACTATCAGTTAGTGAAACAAAATGGAGTAGTTTGCTAGCCAGGACCCGCGCTCTTATTCTTTATATTTCGATTTGAATATTTGATTTCGGGCCCGAAAAGTTACCGGGACTTTCGAGAAACGGGCCCCTGGTCTTTAAATGTGTCTAGTAGGCGAGTACTACTGGCGGCTGAACCGTAGTTTAGCGAGTACAGTCAACTCCCTTTATTGCGGACACCGTAGGGACCTCGAGTTAGTGTCCTCACTAGCGAGAGTCCGTAATAGCAGGAAATTATTTCAGTCAAACATCTGTAATTTATTTTTGCCCGTGATTTAGCTGCTGTCCGTATTATCGGGGTGTCCGTTATAGCGGGGTGTCCGCAAGGCGAAAGTTGACTGTACGTGTTTTTCCTACAGTTTGATTCTGGCCTACCCTACCCTAACAAATGGAATTGTTAAGTTAACTTAAGCCTTTATGAACATGTTATTCTGAATGCTATTTAAGCTTACTCTTACCCAGCTGGTCTCCAGACCATCAAGTGTAAGAATTACTTTGAGGAGGATTCTCCTGTACATGTAGTGCGTAGTTTGTTAAAGAGTTTCGGTCTGAAAACAGGTATACACTGATTTCTTGGTCTGGAATCGGGTTTAGTTTTAGAGAGAACTACGGGTCTCTTTGAACTTATTTGTAGTTTCAATTCCAAATGAATAAGAAAGAATAATATGCGAAGTGGAAACGGATTTTAAAAACTCTTTTTGTGGGCGTTCTAATCTAACTGGAGACCCAAATGCCAAATCAAAAGGAGATCAAGCCCCACCTGTTGTGAGTAACAGTACCTGTGATAAAACTAAGAGATCAGTTGGATATCACACCAACAGTACATTGAGCAAGAATCTTCTTGCAATCTTGACAAATGTCCCAAGGTTTTTATGGGTTCCTGGGTACTTGCACTCTACGGCAAGCCCCTGACTGATGCCTTTTTACAACTGTTCCACAGAAACAATAGAACCTGTTGTTCTCTAGTGTTGTGTTAACATGAATGAGCTACAGTAGGTGCTCTCAGCAAAGTCAGAAAATGTTGAGTTACAGGACATTGAATTTCAAATATTTTTGTCACATAGTAAAAAATATAGTTTTTGTGCAAAAAACCCCTTCCCCTCTCCCTCCCCCTAAAAAAACGGCTCTTCTTGGCCCAAAGTACAACATTTCACAAACATGACAACTGCAAAATTAATTTTTTCAGGGCATTTGAGTAATGCACGCCTGACCACCGTTTGGAACAGATCCATTATCATAGGGTGGACAAAATTCTTAGTTTCAACAAACTAAAACTATTTCTATATTCATTTTGTTTCATTTTTCAACATTCATCTTTCTGATTCATTGTGTTGCTATGCTTCATGAGGGGTGACATTTCAGTTGTTTTAAAGAATGCAAATGTAGAATACAATCCCTGGAGGTACTCAATCATATAGTTGTATTTTGCCATCAAGTACAGGTCCTCCATACTTTTCAGTTCAAGTGTACCATCTCTATAGCACGGACTTTTCAGTAGCAGCTTCTGAGTCTGAACAGGAAAACCACTGACAGGTGCTTCTTGTTCACCCATTTTTTCTGCAAGGTACTTGATGAAATTTTCGTCATTCAATTCAACAGCTGAATCAGAACGTGAAAGATAATTTTAATATATGTGAAATATTTGGTTGATGCAAGAGTCAGCGTTTATAAATCACATGCTTTACATTTTGGGGCGGGGGGTGAAGGGTTGATATATAATCTCTACACTGTGCCTAACATTGTTCCAGTTTTTGGGCTTAATAAAGTGAAAACGATTCAACAAAATGGAATTAATTTTATTCACTGTGTGTAATCGTTTCATCGTTTGATTACAACAGCTCTCCCGTCAAGGGCATACGGAAGCTCATTGGTTAGGATAAATGGGTAAATCTAAGTATGCTTTCATTAGGCAAACGATCGGCCCTCCTCAAAGTAATTTTACACTACATGGTCTGGAGAGCAGAATTACAAGAGACGTAGCATACAAGGGAGACAAGAGGACTGCAAACTAGCAAAATATTGATTAACAAAACCTCTCTGATACAAAACATTTTATTTTCGGTAGAATCAAACTGTAGGAAAGACACGTACTCCTTAAACTTCAGTTTCCGCCGCCAGTAGTTCTCGCCTACTATAGACACATTTTTAAAACTACCAGGCCCGGTTGTTCAAACGTCGGATAGCACTACCCGGCCACTAATACTTACATCTCGTTGAATAACACAAGAAACTATTGTGTTTATGCCTCGTTCTTTAAAGCGTTCAGACAAGGGGTCGGGTATTCTGCATTTACTACCAAGCGGATAAGTATTGAGGAAACCAATTGCGTTACAGAACTAAAACTCTCTACCCTGCGTAGCGTAGCCTTGGATGTTGCAAGGTTAAAACAAAAGCATACTTACCGCGAAAAAAACATTCAGCCCATTTCTTATTAAATAGGTTTAGATTAACATCCTATATCTCTGTCTAAAGAAAAGAAATTGAGTCCAATGTTTGAATATAGACTAATGGCCGATCGCGTTTTAGTATCAGTTTAGCGCATCATTTTTGTTTTTAACAACTTGAAAATTAAGTCATCTAATTAAAACAAAATTTATTGAAAATTATAAAAGGGTTTTAAAAAGAAAACAAGCAAAAAAAAAAAAAGAAGAAGAAAACTACAAAGAGAAAATTTGTCTTAGACGAGCTTTGAACTTGTGCCCTTGGATGCGAAAACGAGAAAAATACTGGACTAACCCACTGGACCACGCCAGCAGGCGCTTGATTATGTGGCTTAAAACAGGTAAATATTCCATCTCTACGATGATTGACAGTTTTTAGGAATAAGTTTTTTGGTTTTGTGTCTAACTATGGAATATTTAACTGAATTTAGCTACACAAAAAGTTAAAAATAAAATTATTTTAATTTCAAAGAGTTGACTGAACTTGACAAAAAGGTCATTTACGACATTTCTCCGTACGAACCTTGATGTACTGCTGAGCTGCGAATATCGAGCAGTGTAAAAACAAAAAAGGTAATATTTTGATATGACCACATCATTTTAAACTCTAATGATTTAATGACCATAAAAATGGCTTTTGTTTTTCCGTGAGACAGTGATAGTTTTTCCTCTTTTGGCCCACTTCTGCTAATTATAAACTATGAGCTATGAGGCGCCCTACAACAGTCGGCATTTGAAGCCTCGCATCGATCGCAGTAGACTTGGAAACTTGTTCAGATTGCTGGTTTTTCATAAGCAATTTTGGTTATTACTTTTGGCGAAAGGAAAGTTTGACCACTAAAGACTTCAGGTGAATAAACGTTGGAAAGAAATGAGAGACTGATTAGAAGACTCGGCTCTAGATATTTTCGACCGCAATGGCGGAGGAAGCGAGAATGATCCGGCTTAATTTAACTTTTGCGTTTTTACGATTAATAGTCTGGAAATACGCATCATACGACTAATAATCGTACAATTCCACGTATAATACCCGTAAAGTTGCGTCTTTTACGGTTAATAAACTGGAAATGTAGCATTTTACGTTTATTATACTTGTTTGACGTGGAAAAACGATTAATAACCGTAGAATCTGTATTTCTACGATTATTAGTCTGTACTCCAAAAGTATTTTGACACTCCAGAAATAAATTGACATCTGTTCTATGTTTTTTGGATTTTGATGTTAACGGTTTTTGGCGCGAAAATGACATCATAATACTGACAGTGAAAAATAACTCAGTTTCAACTTCTGCCACGACAGGTAACTAATTTTGAAAGAATACTCAGAGGAAAACTTAAATGCGAAAAAAGTTTTTGGAAATCTCATTTCGTTGCGAAGACATGACATTCTAATGATTACCAAATTTCTAAGAATTGTAACAAAGTGGCGAAAAATACGAATTAAATTCAAAGCTCAATAACGTCTTAACCAATTACCTAGTTTTACAAATATATTTTTTTTCACACTTAGCCTTCCCTCAAAAGTCATATGAATGTGCCCTAAAGTTAACTGATTTGTGGATTATAAGTTTCTTGTTTGATATAAGTTCTAAATTTATTAACGGGAGCGTCACTTTTAGCCCCGGCTAAATTTTTATATTTATTTTTCTTCCAATGGTATAAACAAGTTTCTTCGGGAGGACATATAGGTTTCATCACAATATATCTGAAAATATAATAAATTTATCATTTGGTATAAAAGACAATTGGGTTATTTTCCTTTTTGTTTGATTTTCTATCGCTCGTATGTTTTAAGCAAGTTTTAAGCACAAAAAAAGTCATATAAATATAGACTAAGGATTCGCCAAGAAAAAAAAAAACACAAGAAGATTGATTTTGTCTGTAAGTTAATAAAAAAACCTTGTCAAGTGTATTTTTTTATATAACCATCGATCAAGACCTTTTAGATTCTCTCACCGCTTCTTTTTTCACATGTACATTAAGAGAAAACGTTTGAGGTGATTTGTCTTTAGCTTCTTTTAAAATTCAACTCAGTATGGTGATAAAGCAAAATTGCTTCAGTCAATAGAGGTCACAAACATAAGTATCCCCAGCTATCACGATTATCTAAATTCAATACTCTTAGAAACGGGTTTAAGGAAAAGTTAGAAATCTTTATCCCTTTGAGTCATATTTATACACGTATACAGTTTTGAATGTATCAGTAAAGAAGTTATTTGTTTCAAAGCCTTCAGATCTAACCGTGGAAAGGAAGTTTTCAAAAAACTAATTTTGTCTTATTTAAAAGAAAAAAAGAAGAAATTTTCGTCCTTCAAATATTTTTAATTTCACTAAGATGATTGGATTTATTTAAGGACGCCCAGAAATCACGTACGCGTATACAGCGCATGAGCTGGAGAAAAAGCAATCATTATTCTTTTTTGGGCTACCGGTCTCTACGATATTTAGAAGGTAGGCAAATTATTGAAGCGTTTCTCTTATGTTATTCTTCTATTTGTAGCATGCGCGAAGACACAACTCGTATCGTGCAAGAAATTGTTCAATCTCCCTATTTATAAACTTCGTGTGACGTTTAAAAAACTTTGAAATTTGCGTCACAGAGAAAATAATATTCTAAAATGTACAAGAGCGAGTAACATGACACCATTGATAAAAATATATGAAAAAAAAAATAATAATAATAAGAGAAAAAATATGCATGTTAAGAATAGTGCAGATCATACGTTAACCCTCGGACGTACGAGGGGGAGGGGAGGGTGGACGCCACCCCCCCCCCCCCCCCCAAGTTTTTTCTGAGTTTTTTCTTACACACAATAAACAACTCTCTTGGTACAAACGATTCTGAGGACGAAAATACTGAAATGGACTTACATTTGAAATTTAAAAATGCATTGCATTTCAAATGTATAGCTATACACTTCCTTCCTTACCCGATCTGAGACTTTTACCGTCTTTAGTCTGTGAGAATAACATTTCAGCCAATGAATAGTTAATTTCTAACCGGCTTTTTAAAGGTGGTAGCAAAGGAATGATGGCAATAACATCTCTAACCCTAACCTTGACCCATGTTCAAAAAGATAAAGGAAAATCTGTTCTCTTATGTCCATGTCCTCCACAAAACGTTGCATTGGGAGGTTTCACGTCGCACTGAGGTGCAGTGGACGTCAAATAAATGTATTAATAAGCGTGATGCATTAAACTTTAACGCAAAAAGTCACGGTCACAAGATGTTAGATGGAAACTGCTGCTATTAGACAGTGAAAGCATTTGTTCTAATTTATTTTAATTGCTAGGAAGGATAGCTACCTGTTGTTTTGATTTTTCAACGCGTTAACCTACTTCTTTCGTCACATTAACTTCCTATTCAGTACCGGCTTGTCTAACCAATAGACATAGGCCACTTCCGAGTTCCAAGAACCCTCACTTTCAAAATGGGATTAAGTGCACAACCTTTCTTGTGAAAATAAGTTTTATTTGCATAAAAATGAAAAATCATTTTTATAGCAAAGGCTGAGCACTTAACCTCGTCTTGTTAAACACTTGCTTCTTAAAATCCACAGAATGACATTGAATCAAACGATGCTGTGGATCCTCATCCTTACTGCGTGTGGTGTGACTCCACTTATCCGAGTAAATGGCGCTAAATTTGTATGCTACAACGTAGAATATGCTGTCCCGTAAAAGAGGTAATACAGATAAAACCAACTAAACTGGCCGAAAAGACCTCCAATGCTGCCAAGCAGGTACAGGGGCTTGCAATAGCCGTGGCTAGTGGTGTTATAGCAACAATTCCAGTTGTAGGAAACATACTGGGCGCGGTCTTCAAACAACTGGCTAAGGCTTTCGGCGGTATAAGGGCTTACAACCAGATGACGTTTACAACAGTTTGAAGAAAGAAATCGACCAGCTTAAAAAGTACGTGGACCAAGAAATCAATAAAGTGAAATTAGACTACATGTACATCAAGAAGGCTTTTGGCTCAAGCCATGGTGGAATTCTGAGCTATGCAATGTACTGCCAGAAAACGTACCAAGGCGATGCAGATGAAATTGCACCTTGTTTGGAGAATGTACACGCTATGTTAACCCAACAGTACCACTTCTTCTTGCCATCAGACAGCCGAGTCAGTTCCTACGAGTTTTCCCTCCCTCTGTTCCGTATGTATGGAGAACTCTTTGTAGACACTGTCATGGAACAGATCGCTGCTGCAAGGAAGAGAGGAAAGGAAACTCAAGCGGTAGCAATGGCTGACAACCTGATCACAAAAGTGAATCAATTCAAAGAACATTACACAACTTCTTTGCGCAAAATCGCTAAACTTCTCGCAGAACCTCACGGTATCGTCAGACAGCGGAAAAGCCGACTGTGCGCCTATCCCTAACTATAACGTCCGAATGTGTGTCTGAACTTTAGCCATTGGACCGAACAAAATCGGTTCAGCGGACATCAAAGCTCCCGCGAAAAGCTTCAAAAATTTCTGTATTGGAGTTTACTATGACAGCTACAGCGACGTCTGTGGCATGGCCAAGAAAGATTATATCAAGGGATACGCCGAGGAACATGTGAAGGCCATACAAACCAACTGGAAGAAACAAGTTGGAGATACGGTAGAAAGTTGGACCAATGACTGCTAAAGCCCTTGAAGGATTGAGAGAGAAGGTTAAGAGGTACGCAGGGGATACGAATAATTCTTCTTTTCCAGTTTTCTGTTTTTGATTTTTTCTCTCTTTTTTCTTTTTGTTCTCGTTCCTCTTGTCCGTCAACTTCAGCGAACCAACCAACCAATAATCTGGCTAGTTTAAAACAGCTGTTATTCATGAGGTAACATCCGTGGCCTTCCTTTTCCTACGTTCGCATCCATGATTGGTATAAGAAAGTGCTTAATCACTCTGCAACGAAGTCTTATAATACATCTTTAAGAATTATTTGGAGAGCTCTCAGAAAGAAGAAGCTGATAAAGCCGATGAACATAGTGATGACGTTAACTATTTCTTACTTAATTTTCTCTTTTTTATCATGTTTCAGGTCCCTTTCCTTCGAAGAAAAGATCCGGTGTGAGCGAGATGTTGCAGCCTACGAAAAATGTATCATGCAGTAGCGAGTAAAACATTGGGCGGCATTAGATTATTGTACCCTTTTTTTCAATCCACGCAGAGTTTGCCACGTGAAAGCAATTTGTGAATCTTTTTTTTTTTACAGCGACGATAAATCACGAATGAATGCACTGCCAAATAAACAAGGCCTGTCTTTTGACTTCTTCATGTTTGAACTCTAAGGTACTCCCTCTAACACCCTCTAATGACTTTAACCAGCCCCCCTTTCAGCTCTAAGAGTGACCAACATAGTTTTTTTTCCTTCGAAAATTCACTCATCATCATTAGAAAAGTTTATGACAAGCAATAAAACGAAATGAAATGAAAAAAGGAACTGTTCTACTCTCACGGTATGAGAAGATTACGCAGAATTCTCTTCGAACACGAACGAGCCAGGAAAATGGCTGAATCAAGCTAGCTGTTACAATCTCCGCAGAGCTCCATGTTAAGCCAAAGCGCAAAACACGAAGTAAGGGGAGAGAGGGAGGGGGGGGGGGGGGTGGTGAATTTTTAAATTAGAGACTACGCGCGAAATATTCTTAATTCAACATACACAGCAGCGTATAGCTAGTCATCCTAGAGTGTTGCAGTGTGGATGGAAATACCTGTCACGTGACTTTTTGAAGCGCAAACCCTCCCCCCCCCCCCCCCCCCCCCAAGGCCACTACAAGGCCACTACTAACCCTAACTGTTGAATTAACTCACAAAACCCCTCTTGGTTAGAGTCTAGCTGGACCTTACCTTTTCTGAGAGTGTCAAATATGTAGGTCACTTGATGAAAATCGTTCCCTTAATACCATCCTGTAGTGGTTTCTCGCACTTAAAATCTCTGATTTTTTCATAGTCAACGACGACGAAAGTTTCTACCTTGTTATGGTACAGTAAATGATACAATCGTTTTTGCCTCTGCCTATAAACTCACTCAGTTTCGATATATAGCCAACTTCT
Source organism: Porites divaricata (assembly GCA_038088405.1). Lineage (NCBI taxonomy): Eukaryota > Metazoa > Cnidaria > Anthozoa > Scleractinia > Poritidae > Porites > Porites divaricata. The sequence continues at coordinate 12,709,832 of JBBMOI010000008.1, read as the reverse complement.
GTAAAGTTCTGTTAGCGTGGGATTAAAAAATGGCCGCATACCAGCCGTTTCTGAAGCACATTTACTGGAATTTTATGGAGTTCGGCATCTCAGGGATTGGAATATGGCTCAATTTGTGAGTCAGTGCCAGTAATGAATTAGGTAAGCCGTACTTTTGGCAAAATCTGCTTGAGATAGATCCGTTACGCTAAATCTGAAAATATCGTATTAGCTCGCATACGCGTTGATACAAACGGTCATAACTTTTAAAATACTGAAATCGTACATAAGGTTTTGAATATTATTAAAAACAGATGGTCCATCTTTGCGTCTATTTAGTCTAGAGCTTTCAACTATGTCCCAAACGCCAGAAATAAGCTTTTAAAACAGGGGCATTTTTGGCCTTTCGCTCCAAGGCAATTAGTTGGGGTCATATTTTGCTTGATTTCGTCTTTCCAGCTGAAGTTAGCGGATAACTATTACTTTCAGAACAAACTAGAGATGTTTACCTACAAACAGGTATAAAATTCATTGTTAGATGGTGAAAATCAAACATTTTACAGAGCCGTAAAAAATGCCATATTTTCCGTTTTCAAGACGTGCAAAATGGCTGTGGAGGTACAAAATACTCGGCACCCCCCAGCGCGGCCAGAAAATTATTTTGAATCAAAGCAGACCTATTTTTAAATTAGCTATAGTCTCGATAAAATCTTTCACTCGCCAGAGTTTCAGGCAAAATTATTTTTCACGCGAAATTGAGGTTAAAATGGCTTCAGCAACTACGAGAGGGGCTTGCGATATCTTATATCCAATAGCGTTCTTTAGTTTCAGCTGCCGAGTGGAAGGGTAGGGTCATTTAGCCAATTCGAAAATCGAGGAAAATCATTATTTCTAGTCCGAAATTGAATTTACATGTAGGTGGGTGCCGAGGCTGGGTGGTTTGCTGGTGTACGTTCGTGATGAGGTTGGCCATGACCAGTCATACCAGTACACGTTACTTGAGCATTTCCAAAAGGATAAATCGTCTCTTCCCTGTTGTAAGGGTTTGTCTTTGCATTTGGTTTTAAAAACTACATGAACGCTTTAAGGGTGTTATTAACCTGCGATCAGGCGTTGCTGTTTTTTTTTTTTTTTTTTTTTTCGGGGAAAGGGGAAAAAAGAACGCCTGATACATTTACTCTACGAGTCGCCCACCGCTTCCTTTTTAAGAATCTCTACCTTTTGGACGTCAGATTTCACGTGTAGTTTCACGTTACTTTTGATGATCTTTGCAGTAAACAAACCTCGAAAGTTCGGACATCCGTTCTGTCCCACATACTATACATTTACGAACTACGAGTCGCTATTTCAAGTTCACTTTGATTTTTACATTTTCCTTCCCTTTTGCTGTCTGAAGCTCGAATAGTTTAAGGTGAAAAATGTCAAAGCAGAAGACGAGGGGTGACGTTAACTACACAGGTGGCAAAACTGCAAAAAAAAAAAAAACATGGTGTTTCAACAAGCGTATGGAAAATCTCATCTGCAATCTGTTAAAAAAATGGTTTTTCCCGTTGGATTGGAAAAAGATACAACCAAAGATGCAGACAACATTATATTTCATTATATACTGCAATGTGAGTTAAACATTTTCGTCTCTACCGCCTTTTATACACTTAGATATATCTGGCGTGAAGTATATTGCCTCGATTTATCTAACGAAAGCGAAATAAATTCACAGAAGCCTACACTTTGCCTACAGATACATGAACAGCTAGCCTGTTGATTCACCTTAAAAGCGTCCGAGTCCCTGCTTATCGTGTAATCAGTGAAGTAGTAAATTTAATCTGTTTAACCCTCGGACATACTCGCAAATTCATACCCCCCACCGTGGTACAAGAGGGGGGTCGGATGGATCCCTCCCCGGAGTTTTTGATGTGTTGCAGTATTTGAAACGATTTTACCTTTAGTGGGAAGCCTTTGCTCTTCTTAAGATGAGGTATATTTCAGGGCTGGTGGCGCTGATGGAGGCCTGTGACGTCACAAACAATGGTCGCAATCTTGGCAGCCATCTTGGATTTTACCAAGAATTAGAAATCAGGTTAAAACCGCGAGAAATGGTAATGTTTTGTGCTTTACATGAAAGATAACACATAAATAAGCACTTTGCATGATTTTAGCCGCAAGATTTATTTTCATTGTTGAAAGAAGTTGAAAAAACATGTATTTTCACCCAAAATTGGCTTGACCACCAGCTACTTATGACGTCATATCTCATAGCCATAGCAACTGATCATCACTCAACTTTTCTCAAAATGTGTGCGAGGGATGAATAAACAGCTACTGAAAACGTCAGGTACAAATGTTTTATCCTCTAGGAAAAAACTCAGAAAAACCTTGTGGGGGGCATGCATCCCCCACCCTTGTACGTTGGAGGGTTAATATACAGTTGAAAATGGCGATGAGTTGAAGCTGTATGACGATGTTCACTGTTTTCAGCCCAAATGGATTGGAAATTGATAGCGTATCATGAAGTTTGAAATCAGCATTATGTATATATTATGTACTATCAAATTTGCCAACATTATTTACTGGTTTTACAGTCAAAGCAGGTCAATCGTTCCTGTCGCTAACAAACTAATGAATTCGTTAATGAAAAAATGATTTCGTTTGTTGATTCAATAATGAATAATCCAACAGTCAAATTGGGCCTCGATTCAATAATTAAATGTTAATTTGGTTTATGAACAAAATCTACCTGTTCTTTATTCTTGTCTGTTGTGTTCAATCGTATTTGCTTCCCTTTTCCTACCGTTTACGATTGCGTTTGCCATTGCCTTTAACCAAAATAACAGCTAGAATAGACAGACCGCAAATGCAAAGAAACTGACAAAGGCCGAGGATCGAAATCCGCCAATCACCGCACGTGCACTGACCTCAGTTTGACCATTGTGTTTTCTAAGGGGGTGTTTACATGACACCGGGGCGACTTTCGCCCCGGAGCGAGTTCACTCCGGTTCCCTCTCATGGCTCTATATTTGTTTACATGATACCACCACAAATTTCATGCTGCCGCGAGTCACCCCGGCGCGAGTTCACCCCGGTTCTTGTACCGGGGCGAGAATTTCACTCCGGTACGAAATCTCGCAACGGTATCATGTAAACACGAAACGACCACCCGTTTCGGTGTGAAATCGGTCTGCCGGTAGACTGGAACGAGTGGCGCTTGCGTAATGTTCGCGATTTTGAATCATACGTGCATTTTATCAACATGGAGTTTACCTTCAAATAACGAAATGTGAAATAACCCAGTCATCATGTAAACGCGATACGAAATCAAAAAGTCATGTCGGTATGAAACTCGCGCCGGTGCGAGTTTTCTCATGTAAACACCCCCTAAGAGGTCAGGTCTGTTGTACTGATTACTGACAGTAAAATGGTGTACATGTAACAATTTGTTTGAGTTTGAACTTCAGAACTTGCCCGCACTCGACTCTTAGAAAAAAAAAAGAAAAAACAAATTCTGAGGTCGACTTGTGGAAAGTGTAGTTTTTCACAAAACAGTAATCGAATCAACATTGGACTATGTAATCGAGGCTAAATATGAATATTGGACTGTTCATTTTATGAAAGGATTATTGAATCAACAAAAGAAATCATTCTTCCGTTAATGAATTCATTAGTTCGTCAGCGACGGGAACGCTTGACCTGGTTTGACTGTACACATGTATATCTTTCAGATTTATACCCAGTGTGAAATTATTTTATTATTATTTCTAATTGCACCAGATATATATTACTTGTAACCAATTGGTACAGGGCTCCAAAGAATCTTTTGTTTTTCGGCCAATCAGACAAAAGTCCAGATGCTGGACTACGGGCAGACGATGCGTAAAATAAATGTATCAGGTGTCCTTCCCCACCTCGTGTCCCAAACAAAAGAAAAGAAGGATGTCATGCACGCGCCTGATCGCAGGTTAGGGTGTTATAGAAGACAAGAACTCAAAAAGAGCTGCTATTTAGACAATACTTTTTATTGCAATGCAAGATTAATTCCAACGTCTAAATATATTTTAAGTTTTTTTCGGAGCCTTCTTTTTAAATTCCACAGCTACTGTTGTCTTACAGTGATCCTCTTCTTAAGATGCTTTGCGATCGTGCGCCCCCTTCTTCTTGTGACGTCTTGCTTTCTCCATCTTTGCAACTCCCTGAACCTGGCCTAAATCGTTATCACCACTTCCCACCGGTTGTATAGGTACTCGTGTCCCTTTGAGTTTTATCTTAATCCGGTTTACCCCGTCTAAATTTAGGTTGGGGCTATTCAGCGAAGCAGGAAGGCTAACACTCCATGTGGTAATGGCGGCGATTCCGTCGTAGTATTCTTGATATTTGCTGCTTACTTTTCCAGACTGCGTTACTTCGTAGGTGTTATCTGGTTTTATCTTGTAAGAGAACTCTGTTATTCGGGGAGGGGCAAGGAACTCATAACGCCTTCCCCTGAATACATCTGTCATCATTCCGGTAAAGGAAATCCATGTCGTGATTGCTGTCTTTGCTCCAGGTGACCCATTTTGGTCAAATTGGGCTCCTTCAAAATAAATCTCAATCTCGTCCACGTGGACCCGTTCGTGACCCTTGAAGATGTCCGGGTCGTTCTCGTCAAGCTTGAATAGAAAGCCTTTAGCCCGCCTGAGCTCTGAGATTGGGCATTTGAGTGTGTTCAGAGCCAACTGGTTTACTCCACCAGCAGACCTTTTCTCGTTATGTTGCCTCTTTTGACCTCCCAGCGACCGCTTTCTAGCATCACTGCACTCCTGGCTGTTGTCCGTAAGGATTATGGTTGCTTCAAACTCCTGAGGAATGAAAGGTGCAAAATTCTCAACAGCGTTGATAACAGCGCTTAGACCCTGATTGACTTTCTCGTGTAAAGCGTACAAGTCATCTGACATCGTAGGCATCACGGGACATTCCGACAACCAGTTGTAGAAATACGAATCGCAGAAGGACATTAGCTTTTCAACCATTATGTTACGAAGTCGTTGTTTTTGTAGTGCCATTTCTATCAGCAGTTCTCCATTGACCGTTCTAAGAGATAGTGCATTGTCTCGAGAAGTTTTTATCTTCGCCTGTGCTTCATGTTGTTCATTCTTAAGTGTCTTTAGCTTCGTCAACGTTGCTAGAAGCTCTTGAACAGTGATGGATTTTTCGTGATATCCCTTCCCCCAGATTGCCACTGTCTTAAGTGCTGCTAAGTAATCTGATGCTCCTGATATCCCGCTAGCTGTTCCAACTCCAAGAAATGCATCTGCTTCTGCGGCAAAGACATCCCACTCTTTTACCATCACCGCCAAACTCTGGTCTTTTTTCTCAGGCATAGATTTAGAATAGTAATCTGAAATTTCAGTGCTAGCATAGGGTAAGACCTCATAATGAAGGTCCGTGAACATATTTGCAGCTTCGGTTATCTTGGAAATGGAGTCCATAATAATGCTTATCTTGAAAAGGGTCTTTTGAATTTTACTTATATCAGTAGCTAGAGAACCAAGTTCAATTGTAAAACCCATAAATGCGCCAGCCCCACCAGCAAATATCGTTGTAACTCCTCCAAGCACAGAGAACACTGCATTAGCAATCTGCTGGTTTGAGTATGCTCGCACCCCTGCCTCGAATGTGGCTTTAGCAGTATTTAAGGCTGTTTTAGCATCTTCAAGTTTGTTCTTCATCGCTCGACAATCTGCTTTTGCTGCCTCAAGTTCTGCTTCTAGAGCTGCAACGTCCAGGTCGTTCTTCCTCACGATGGTTGTCATCAGTTCCGTCATGGAATCTGTGGCTTCAATCCCTGCTGCAAAATCTTGGGATATTCTCTCGAACCTTTCGTATTTTTGTATGGCCATTTTAGCGTCATCCTTTATGAGGATAAGAATCTTTTCATGTGCTTTCAGTGAGAGGTACGGTACTCTGTAATATCCGCGAGCACGAAGAGAAAGATCCCCCATTAAATTTTTAGCATTCAGTCTTAGCGCATTTACAGAGTTTGTATCTAATTGTTCCTCCTTAGCCGTTCGAATTTCATCCAAAACATACTCAATCAATGTAACAGGAAGGCTTCCTTTGAGCAACTTGCCGTCCTTTGCAAACGGCGTTCCCTGAGCCATGATCTTAGCACAATTTAGAATCATGGAGTACAGTTCAGCATCGAGAGATTTCTTTGGATTTTGCTTAGATTTTAAAGCAGCTTGTATTGAAATATCTCTTGCGTTGTAGTTTCCAGAGCACGAAAAAGGTGTTGATGTTTTAGATGTATAGATATTAAAAACAGTCCCTTTGACATTTCCTGGCCATGGATTACTGTCTGAATAACGGTTATCACACAAGAGTTTGTTGTTTTCAACTTTAACAACTGCACGGCGACCTGTTGTTTCGGTAGCATGCGACGCGTTATTCCACAGCACAATTTGTGCTCCGTTTTCTTTCAGAATCTCATTGGAAAAGAAGGCAACTTTATCTACACCACTTGGTAGAGTTAGAACCCCAGATATTGTTATTTGGTGCGCATAAACAACGAGATTAGTGGTAGTTTCCCCTATATATGGCAACAAATCAGATGTCTTGATATTCAGGAATCGAATCTCAACATGGGTCTGGAGGCTTGTGACACTCTTAAGTTCATCATCATCTACAAACTGACAGTGACTGTAGCAGTTGTTATCTGGGCATTGGTCACAGTTTGTTCCATCTGAGTCCAGCTGATACCCAGGGGGGCATACACACATGCTTGTACCAGGGCCTGTATAAACACACTCGGCCTCACCCAGGCAACCGCCGTTACTAATCTCACAATTGTTGATGGGAAAACAGTTCTCACCGTGCTTCTCGTAACCTTCCACGCATGTGCAAGGCTGATCTCCACAGAAAATTGCATCTGCAATTTTGAAAAAACAAAAAAAAAAAAAAAAAAATTATACAAAAATCTGATTTGGAGAGGTAGTTTTATAGTTTTCTATACTGTTATTGCAATCGCCGTTTCCGATAGGAATGTCCTGTTTTTAATTATAGATAACTATACGAGTAGTTGTTACATGTATACCGTTGAGATCGTAGTTATTATGTTAGTAACATTTAACATTGAAGTGTGATGTTTGCCTACCTATCTATTCCGGTAGCTAACGCAGGGTTGCAAAAACCCTACTTCGTAGTCAATGCCAGACAGTTCTTCTGAACTTGTGAACTAAATTGTAACATGTCGCATAACCGTTGAATAGTAAGCATTTTGCCAAACAACCTCTCTTCTTGTACATTAAAAATGTGTGCATAATCCGGTAAGGTGTTACACAGAAGGGGTGCAAAACTACTTGGCACAAATTCTTGAGCGAAATAGACCATTTTCGATATATTAAAATTCATACGTGGCTCCGGGGCTTAGGGGAATAAAGCAAAAGAAACGTTTATTCATCACTGAGCCTCAAGATGATTTCTTTTGTTTTATTCCCCAAGCCTCGCAGCCATGTATGAATTTTAATATATCGGAATTGGTCTATTGACCACTCCAGAAATTACCATAACATACCATAATGCTCTTTCTTTGTCACCCCAACATTTTGCATAAGCATTGTTTTCAGTTTCTCTTGGGGCCATTTTAACTCCCAAGAGAAATTGAAGACAATGCTTATGCAAAATTTTGGGGTGGCAAACAAAGAGCATTATGGCATGTTATCGTATTTTCTGGAGTGGTCAATTGCCGTGCAGTCTTGCATTTTCTCTATATTTTGGGCTTTGAGTAGAAAGTACAGATTGAGACTCTGGGGTCAATAATAACAGGGGCACAAGAAATTTGCTTCCAAGCTCAGTTTCAGGTGCGTGCACCCGCTTAGATAAAGCTAATTATACAAGACGTATAAAACTTGCGTCGTCATAGCATCTAGAGGAAAATGAATGAAACACATAAACCCAGTGGTTCCTTGAGTTGCAGAAACTGTTGTAAGAAGAAGTTGTTGCAGAAGCTGTTGCGTTGTGGTTTGGGTATTGTTGCGAGAGTCTTTTCACACTTTTTATACTACGTCATTCGGTGATTGCACTGGTCTGCAACACCACGAAAATAACCTAAAAACGTACCTGCAAAATGAAATGTCGACGCTGCGTCCGAGCATCCTGTTTCGATCACCAATTCTTCGTTATTCGCCGGGCTAACTCCCCCTCTTCGCGGCGTGACGCACTTGCCTCCACTATAACCAAGAGTCGTTCCATCATAAGTCAAAGTTGCCACTCCATTATCTTTACATTCTGTTAGAGTCAATGCCTAATGCAAAGAGAAAATAGGGACCTTGAGATCATTTTGATAACCACCGCGAAAGTAAAATTGTGCACAATGTGCATTACGATGCTAATGAACCGATAATGCTTCCTGCGCTGCAGGTTTTTGCTTGAACAACAAGAAAGGGCATGAGCTGGGGGTCGAGAAAAACGTTTTGGAGTCAAGAAAATCACAAACACGACAGCCATTATAAGAAGATCCATGAATACGACATTATTAATTTTGTGTAGATCATGGCGGATTGAAACTTCAAATCATTATCTTCGGTACCAAGCCCCCAACCTATTCTTGCGCAGTGGGTATAATAATTATGTAAATGTATATATGTGTGGTTCAAATGTTGCATAAGATTTCATTTGAGAGCAAATAATGTATTTACATCGCAACATATCATACCGTGCCAACTGGGTCGGGATTTGCGACGCACTTTCCACTTGCTACATGAATCAGAAAAGATGAAAATTTTTCTTTGTAGAAGACTTGTTCGGCTGAGGTGCACGAGCCCTCGAACACAAGTTTGCCTGCATTCACACCAACACATTTATTGCTTGAATGTTTTAGGTATCCTTGGATCCCTGAACAAAAAAAAAGTAAAATAAGATATTTAATCGCTTCTTTTTGTGCACTGTTATGCAGTAGGTATCGGGCTCCATCTAAGGCCGCTCGTGTTTATATAAATAGTTTCCTTCCTGCATGATGTATTTATCAATAATGTTGGTTATTGTTTGGGCGAGCACTTCAATCATGGACTTCACTTCATTTCATTTCAATGCACCTCACATCCCTTCACTCAAGAGCTATTGCATAACACTTCACCACCATAACACTTCACTTCACTTCACCTAACTTCACACCTCTTTACTACTTCACTTCACGTCACTTTACTTCCCTTCCCTTCAGTTCAATAGGCCATTTGCACTAAGAGGTAATGTGACATCATTTTTATGAAAATGAAGGTTATATGATTTTACCTTCGAAAATCAGTTAGTGGGTAATATCTTAAACAAAATAATAGTGGTTTGGTTTTTCAAACCCGCACCATTTTCTTAAAATGAGTACCTTTGTATCTGGTCACCTGACCAAGATGTGATTTTTAAAAATATGAATTACCTCATTCTGAACGCAAATTTTGCACTTCAACTTCAAGGAAAATGTTGAAAATATGATGTGGTAACGTTTACAGCCCATCTGAGGGTAACTATCAAACGTTTATCAAGATATAAGCAAAAAGTAGTTTTGGCCGCCATGTTGGAGGGCAAGAGTATGCCCTCCAACATGGCGGCCAATACAAATCATACTACTTTGCTGGAAAATCAAAGAGCCATAAAATAACTCCCTTAAATGCGTTTCCTCTCAAATTTCGAGTGTAAGATAATTCTTATTTGCTCTGTCGATTTTTGGAATCAGCAAGATTCCAACTCATTGTTTAAAGGAAGCATTGGTCACGTGACCTCTTAGTGCAAGTGGCCTATTAATTTTTTTTATCAAAATATTTCCCCAGTTCTGATTGGCTAAAAGCACACGTTTAATTCACCATATCTAGTTACTGATGACCAAATCTGGAAGAATTTTGTGTTTAGCGAGGAAATAAAGTCAAAAATGCAGCGTTCTTACAGGTTAGTACACCGTTAACCGAGAAGACCTAGGGTCGAGGTTTAGTTGTTTTCGTTGTGAACTTGAAAAATGGCGGACATTTCACTCGTTTCAAGAGTAAGAACTAGGCGAAAAAATATCTTAAAACATGGCAAGAACAGCATGAAGACAACTCGAAGGCGACAACCCTAAACGTCACTATCGAAGATGAACTTATCATCGATGGATCGATGGAGGTAAGCATGTTTTAGCCATATTTTTAAACTAGAAATTATTTTGAATTAATAATAAAACAATTATTGACTTCGGCTTTCGTATCATATGAAGACGTATGGAGATCTCGGAGGTTGTTGTCCTCCTCGGCCTACGGCCTCGACGGATAACACCCTCCATAATTCGTCATAAGATACTCAGCCTCATTCATTAATTGTTAATTAATTTAGCTTACTTTAATTTGCATAACTTTCGCTTCGCATCAAGCGAATGTATAAAACTAAATCGTTTAACTACACCTAGCTCCAACCCTCATTGGCCCTAATTGTATTCACGCCTTTGATCACTGCCCCAGCCCACTGCCCTATTATCTTCCCATGTTGTCTCGTTTGACGGCGTAACTTCTTCTGACTTTCGTATTTTTGTCTACGTACATGCATTTGCGTTCAAGGCGGGATCTTTACATGTATGTCTCCCTAGGTTATATCTCTGCAAGTCTATCTGTTGGTCTATTTTTCGGATCGACTCTCTGTCTGTCTAATTTTGTCCCTCTTATAATTTTCTTCATTCACTTACTCTTTAATGCAAAGCTGGAGTATGCCTCTCCACACGCTGCCCTTTCAACTAACTGGGTGTCATCATCGGGGTTCAGCTCTCCCACTTCAGGTACCAGACACTTACTGGTAAATACGTCTTGTAGAGAGTTGACGTTCGAGAACTGAAAACTTCACGAAACAAATTGCAAGATACAGACAAATTATCAAAGCCCGTATAAATCAGGCACCATTCTAGTTCAGAACATTACGTCCCTTGTTTTGATCTCCTAAAAAAATTGTCAACAAAGCCCTTATAACCGTAGCACCATAAACGAATTTTTTTTAAAGATCGGGGTTGAAAAACATATATATATATCTGTCTGATTTCGTTAAAACGTGGTCACTAGGTTTTCGCCTGGCGCCGGGCGAAGCCCGGGGCCAGTCCATCCCTGCGTCCAAAATAGTAGGGGGCTTGGCGTCTTGGTCGGCACAGCTGCACAGGGACAGGGACTGCCCTAACAGCTGGTGGGTGGATCAGGCCTGGGGGTCGAATCTAGTGGGATAGGGAGGGGGCTGTTTTGACACAACCCCTTCAGTAAGCAGCAGTGTTTAGTACAGGCCTTGAGGGGCAACTACCTTGGTCTTAATTTGCCCTAGCCAGCTGAATCAGGCCTCTGCTGAGAATGATTATCATGATAATTGCAGAGCTCAGTGGGAGGTGTAGACAGTCACCCACTGTCCCGGGTGGGGAGGGTCAAAGTCTTGGTACCAAGGACACACTTAGGGTAGGAGCTTTGGACATTCGCTGAAGCCATGTTTTCATAAATCCAGACAGATATATATTGAAATAAAACCCTTACTGAGCAATCAAAGCGATTTTAATAGAACTGAATTTACTGAATTGTAATGAGGTAATTCGAACTACATTCACCACAGTACTTACGGAGGACAATGTCCAAGCGACTCAGCAACTATACAGTCTGTACCTTGCTTGATACTCCCATCATTTGACCAGCCCATGAGAGCAGTTTGACTTTTGCAGTCAGTTTTGAGAACCAACCTTTGGTTAATATAATGAGCGCACTTTCCACTTTTGTGCATTAGGTAACCGTAACCTTTAAGAAAATAAATAATATTTGCGCCGCGCACTTTATGCTCTAAACAGAAATAAAATCTCTAAAAAAAAAACAGGTGCTATACGTTAAATCTAGCATCATCCTTGTCCGTAAACCAGAACGGAAATAGTTTGCTAGTTGCACTGTGCAGCGGACTCTGGTGGCGAAGGAACGGGTGATGAAGCCCTAAGAACATGGCCCCTAGGAGGCAACATTAAAGCCTAATCTTCGAAGATTTTCAACTCAAGCGCCAAGAATCATAAACCCAGCTAGAGCTGCATACAACCCCGGATAACAATAGTTGGGACACTTCTTTATCCTTCCTCACGACCCCTTTGCTCTTATTATCAACCCTGCAAGGGGCGAGGGGACTGCACCGTGCATGCCCAAAAAAGATCGCAAGTGCCACTAGTTCTTCTTGACCAGTGCTGTAGTTTCCCTCGGGTATTAGCCTAGACCAACTTGTACTCTTACGCCTTCTTCTCAACAGAGGTTTCTTTCATTAATCTAAATGATTCTGAGGGATTTCTTCTCCCACTATAATTATAGATTTTCCATATGAGTGTGGAGAGCAGTCAGTGTACCTTTGCATGCGACTGTGATTATGATGGAACTGACAGGGCTTAATTTTATGTTTAAGGAATTTCAAGGTGGTTTTATCCTCTTTGGTAATTTGCCAGGTACGCTCAGTCACCGCCTAGCTTCGTATCCCAGAGATACAAACCTCGTTTCGAGGCGACCATTTTCAAGCTTCTGATCACTGTCCTGCTGCATATTAATGCATCTGACCTTAATGTTTTTTTTTTCGCTCGGATGTTTTTCAAGAATTCTAACTGCCTTATTTAGACACATTTTTTAGACAGTTTTTCTTGTAGGATCAACGCAGGCAATCGCGGGCGAGCAACATCGAACCATTTTACCCACCCGGGTTGTCAATCAGAACGCAGGATTCATTTCAGCTTACTCGGTTGTTTGTCTTGAACTGCCTTATTTACATACAAAAGAGTAGTGTTCTGTGGAGGAGAATAATTTCCACACATACGTCACTCACCGTCACTGACAAACTCTTTAGGTCTTGGCAGTTCACCAGTAGGACAACATAAAAAACCATCAACGGTATAGCTTGATATTTGGGAGAGTCTTTGACAAGTCGCAGCGTCCACGAATGTGTCTCCTACCACGAGAAGAGCTTTTGTTAAACTTCCGCCAGTGACGCCCGTAACACTCTGACCACCAGGGCTGGAGGGGCAAACTTCAGCTGCTGTACAGAGCCTTCTGCCTGAATAATCGCAGTGATTTGCGCTCGTGTCGATACCCGTGGCTTGCTGAGGAGAAGAATCACGAGCAAACCAGGACATGCCTGAAGCTTGAAATTGAAATTCGTATTTTGTTCTTTAGTAATGATCAGGTAAAACGGAACCAATTTCTTTTGTTATGGCGCAATAGGCTTTCCTCACATAGGAATGTTTTTATTTTTACACAGAGAATCAGGCATAAACCTACAATAAGGAAGTTTACGAAATAAAAACTCTATTTCTAAAAGGTGTTTTTGTGTTTTAAAAAAAACTTTTTCACCCATTGTAGGAGTTGCAGACAATGGCGAAGAAAAGTTTACAAGTTTACATGTTCTTCACATGGAATGTCTGTTACTTTAAGGCCCCGTCCACACGTGTCTGGACATTTTTAAATCCGCGACTTGAATTCAGAAGGAGAAAAGTGTTTATTTCGGTGAACCTGCTTGCAAATACGGTATAATAGTTTATCCATTAGGTTCGACACATAAAACGCTCCACGCCTGAATCAAAGCCGTTCTAAAATCGCTTTTAAGTCAAAATTCCCAGCCGGGCTAGCCGGAAACAGCGGCTGCGCCTTTCCAAATTGAAGTTCGGCGTCCGATCCAGGCCTGAGTAAACAAGGCGTGACTGGTATATTTAAGAATAAGCCCCCTACCCTCTTACCTAGTCAAAGGAAAAAGGGTAAAATTCTATTTATGCAGTCTCGTCCTCATGTCAATTCGCGCTACGGGAGTGAAGGAAGAGGTTTGACGGTTTTTTTTATTTTTATTTTTATTTTCTTTCTTTCTTTCTTTATTTTTATTTTGGTTTGACGGTTGCCGTAACATTTGAACTCGCCGGGGACGACAGGGAACGAGGTTGTATGTTTTCGATCAATTTAATTTCCTCTTTTCATACATATGCGTTATTGACAAAGCTTGTTCGATCAAGATGGCTGGGTATTGGCCAAGTTTTTTATGGAACCAGATGGGGTCTAGGTCGATAAAAAAAATAGGGACTTTAAGTTCCAACGACGCGGACGGCGACAAAAACGTGAAAAATAGGTTTTATAACCAAAACAACAACTTTGCACGTGCATTACGTTCGTTTGTACATTTCTTTACCCGTTTTTGCACGACTACGATGTGAAAATGCCTAATTTCGCGTTTTATGGAGTACGTAAACAAGCAACGACGAAATGCTATTTCTCTTTCTGAACTTGGATATGTTATATGGTCCCTAGGAATTCAACTCAACGAGGGTTCGCCTATATTTGATAAAGTAGGTGGGTAGGAATAATTGCGATAAAGAGTGAAAGAACGCAATTCACTTTTTAAGCGACGTTCTCTGCCGTCGCGTCGTTGAATCTTTAAGTCCCTATTAATAAAAGAAGAACTTGGCCAATATCCAAAAGAGTATTTTTTTTCCTTGCAGTAACAATGGGGTTTTTGCCGCTCGCGAATTCAGCCATATGGCAAATAACCATGTATCACGGTATCCAAATGTTTAAGGAGGCGAGATTTGCTGACCTAACCGCAGATCAGTTAGTGGTCGGTTGGAACTACAGAAGCTTTGCGCTGGGCTTCGTATGGTTGATGAACTTTGGTGCCCCATTAAGATTGTGCAGGTTGTCTTCTGTCTTCAGGTATGGTTTGAAGGTTTTTTTTTTCCAATATCATAAATCAGTATCATAAATAATATTTCTTTGACATGATTACTTGGTTCAAACTGTTTACAACGGTATAATATATTTTTTATCGTTTTGCACTTACATATTAAACGGAAACGGCTTGAGCTTGCCTGGCACACCGCTTGTGAACTGCTCAGAGCTCTCAACTTGGGATCGTAGCCTGAGTGTATAGCTATGCAGTATTGACCGTTGCTGAAGAAAATCTGTCCATCGGGTTGCACGGAGACATGGATGAGGTTTTCAAAGTGATGCCAATCGCCCGGCCATCTACCACAGGGAGACTGTTGGAACAATAGCAGTAAACGATTATCAGAGACCCTCGCTCCTTAAGCTTCCTCAAGCGAATGCTTGCTCTTTCTTTGCTCAATATGTGTACATAAACTGATATCACAGCCATCCTTATGTTTTTAAGTAAGCTCGTTTGAAATTTTGGTCCGCACAGGAAAAAAACTTGTCATGGACGGCAAATTGACCAACCACAGGGCGAGAACAGACTTAGCCATATAAAAATGGTAACTATACATGCATACCGATAGGTAACTTTATGATCGACCGTGAACGAGAGAGGGTTGTCCAATACTCACAAATAGACTCCATTGTTGTTAGTGGTGATAAAAAGGGTCTCCATTGGTACCAATGGTACGACTGGTACCAATAGAAAATGATGTCATTACGATGCTTCTACTGGTGAAAATGCATCTCAATAAGGGGAATTAGATTATTTTCTCATGTGGTCTGGCTGGTTACAGGGAATTCTAATGGTCCATTGGTACCAATAGAAAATGAGGTCATTCTGATTGTTCTACTGGTGAATATGCATCTCATTAAGGGGACTTAGATTAGACTATTTTCTCATGTGGTCTGGCAGGGTTCAGAGCAATTCCAATGGTCCATCCATTGGTTCCAATGGTACGATTGGTACCAATAGAAAATGATGTCATTCCAATCAATGATTCTACTTGTGAACATGCATCTCATTAAGGGGACTTAGATTATTTTGTCATGTGATCTACCTGGCTACAGGGCAATTCCAATGGTTCATTGGTACCAATGGTACGATTGGTACCTATAGCAAAGCACATCTTTCCAATGGTTCTATTGGTGAATGTGCATCTTACTATTAGTGCATTTCTACTTTGTGTGAGAGCGAAATTGTTTTGCGTGCTTAGCTTATAGCTATAGAACGAGGAATATTCATAATGACTATTAGCGCGTTTCTACTTTGTTTTAGAGCGAAATTGTTTTGCGTGGTTAGCTTATAGAACGAGGAATATTCATAATAACTATTAGCGCGTTTCTACTTTGTGTGAGAGTGAAATTGTCTTGCGTGGTTAGCTTATAGAACGAGGAATATTCATAATAGCCATTAGCGCGTTTCTATACTTTGCGTGAGAGCGAAATTGTTTTGCGTGGTTGGTTTATAGATCAAGGAACATTCATAAGGACTATTAGCAATTTTTTACTTGGCGTAAAAGCGAACTTGTTTTGCATAGATGGCTTATAGAACGAAGAATACACATGGCATGTTTGTATTTCGATCTCGCTTTATTCATCAATAGAACCATTGGAATGGCATCATTTTCTAATGGTACCAATCGAACCATTGGTACCATTGGACTATCGGAATTGCCCTGAACCCAGCCAGGTCACCTGGGAAAATAATCTAAGTCCCCTTGATGAGATGCATATTCACCAATAGAACCATTGGAATGACATCATTTCCTATTGGTACCAATCGCACCATTGGTACCAAATAATGAATCATTGGTTTGACGAATCGTATCCGTTTGTGTATATTGGACATGTGTGGAGGAAATGAGATGATGTGGTACTACACGTTGTATTTCTCAAGTCACTTGCATATTACAAAAGGAAAGAAAGTGATTCTTGAACATTAAAGAAGTTAGAGCTTAGTTGTTTAAGTTTTAACCCTATTCAAAGGGGGAGGATGGGGGGACTTTTGTAGACCCCTGTCCCTTGCCAAAAACCTGAATGACTTTAAAACCTTTCAAGCTATGACCATTACACTTGACAAATTTTCCTAAAAATTATCTGGAAACATTTTCATATATATGTTTACGGTACGCTAACATTGACGTTACCTGGTTTTGCTTGCCATGTTTTTCAAAAATTGCATTTTTTTCTTAAAGGTAGATTTTAATTCTATTTTAGTAATGGAATTATTATATTGCACCTGAATTACCATTATTTTGTCAAAGTAATTGTGACTGATGAAGAAATCTAGGCTAGATCTAGAGAAAAAAAAGTAAATAGATCGACCAAATGGAAGATGTTGAATTTAATTTTCAACAGTGTTCAATTCTCTCTCAATTGAATATTTTGCAGTGTTTTTTGCTTCCTAAGAATCCATCTTATACTCAGGTTAAGTTGCCTATTAAAAATTTGCTTGATTTGTTCGGGTTTTAAGTAAAATGGAATACATTTAAATGGCGGACCTAAGATTAACTCTCCTCCTAAATGGCCGAATTTATACCAGAGACGAGTTATCCGACTAGACGGATTATCCGTCAGATGGATAATATATCTAAGTATATATCCGAAGACGAATTTTGGCAGCTAATTTGTATAGATATTTATATAGGTATATAGATATATTGCGAAAATATAGAAACCAGTCCCTCTAATGTGGAAACTTTGTCAAAAAACCGTCTACATTCCGTCTAGATATAAATTTAGAGACGGATAATTCTTGAAGACGTGCTAATAGACGAAACAGCCTCAGACGAATTTTGCTCCATAATTCGTCTTAGCACCGAATTTATACTAGAGAAGGATTAACCGTCTGAGACGGATAACCTGCTGTCTAGACTGATAATTCTTTTGTAGTACCAATTCGGCCAATCAGTGTACGCCGCAATAACTTGTTACGATAGACAGAAATATTGCTATTCACTGATGTGGTAATGCGGTAGATACTTAGAATTTAGAGCAACGTTTATTAATGGTCACAAAGTTACTACATTTACTAAGCGATCAACTCGACGTACTCTACTATGGAGGATCGTATTAAAGACCATGCAGGCTTGAGAAGGTCAGGTCCTTATTATGACTTGTTTCCCGAGAGTAAAGTATTAAATCTCACCTTGAAGACATCAATTTCATTAAACCAATGAAGACATCCTCCCGAAACACCGACTAACCCGTTTATGGCCAATTTCACCGTGGGACAACTTGAGGTGGCCAGTTGCGCCACATTATCAGAGCACGATCTAAAACGCCCTTTCCAGCTAGCTTTGCATGTCCATTCAGCGTACCTACTCAATGTACCAAATCTGATGCATTTCTTTGTATCTTTGTGTTGTAGTACCCCAGTGACAACACCTAAACAGAGTTTTAAAGTAGCAAACGCTCAATAGTTGTAAGGAAAAGGGAGCATATTTTGCAAATTTGGCCAATTTTGATGAACTGTCTTTAACTAAAAAGGCATTAGGGTCAAAGTAGAAGAAGTAGAACCCCAATATTAAGAAAGGCCAAGGGACTGGCAAAATACATTCGCAATGACGAGGTTTCGTTACATGGAATTTCTTTTCCCGTATATTTTACAATTACTTGGGCGAAGAATATCGTTCGTTATATATTGTTTCCCAGGGTATTTAACCTTTTTATCAATCTTATTTGAAAATATATGTTAGGTAATAATTGCTAATAATGACTTAATTTTTAAGGGAGGATTTTTTCTTCATATTACAATAGTTGATTTAAACATACCACTCTCAAAATCTGTAAATTCACTGAAACTGGTTTCTGTAAGCCAAAACACGACCAGGCAGGTCAAAAATATTTCCATCGACTGCCTCGAATGAAACATCATCACTGCTTGGATTGCCACATATAAAATGGAATCCGATTCCACTTTAGTTCTGTAAAGTTCAATGGAAGAAACAAACTCAAGAACATTTTTAAAGCCCGTATACTGTTAATCTGTTATGATTATCTGGACAAATGAGATAATGTTACAAAATATATTAAAGAAATGATTTTCGTGGATTGAAATTTAGACCCCGTCGAATATGTATCGCCCCCCTTTGGTCTAAACCTGAAGACACCAAAAATTGACAGAATAAAATTGAAATAGTCGTTTCAGCAGCACTGATCTATAAGGTATAGTTATACACAAAACAATTTTGACGAAAATTCCATATTTTTTAATTCAAGTCCCAGTTTTGTCTCTATCTTGTTCACTCGTAGCTGGCGGAAATATTGGACATAGAAACTAATTGTGCTAATCCGAATTTAAGCCAACTTACCGTTTGTTTATTTTTTTCTCCTTTGTGTTTAAGGTGTTAAATGGGTAAAAGGCTGAGAATTCAAAAAACAAGTGATGACTAGACAAGCGCGTATGGGTGCTTGCGAAAGTAAAAAGCTGAGAATTCAACAGGTGAGGCGAGAAGTCACACAGTGAAAAACAGGTTGTACCTGTCTTCTTAGTACTGAAACTTGAAATTTCTGTCATATAGATCTTGGAAATTTCTGATCGACTCTATGGTCTTGGTGTCAACCTTGTACTGTTCGCTTTTTTTAACATGATCAAATATTTAGAAGGATCGTCTTTGAGACATTTTAAAAGAAAAGTAAACAACGATAAAAACGTAACAAAAGTTACAAGTAAACAAGAATCTTTACAGTTACTGTAGAGCCTGAAAACGGAAGAAGTTGACCAGAAAAAGGTTCATGAGCATATGCAAGGAAAGTAAATAACAAAGCTGCTATACTTCAAATAAGACTTTTAAAAGTATAAAACAAGCTCTAAATCATTTAGAAAAGCTTAATTAAGTCAGTCTTCGACCTGCGACCATTACAAGTCGACCAGTTTTGCCAGACTTACATGAAAAGTCTCACCTCTAACGCAGCGCGTGCAACTGAAGTCTAAAGTACAATAAGTTGCTGAGAGAACTCTGTTAAGTTCATTTGTTATTCGGGCTAATGGTTTAGGATAGTGAGACGATAATAACAAACTATCTTTTAGTATATATGCTTGATCGCGCATCGCTTGTCGCGCTCCGAAATATCACAAAGAATCGAAAAGATTAGATTCTAACATTCATTTTCCTTATTTGTTTTTGTCAACTCTTCGACGAGAGTAAGTTTAACGATTACCAACATACTTGATCTTTCAATTTGAAGACTTTGGTACAGCAAACGCTACGACCCGAACAAAGGGTTTTCATTATAACCCACTTCCATTGCCAGGGAAATTTTGCTTTGCGGAAATCTCGCCACTGCGAATTTTCGCCCTGGCAAAATTTCGCGGTGCGAAATCTCGTTTGACTCAATGAAAATTCGCGCGCGCTTTTTTAAATTTCTTCGAATTTTCGCGAGAACAAAGAGCGAAAAACACCGAATTTCGTTTGCATTTCTTTTGCACAGTACTGTATATATATTTTAGCCCACAATAAAACCACCACTTTCATATGTTAATAATATGCCGGTTTTACATGGAGTAGGAACTTTAAGATCCAACGACGCAACTACAATAAGAACGTCATAAAGCACTAAGCAAAACAACAACTTCAAGCATGTAAGACAAAGCAAACTCACGTTTGAAGCGACTTCCTCGTTGCCGTCGCGTCGTTGGATCTTTTCTTGCTATTAGCATTGCACGTTACCAGCGGCATTTACATGTATGACGACCCAGGTTGAATCAAATGCCGGTCTTTTCCCTTTGTTCAATTACGTTCTCGTAAGCGACCAGTCAACCAACACTTAAAAATTGAAATTTATTTCTTGATCAAGACGATCTTTTTTTCAGGCATAAACAGATGCCACTGCAATGTCACTAATAATAAACGACATTATTTTTAATTGCAAAGCTTGCTGCTAAGAGCTGTCCTTAGCGACCGCTCTCTTAATACGTTTATCGTGTGGTCACCTCCAAAACAAAACAAAACAAAAATAGGAAAAAAATAGCAAAAGGAAAAAAATTGTATCTAGTCAACGAGCAGCTCTATATGCCACCACTTTAAGCTATAAACGAGCGCTTTGAGAGTATGTACAGTGCGTCATCATTCTGTATCAACTACTTTTGAGAAGCATCTGGACGCGCCGAAAGTTTAACTAAGTTTTGACCATACCACATTTGGCCTGTTAGAACTGAGATGTGACTATACATTAGGTTCTAAATATCCTAAATAACGGGAAAAGTACAGAAGGTAAAGAAATTTCCTCTAAAGCGCTCAGATGTGTTGCTCGATACACCGCACCAAGAATCACACATGAATTCATACCTCTTAGAAAATTTCCATCCACCTGAGACGTCGCTCACTCTCCACGGATCAGTTTTTAAAAGAAAGCAACTATACAGGTGGTTCCCTTTTTCGTTCTTGCTTGCTCAGCAAAATTATCTGTCAGTGTTCGTTGAGATCATAACTTTTACTACTTATGAGTATAGCAGTAACCAGGTGATCTGTGACGTCACTGCGGGGGCCTGGGGAAAGAAATTTTAATGCCGTATCCCATAAACCAAAGCTGACGGGAACAGATTGAATTGAATTGAATTGGTGCGCGCGTTGGTTTATGGGATACGGCATTAAAATTTCTTTCTCCAGGCCCCCGCAATGACGTCACAGATCACCTGGAAAAGCAAGCAAAAAGAGTTTATTGCCGTTTCATTGCATGTATCGTGTAACGTTCAGGAAACTGAATGATACCTGCCTTTGACTTTGGAGGATGACCATCTCCAGGAACAAACGTGAAGTTTTGCAGCAACAACGAGGAAAACAAGAACAGCTTAACCTTAGCTAATGATTCACCAGCGCAAACTCGACGCCCAGCTCCAAAAGGATAGAGATTACCTTCGTTGGTGATCAGCTTGCCGTCTGCATCAATATGGCGGTATGGGTTAAAAACGGTGGGATCTTCCCAGCATTTGGGATCCAAATGGACGGACTCTGTGTTTGCATAGACGATTGTGCCCTTGGGAACACGGTAGCTGCCGAGAGTTGTATCAGAGAGGGCTAGGTGAGGAACGGCAAGAGGTACAACATTTCCTAATCTCAATGTTTCCAAGATCATTGCCTGAATGAGTGGAAGCTTGGGGCGATCCTCCAGGGAGGGTCTTCGCCCACAAAGCACTTCATCTAACTGGCTTTGAATGTCCTTTTGGTAGTTTAGATTGCCAGACAAGAAAGCTATGGCAAATCGCAGTGCAGTGCTTGTGGTCTCAAACCCAGCAATAAACATGTCCTCAATGGTGACGATCAAATAATCCTCAGACAGTAGAGCGGATCTCTCTTCGTCACTCTTGCACTCTGCCTCGAGGTCGTGTCTGGCTCGAAGCAAAGCTGACATGAAATCCTCCACCTGTTCGCCAAGGTGAAAAGTTTCTTTTCTCTCCCTTTGTAATTTGCGAATTAGGTCGTGAATCTCATAGAAGAGCTTAAGGACCCGATTGCGCGCCTTTATAGGCAAGTGATGCGCTCCCCGAAAAAAGTCTAAGATGGCGGCCACCCTGAGATCATCGGCTCTCTCAGTAACCTTAACGTTTAGCTTCAAAAGTTTGTCCATATCTGGGTTTGTGGTGTCAGAGCCGTCTTTAAAAATTATTCCGCATAGTACATCGGCAATACTTCGCTGCAAACAATCTGCAGGGTCAAAAGGCTTTCCGTTATACTGTTCCATGAGGTGCACTAGTTTTTCGGCCTGAGCCAAGACTTTTTCATCTACCAGAGAAGTGTTCGAGACGTACTGGCGTAAGGCTGTGATGAATAATTTTCGGTAAAACCTCCAGGCAGGCCCATAGTTACCAAAAACTATATCTTTTCCACCTACAATTAAGTTGATTAAATCAAATTACCAGCAGGTAGAAGTAAAAAGTTGTACTGAGTAACAATAAGTAATAGCCTTAGTGAAAAATGCAAATGTTTTTTTTAAATAACAATATTATAATAAAATTGGTGATGATGACGATGAGAATGATTTCGTCATTTAATTAGTCCAACAAAGTCATAACTTAGTTACAGATGTACGTACCTAAGGTAACCGTATAGAAGGTATAGAAATCCGACCTTCCAGCGTAATCACCAGATTTAGTTACCAGCACCTCCTTGACAGCCTCAGAACTTGAAGCGATAATCAAATTGTAGCTTCCAATTTTCAGAGAGAAAATATCCCCGTAGAATTTCTTAAGACTGCAGAATGAAACATATAGAGTCAAACTGGACGCAAAATAAATTCTACTACTGCCAGTGCTTCTAATGTTAACTGTTGCCGTTACTACATGTACTACCAATACCATGAAAACGGAGATGATTATGATGATAATAATTATGATTGATGATGGCGATGATGATGATGATGATGATGATGATGATGATGATGTTGATGATGATGATGTCGTTGATGATGACGATGATGATGATAACTCTGACTTATGCTCTGGTACAACTTCAGCGGGATATTTCTAATACGGCGACAAGGACTAAAGATCGTGGCATGGCTGTCCATCCGAAAAAGTTAAAATACATGGTAATTGGCACTCGACAAAAGGTTTCCCGCTGCCAAGAATGTGCCCTTTTGCTGTGTTTGGATGGTAGGCAGTTTGAGCAAACTCAAGAGGAACGTCCCTTGGGACTGGATATCGACCCCTCCCTACTCTTGGTCATCTCAAGTAGCTAATCTAAGGAAAAAACTCTTAAAGCGCGTCGCTGTTCCGGATCGTATTAAAAAATTCCTACCATTCATCATTTTATTTAATGCCAGTATTACACCCATCTTTGAGTAACTGTGTCCTTTTGGGGAATTTGTGATGCAGGATTATTAGATGGGATTTTTAAAGTTCAAAAAAGATGTGCGCGTATTATACTAGATTCTCCTTTTAGTCTATAACCCTGCCGCTATTTCTGGAACTTGGGTGGCTACCCATTAATCAAATTTGGATTGAAAGAACACTCCTTCTGTTAAAACAATCATGGATGGAATTGTGCACCGATTTACCTCTCTGAGAAACTGTTACCTTATCGCACAAGGTCTTCGGTTGCCTTATTATCTCCTTCCTATTCCACGTACCAATAGCATGAAGCGAATGTTGTTTTACAATGCAGTTTAAACTACGGAATAATGTCAGTGACAATGATTAAGTCCGCTCTTCTGAAGTAAAGAAGTTATTACTCTAATTCAGTTATGCGTTATTTCACGCCTGACAGCTTTAAAATGGACAGAATTTTTTTAGCTTTTTTAAATGACTTATATTTTTATTAATAATATATTATCTTGAAGTTCTTTAGTATTTTAATCAGGTGTAAATTCAAGTAAATTCTCGCCTGAGAGTTTTAGAATTGACAGGACGTTTTATTTTCTGTGTAGCTTGATATTTAAATTATTTATTACCTTAGAATTTTAGTATTTTAGGATGTTAGTATTTTAGTAGTTTCATAGGGTCATAAGCCGGAAGAACAAAGTACAACTGTAATTATGCACCCTATTGAAATAAAGTGTCATTCATTCATCCGTGATCAGCTAATTATGTCCATAACGATAATGATAAAAATGGTGATGATGATATTGGTGATACTGATGATGATATTGATGATTGCGATGATCGGGTAATTATGTCCGCAACGATGATGATGATGATGATGATTATAATAATAGTGATCCGTAAGGGTACACTTAATTTGGAACCTCGTTCTGTTGTGTGTCCCGCACCTTCGTCTCTCGTTTCTGTGTCTTGTTCAAATGTATTTTTTCCAGCGATTAAATAAATAAGTAAATAGATGGGATATCGACGTCTATCTCGAAAATCCTCCGTAAGTCGTTATGACGGCATGGCCAGCGACTTAAAAGTTTTAGTAAATATGAAATTTAGGAGTGCCAAATTCACCCCGCGGCAGAACTTTAATGACAGATACCCCACCGTAGGAACACACTCGATTAAAAGGAGGAAAGCCTCGAATAGAAAAACTCGCCCTTCAGAAATGAGTTACGTTGGAAAGGTCAATCATCAAAGGCAAGAGATTGATATAATTGGAATTTTTACCATTACAAGTTTTCAATTGGAAAAACCCTAAAATTTGGAGAATTTTTCTCAGCTGTTTTTCAAAGTTGATATGGATAATTAAAAATTAATTAATGAGGCTGAGTATCTTATGAAGAATTATGGAGATCGAGGAGGGTGTTGGCCGAGCCGGATAACTCCCTCCGAAATCTCCATAATTCTTCATATGACACGAAAGCCGAATTCAATAATTCTTAAATAAATTAAAAGCAAAGCTCAAACATGCTTACCTCCATCGATGGTAAGTTCATCTTTGATAGTGCACCTTTAGGGTTGTTCAGCTCCGCAAATATTATCCAAATAGCAGATGTCGCCCTTCAAGATACCTTCTTGCTGTCCTTGACATGTTTTTAGCTATTATTTCGCCTAGTTCTTACTCTTAAAACGAGTGAAATGTCCGCCATTTTTTGTTTTCACAACCAAAACAACTCAAACTCGTGCCCAGGTCTTCTCGGTTAACGATGCATTAACTTGCAAGGAGGCTGCACTTTTGACATCACCGGTTCATTAAACCCAAATTTTCTTCCAAATTTGGTCATCAGTAGTTGGTTAAGGTGAATTATGCATGTGCTTTTAGCCAATCAGAAACTCGTCTAGGAGCATATGTAAGAAATATAGCTCCCGTGGGAAGTTGATGCTGAAAGCAAGCAACTGGTCTAGAAGTATTAAGAAGACCTCAAATAACAAGAAAAATCTTGTTGCCAGTTTTGTAACCCGCAACGAGGCTTTTCAGGGGGGGGGGGGGGGGTGGGTCAAAAAAATTAGCCTAACAGACTATGCATGAAAATGAGGTTGGGGAATAAAATGTCTTAAAACTTTACAAACTGTTGATAAAATGACACCAAAATAACAGAAGTTGTAAAACTCGATGATGTCAGTTTTTTTAGCCAACGGGACACTTCACTAGTCACGTGACGAAGCTAGCATGAAAACGAGGCTTAGAAATAAAACTTCTTATACCTTTAATTATTAACTGTGAACAAAGCAAAACCAAAATAACAGGAGACATACAACTCAATGTTTCCAGTGTTAGCCTAAGCCAATAGGATACGAAAATGAAAACGAGGGTGCGAAATAAAGCTTGTTATAATTCTTTTAACTGTGAATAAACCAAAACCAAAATAACGGGGATATAAAACGCAATGATGTGCCTACGCCAGTTGGACGCTGCCATTAGTCACGTCAAAACGCTAGCACGAAAGCAAGGCTGAGCAATAAACGTATTATAACGCTATCAACTGTGGATAAAACAAAATCAAAATGACAGGAGACATACAACTTAATGACGTAAGTTTTGGCCTTAGGCAAACAGTCACTTGCTTTTGGCGGAATTAGGTATTCTCCGGGATATTATGTTTCTAATCACGTGGCCAAAGATATGTGCTGGTTTGTAAAATGTGGATTAATTTTTAAGATACTGTGTTTATATCCAGAATCCAATGTCTAACAGATAAGAAATCGATGTTTCAGCTGGTGTGTACAAGAAATTTTGAGACCAGACCAGGATATGCCATGCAGTCATTTTAACCTATCTTTGAGAGTGACGAAAAGTTAATGGCTTAACTCCTATTACTGTGAAATGGTCAGCTAAGTAAAACGCTTAGACAGAAATGTTTCAGTGCGTCCAACATGTATTTTTTATCCATTTTCACTGTCTTCCCATGAAACCTAGTCATAAAAATCTTCCTCTTCATCTTCATCAAGGCTTGGAAGGACGGGAATGACTGGAATGGGGTGTTTGGATGTCCAATCACGGTTTAAATTTCCGTACATTCACGAATCACGTTACCCTTTGGAGTCATTTCCCGAATCACGTGATAAGGTGATGAGCTGATCAAGTCCATCAATAATTCTTACTGGTTACTGGACTAAAAGAGAGTTGGTCTTAAAACTAATGACACCTTAGTGTTAAGGAAACAAAAAGTATGGTGATTAAACTGACAATTCTATGTTTTTTGTTTGACCACTACAAAGTTGACTGGCAATGAATATTATTGCTATAAAGTCGAAGATCAACAATTTTTCACTTTTACATGGTTTACCTTAGAGCCCTCGTTAAGACACTTACATCCGTTCTATCAGTAGAAATCTAGATTTACGGACTACAATGTTGGAGGATCACGCATCACAGGGAATATATAATTCACTAATCACGACTGTGTTTCATGAGTTTCCCCAATTCACTCTCTGTTTACCAGTCAATTCATGGATCATGCGAACCCCTTCCTGCGTAGGGGTTCCGCCAGTTCGATCCTCAAACTATTAAAGTAAAATAATTAAATTAAATTCTTAAATTCTTATTAATATTATTATTAATTATAATAATATTATTATTATATTATTATTTGGCGCTCGCTAAAAGTGAGAAATGGCTGGCCGTATAGGTGATTTTGGAAATTTTTTTAACGGTTTCGCTAAAAGCCCACAATTGATCGTCCTGAATATTGACTGAGTGCAATTTGTCTTGAAAAATTGTGAAATACTACATTCTGTCTGAGGTCTGTATGATAAATAATACTGTTTCACCGCAGATGTGATGTGTAAAAAGTATAAAAGGTTGGTTTACACATCCCCGGATTTGTTTTGCAAGATTTTGTAAAGTAAACTAGTCGAAAGCAAAAAATTTGCCTTGATTTGTTTTCCAAGAATTTGTTTTCCAGGTATAATCCACTGTGACCAAGAGCCATTACGGCTCTTGAATGTGATCGAAGATGATTGCTATTTTTGGGTGTTTTACATTGCTATCAATTCGATGTAAGATTGTTTCACTCTAAAGTCACTTAGCCTTTCCCTCAAAAGTCATATGAATTTCCCCTTAAGTTAACTGATTTGTGGATTACAAGTTTATTGTTTGATTTAAAAAATAAATTTATTAATGGGAGCTTCGCTTTTAGCCCTGGCTAAATTTATATATTATTTTATAAAACAGTGTGATCATGAGAATTAAGGTGGTGATCATAAACGATGAATTTAGATTGATACTTCAACAAAAGCGTCTTCCCTTTACTGCTATAGGAAATGTGTAAGGGCAACAAATGAAGGATTGTTTAAAACGAGAGCATCACATATCCTGGTCTGGTCACAACATTTCTTGTACACCGCAGCTGAAACATCGATCTCTAATCTGTAGATGTTAACTTGACTACCGGAGTTGAGTGTAACAGTAACTTTTGTACATAGTTTGGATTCTATATAGCTAGATTTCCTCTTATTTAGTATTATTGATTTTCGTATATTCTTTATTTTTTATTTTTATATCCTCGTATATTAATTTAATTTTATTTATTTGTTTATTTATTTATTTATTTAATTATTTAATTATCATTATTTTTAGTTTCTTTCCGTTTTGATATATACTGGGCTTATAGAAATTTGGCACGTTCACGTTTAAAGGAGTCTTGTACTCATCCGTGTAATGTGGATAAATAAAATATTTAAAATGTCAGCAAAACCACAGCAACAAACCAATGAGTGGTGCCGGATCTCCTAGTTGTAGACCTGGATCAGTACAATTCTTATCCTTACGGCAAGGCGATGAAGAAGTAAACAAGAGAATAAAACAAAAACAAAAAGATATATATATATTTAAACAAATTGCCCAATATTTCGGTTTAAAGACAAACCTTTTTCAGGGGCTAAAAGAAAAATGGAAATAAAACTAAAAGTTTGTTACAAACAAGAGTTTGAAAATGTGACAATAAGAACAATGGATTGTTACTGGTATAGGAGCCCAGGTGGTATCATATATCAGTGAGCTTCGTCACGTCTTTTAAAGGCCCATGTTCACCCTAGATGCATTGCGCGCCCTGTACTCAAGAAAAAAACATTTCGCGTACTTGAAAATTGCTGCCTTCAGTGAGTAGAGTCAATCCTTGTTAATCTTCCACAGATCGCTAAATTTGGTTTAAAAGAAAGTCTAAACAGGTGCTGTTGCTATTTTTCTATACATCGTTTTGGATATTTTGGTCTGGCATCGGGCCTTTTTGTTTCTGTGAGTGTTTGTTTCACTGCATACTTTTGATGGCGGCGCCATCGAAACGCACGGTTGGAAGACCGCGTCGACCGGGGTCGCCGAAGTACATTCGTTTCCGTGAATACGTTTTTTTAATCTCTGGAGAGATGAGAAAGAAGCTCTTGGCTGCAAATTCTACAGACAGCGTGTTTGCCGAGTTCCTTCTACATCGAATGTTGATGTTCAATTGTAAACAAAGGTCCCGTTGAAATCAGTTGAAAGCAAGACAAGCGATCCGAAAGCGAATCAATCTAACATGAACAATGCTTTATTTAATTTAACCTATGAAGCGAGTGATATCCTTAACGTAGACTGATCGTCTGGCGTATCGCTCTAAAGTAGCGAGAACTATTATTAGCAAACCAGTTCCTAGCCAAACCTATAGAAACTGTAACACAGCGATTACAGCGACAAGTCCGAGACAAGGCTGTAAGCACAGGAAGCCCAAGCGCACTATGTGTGGGTTCGGGCTTCAGAGGTCATCTGGTCGAATTTGGTCGGAGTATACTAGAATTATTAGGGTATTATCTGATGCCAAATAAATGCAAAAATCTTAAAGATATGAAGTCTTCTTGTTTGTCTGTTTGTACTAATAGCCTTTAAGATAACAAAGGTAGATATTTCTTGCATTATTACATGTGATTCGGGTCCTTACTGTTCGAGTATTATCACATGTATTCGAATCTACAACGCTAAGAAAAAAAAAATCATGATCAAGCGAAATATTGATTCGAAAAGCTCCTTTACCTTAAGTTCATAGCCACTCTGTGTCCCACAGCCGGTTTAAACGCCGTTTCGTTGACTTTCTTTCCATCGAGTACTGAACAGTATAAAAGGAGGGAAGGCTGGAGACCTTCCAGCCGACACTCGCCACGCGAAGGCCAATAAATTCCAAACAAAGTGATCGATCTCCCTAAAATTCCCACTAGACAGACCGAAGAGCGTATATCTACCCGTTCGACGAGCGCCAGTTTCTAAATACGGCTGCATGAGCCCAAGGAACGCTGCATTTCGCATCGATTCTGGCCGGCTTCGCTTCGCCATGATGCGCAAGCTGACTGGTATCCTACGAGATTCAAATCTTGGAGCCTAGCGACCGCGTCAGATCGACAGAACGTCACTCTCGTGGGGAAGGGTCGTTACTTTTGCCCTATGGGAAACCGACACCGTCAGGGGACCCGGTGCGTTTAACGTGTATGACACATGAAACCCAAAGACGTCCCCAACTGTCTATTCTCCGATTTTGGATTTAAATCTTGCCAATAACGGTTAAAAAATCAGTTCGTTGCAGTCAGTTGTTTGGGTCAGGAGTTCTATTCAATTTCAATATTTCCTTTCGTATTTTAACAACAGTTCCTTTGCCTTCAAACACGGCATCGAAACGTCTGTAGTCGCCTTCGAGTTCTTCTACGCGAGAACGATTGAACATCAGGACCGCATTTTTCTTGAAGAAAATATGGGTGGCGATTTGAGCGAGCTGGCTATCAAGGTTCCTCGATAAAGCTCCGATGAATGTTTCAGTTTCTTCGGAGCAAATCCCAAGCCTTACCTCCGACACAGCCTTTGGGAACTGTTTGTTACTTTCCGATTGACGTAACAATTTAGTGAGCTGGAATCTATGTAGCACTGCGTGCTTAAACACGTTTGACGTAAACATAAAATTGCCAGAGTCAAAAGTGTTTGAACGGCCGTAATTGCAAAAATTCTCCCCCGTTACTTTGCTAGCGACAGCGTGATGTAATGCGTTGGCAAGCTCCAACATTCACGCACTTGACATGCTTGCCTCATCCCAGATTTGGGTTTCATGTGTCATACACGTGAGAGCTATTTCCGGTCAAATTAAAAGCACCGGGTCCCCCGACGGTGTCGGTTTCCCATAGGGCAAAAGTAACGACCCTTCCCCGTGAGAGTGACGTTTTGTCGATCTGATGCGGTCGCTAGGCTCCAAGATTTGAATCTCGTAGGATACCAGTCAGCTTGCGCATCATGGCGAAGCGAAGCCGGTCAGAATCGATGCGAAATTCAGCGCTCCTTGGGCTCATGCAGCCGAATTTAGAAACTGGCGCTCGTCGAACGGGTAGAAAAACGCTCTTCGGTCTGTCTGGTGGGGATTTTAGGGAGATCGATCACTTTGTTTGGAATTTATTGGCCTTCGCGTGGCGAGTGTCGGCTGGAAGGTCTTCAGCCTTCCCTTCTTTTATACTGTTCAGTACTCGATGGAAAGAAAGTCGACGAAACGGCGTTTAAACCGGCTGTGGGACACAGAGTGGCTATGAACTTAAATTAAAGGAGCTTTTTGAGTCAATGTTTCGCGTGATCATGATTTTTTTTCTTAGCGTTGTAGATTCGAATACATGTGATAATACTCGAACAGTAAGGACCCGAATCACATGTAATAATGCAAGAAATATCGACCTTTGTTATCGTAAAGGCTATTAGTGCAAACAGACAAACAAGAAGACTTCATATCTTTAAGATTTTTGCATTTATTTGGCATCAGATAATACCCTAATAATTCTAGTATACTCCGACCAAATTCGACCAAATGACCTCTGAAGCCCGAACCCACACATAGTGCGCTTGGGCTGCCTGTGCTGTAAGCAGTGCTGATTCGACGCTTTGCAAACACAACCTCTCGCTTATTCTTTCGAGAACACATTCCTAAGCCTCCTAAGAATTAACACACAATAATAGATGGAGGAGTCAAAACATTTCACAGTCGAATCGGGCTTCAGGAAAATCTCACCTGGTGCTTAGACATTTCGTAATTTTATGACCTTCATTGTGTTCATCGAACTCCAAATGTTTTTGTTGATTTCCGGCGGCCATATTGGTGGACCAAAACGGTACACAAATATGACGTCTCCATACAAAGCTCTACAAAGGTGCGTGAAACGTTTCGGCAAATAACTCAGAAACAGTGAGCCACAAAGACCTGAGACTTGGACAAATTATACGAGACTTTTATAACATTTCATTTTCTTGGCTTCCACTGGACGGTTTCCAATTTACTTTTTAGTTGTGTGACAGTGAAAACGATCTGTACACTAAACATGGCGGTGAATTTGTTAATTGAAAAGAGGGCGATGGATGAGCAGAAGCGAAAGGCCGTTCAACAGATATTTGACTTTCTATACTGACCTTCTGAATGTTCCCGGCACGGTCTCTGCATCAAGGTCGAGAGAAAAGATGTTTCCAAGTACAGGGAGAGTTGTAAAGCGAGGACCGGGAGGCATGTTTCTGAACTCGTAGATCACCATCAGGTAATGGAGAAGGAAAAACAGAAGCATCAGCAGAAAAACATTTCCAAGACTGAGAGAATCGTAAATCACGGCAAACACAGACGACGACATGGTTAAGCAAATCTGTGACCCTACATAAAACAACGACTGTTTCTGTCACGGCTGCTGCGCAGTTGTCACTCATCCTGATTAGCATATAAGTGCACACGAATCACGCGTCACGTCAACTACGAGTGTATCTGGCGCCTGTGATAGAGTTAGCGCGAGAGCCGCTAGTTTAATCGAGAGAAGGGATCTTGTCGCTTCTGGCCTTACGTGTAATGAGGGTAAGAGCAATTGGGAGCCCAGAAAAGCCAGGGAGTGGTTAGGTTACGTAATTAATACTATTCTGATGAGTGCGGCTTTGTTTCAGCTAGTTGACTCCAGTTGGGGTTCTCATACGGTTGATCGCTTTGCTTCTTTTTACAATGCACAGGTATCTCGATTCAATTCCAGAGTTCGAGGCGGTTTAGTAACGGTTTTTGACCCTGGAAAACGTCACGGATTGTATTCTAACGCACACAAGGTTGTATTTTCAGGGTACCTAGCAGTTTCAGGGTTCTGGCGTTAAGGCTCGATTGCACGTAGCCGGTTAGCGGCGTTATTTAACTATTATTCCTAGAGCCCGGGTGGGCTCTGAGTCAATAGCCCGAAGGCCGAATGGACTATTGACTCAGAGGCCATGAGGGCGAGAGGAATAATTGTTTTAGTAAAATCTACCCTGCTAGCAGAGGCTTTTCCCTTGTGTTTCTCAGCGTTGTACTGCCATTCTCTTCGCTGTTTTGGCTGCTCGCGTTTTGTTTTGGTTGTTTCTGTGCCGAGGAAAAGACCTCTGCAGACAGCCGTTTGGGATTCCTGTTGAGCATGCGCGAGATGAAAATGCGGTTACCGTGGAATTTCTGTGTCACGCGTCGGTAATACGATGCCGCCGCCGGAGTTTGCTCATGTATTCATGAGTCAATTTTCCCACGGGAATGACTCGCACTGGCCATGTTGATATAGCGGGCTCACTTTTGCACTGCAAACTAGTACATAAAAGATGCGCGAGTTGATAAAACCGGTTCCACAACCGGTTTAGTCATGTGATTACCTCCTAGATCCTGGAGGTATCTAATGCGCATGCTCAACAGGAATCCCAAACAGCTGTCTGCAGAAGTCTTTTCCTCGGCACAGAAACAGCCAAAACAAAACGCGAGCAGCCAAAACCGCGAAGAGAATGGCAGTACAACGCTGAGAAACACAAGGGAAAAGCCTCTGCTAGCAGGGTAAGTAAAATCCAACTAGTTGGTCAAAAATATCGAGAATGCAAAAAGTTTGCTAGTTAAAGCTAGTATTTAATCCTTTTTTGCCGCCAAAAAGCCCGGCGCGCTTTTCGCTACTAGCGGGCTATAACATATAGCCTAGTAGTAGCTCAACCAATCAGACCGTAGCATTGATAACAGACCACTAGTTGGATTTTACTATTTATGTATATGCTCTGGATATCTATGTACATTAAGTATCCGTTATGCTGCTTTGTCAATAAAGTTTTATTCTTTTTCCCTTAGTAGTATGTTGTGCCTTTTTCGATGTTGTTGTTGTTATTGTTGTTGTTGCGTGCCTAGATGTTGATCTTTTGTAGTTTTTATTATTCTTTTGTTATTTATTTTGCTGTAATTGCATTTAGTTGTTTATTTCATTTCTTATCACAGATGTTTTAGCGTCTGATTTGTGGAAAGTTGGCTTTCGAGAGTTGCAATGCAGCTCACATCTAACAAGTCTTGCTCAGGGTTTACCGGACGTTCTGTTGGCTTCTAAGGCGCCTGCTACCTTGGACAAATACCGTTCTGCATGGACGGGTTGGAAGCGATGGGCATCCAGATTTCCGTGCATTGATGTGTTTCCTGCTAAACCTTTTCAAGTGGCCCTATATTTGAAGGATCTTCTTTCTTCTGCAAGTTCTGTGGCTCCGATTACCTCAGCAGTGAATGGTATCCGGT
The DNA here is from genome assembly GCA_038088405.1 of Porites divaricata. Taxonomy (NCBI): domain Eukaryota; kingdom Metazoa; phylum Cnidaria; class Anthozoa; order Scleractinia; family Poritidae; genus Porites; species Porites divaricata. The sequence continues at coordinate 12,675,861 of JBBMOI010000008.1, read as the reverse complement.
GGGCGCATCAAGTTGCTGGAAGGGTGTAAACGTCTCTTGGCTCAGCCGGTGGAACCCAAAGATCCCGTTCCAATGGAAGTTTTTCCGAAGCTTGTAGAAGCGTATGGTGGTCCGCTAGCCGACACTGATAACTTACGCCTTCTTGCCTTAGCCCGCCTAGTGGGCTACGCTGGTTTCTTGCGCATAAGTGAGCTTTTACAAGTTAAAGTTGAGGACATTAAGTTTTTTCCCTCTCATATGTCTATTTCAATACCGAAGTAGCAAAAATGATCAATATAGGGAAGGTCATGTTGTGAACGTAAGTCGCTCTGGGAAGCTTACTTGTCCAGTGGCTATGACAGAGCGTTTTAAAATCTCTAAGGCTCAGTGCAGCAAAGACGGTTTTCTCATATGTAGGCTTCTACGATGTAAGAACGGTCTTAAGGCCGTTGCTTCATATATTTCTTACACTAGGGCGCTTGAGATTTTACGTTCAGGAATGAAACCGATCCTTGCATGGTTTTAGCTCGCAATTTATTCTTATAAGTTCAGGCCTCGCAACCACGGCTATGGCCAACGGCCTGGCTGGCGATGCTATTGATAAGCACGCCGGATGGCGTTGTAAAAGTTGGAAGCTTAGATATGTGGTCGATTCTTTGCCTAATAAGCTCTTAGTTTCTAACAATATTGGTCTTTAAATGTGTATCTTTTTCGGCTTACCAAGTCTTTTCCTGACCTAGCTTTGTTTACGTCTCCTTAGCGGCCTACTACGGCACAATAAACCAGAAATGTTGTTAGTTATTATTTGAGTGTTGTTGCGAAGCCTGTTTGTTAAGAACATAATTGTATTCCGTTCTTCGCTTTTCTCCCTCCGAAAATTTTCGGAGGAAGAGAAGCGACGACCGGAAGTGTAAATTCTCTTCGGCTGCGTAGCATTAGAAGAGAATTGATTTCTCGTCGCTATTACTGTAGTTGTTGATTAATTGTGAGAAGTCTTGTATGATTGTGTCGCCAGTATTTCTGAATGTAATTTTTGTTTTAATACGTGCTGGGAGGTATTTGTATTCTCGTGTAAATATCATGGTTCTTTAGTATGCTAGTCATAATTCTCGGTCGTTGCGCTTCCTTTTCTGCGAAGTTAAATTTTATATATATTTAGGGTTTATTTAGTCCAGTTGATTGATTTCAAAAATAGCGTTCAACTCTGTTGAAGTTTGATCTACGTTCAGTTAATTTATCTATATATATCATGCATATATTTTCGTTTTATTGTTGTAATTTTTTCGGCTTCGTAGGAAGGTTGCGGAGTTTTTTGGGCTTGGTTCCTAACAAGGTTTCCTTTATTTTTCCCCGTCTCTCGCGGGTTTTTTGTTGGAGTTTTTCCTGGCCTGCGAGTGTCTCTTGTACATACGTATCCAAAAATCCGTTAATTTTCCTTGATGTATTCTGTGATGTGTTCTTTACAGTTCTGTTTTTAGGCTCAGTTGGTCTTCAATAAAGCGCAGCGGCCTACTACGGCACAATAAACCAGAAATGTTATTTGTTATTTGTTGGGAAGCCTGTTGTTAAGAACAGAATAACACAAAATTACGGTTGAAGGCAAGGCTGATCGGACAGCTAGGGATTGTACGAGAATTGCCAAAAAATTAAAAGAATACAGGCATAAATGTAGACAAATGTATATGAAAAACAACAAACGTATCCTCAATTCACCCGAACACAGAGATATATCCACAGATAACTCTGTTGTCAACAAATCATGCAACTGCCGACAAAAGAACACATGCCCCCTTAACGGAAACTGCCTTCAATCATCAGTTATCTACCAAGCAACCGTAAAACGTAACGACATTAACACTTCTGAAACATACATCGGACTCACAGAAAACACCTTCAAAACTAGATACAGAAACCACACTGCGTCATTTTGTCACACAAAACACAGGAACTCTACGGAAATCAGCAAACATGTCTGGTCCCTGAAAGACAACAACATTGACTATTCTATTTCATGGCGTATCATTTCATCTAGCTCATCCTACAACAGTTGCTGTAAAAGATGTAACCTTTGCCTCAAAGAGAAATTTTTAATTATCTGTCGTCCCGATCTATCATCACTTAACAAACGTAACGAGCTTGTATCCTCTTGTCGCCACAGAAACAAAGCGTTGCTACGTAACAACTAAACATTTAATTTAAATTTTCCCCAACGATGTAATGTAAAAGCATATAGCCGATTGTTTTGAATATTCTTATCATTAAATCCCCTGAAGAGTGAGCGATCACGAAACAGGCTTGTCGGGATGAAAGTGTAGTTTTTTTCCTATTTCCTATATTTATATATCACGCTCTACTTTCACGTATCGAGCACTTTACTACGGAAAAATCGTATTACAAGCTTCCTGAATTAATGTAATATATGTTTTACCGTAGCAAGGGGGTTATAAATGAACAGAGAATACTTTCAGACGATTAGAAAAAGGTATTTTACAGAAATTCTGTAAAATTTTCTGACTGCCGGGTATTTAGTTTTTAAGACCCTTCTCGGTTAGGGGGCATAGATAAATTGAAAAAAATTTGGAAGGGGAATAGGAAATGCTTTCAAATTTCTGTTTGAGCCTATATTATTACGTGAAGTAAAGCTCTACTAAGTGATCACGAACTGATTAACCCTCAAACAGTTCCAAATGCATTATATCAGTATCGGAGGCTTGTATCAAATTTACTTTTTTTTCTCCTAAACTGATTGCCTTTTGTATTTGCAAGTGTACCTGTCAGGTGATTGACAGCACGGGAGTTCAAACAGTATTCTGCGACTTTGCTTTGGAAGTCTTCGTCATTTTAGCTGTTGACTTCCTTTTGCAAAAGGCTCGCTCAACAACGTCCGCTCGATGCACCCAACAATAAATGTGCAACGTAATGTTGAGCAACGTAAAATGATTGAATAGAAATTATCCGTTTTTTAAATCGGTCGAGTTATCTCTAAGCTTTTTCTCTGACGACATATTTAGAATAAAAAAATGAAAACCTGGCCAGGTGGAAAAATATTCAATCTTTTGTTTCTTTTCCGAAACTAGTGTTTTGCATATGTTTAACAAACAAAGGTTTTAATGTTTCGATACAAATCTCTAGAAAATATTAATATTTTTTGCCTAAATTTAGACAGCCCTAGCTTTCGGGACGAATAATTATGGATAGCGCAGAGCAGAAAATGATCAAATTTTCCAAAGAAATGGCTAATTATTACATGATTTTAACCTGTTTTCGTTATATTTTTCTAATCATGGCATTAGCATCCAATCTAGTGGTCTGTTTGGCAATGGTAAAAACAAAAGACCACCGTAAAACGCTCTCCAAATTTTTCATCTTTCAGCTGGCTGTGGTGGACGTTGCGTTTAGAATTCTGGAATGTTACGAACTGATTAGCGAGAGACTGACTGATGGGGCACTTGGTTTAACCCACTGCAGAATCACCGTGTTCGTTCAATACATTTGTGCAGCCGTTATATTTTCTCTGTTAGCAGGCATTGCTTTAGATCGCAGTAAAAACATCATTTATCCATTGCGGAGTTTCAAAAATAGGTCGTACAATCGTCGAAAAAGAGCCCTTTTCTTGATTTGGCTCTACGCAATTGCGGTGTCAGCAGGCTTTCTCCTCACTGCAACGAGCGTTAGATTTAGTCGCCTATTTGGAGCAGCAGGAAACGGGAATTCATCTATCTCACGGGTTAAAATGAACGCATCTGGCGGAGAATTATTTTTCCAATCTCCGAAATCATTTTGTACTGCAGGACCACCAAACTCTCTTCAAACCAAGATATCATTCATGTCGTATTTCGTTTGTGGATTTTTCATTCCTTTCTGCATCATGACAGTCTGCTATTCTCGGGTGTTTTACTTCTTGAAAGGCAGAGGAAAGAAATCAATTCTAAACCAGTCAGTGATCAAGTCTAAGTGGAAAACCGTGATTATACTTATGTTGCTAGTACTTAACTTCCTTGTGAGCTGGGGTCCTATAATGACGCTAGAACTGTTTGCGTCGTTCATCCATTTGGAGAAAGAAACAAGAGAATGGCTTACACCCCCAGCGGAGGTTATCTGTCTCTCAAGCTCGATACTTAACCCGATCATATATGCGTTTGCGGATGCATCATTCAGAAAACAAACTGTTGCTCTGTTAACTTTTAAAAGAAGAAGTAGTTGTTTCAAAAGTAATACGTAATCACGAAGATACCTCAAGGTTAGACTTTTGGGGGGCAAAGTGCTCTTCTGCAGTCACGCATTTTCTTAAATTTGTCTGTTACGTTATGGTAGATTTTCACAAAGTTCTTTCTAGTCGCTGACAATTGGCACACATTTAGAGGCTACAGGCTACTTATATATCACCAAAGTGGAGAAGTTTTTACTTTTCACTAAACGATGGGGACGAGGTTAATCTGGGAAATGGTTTTGACGTAGCCACTTTCTTTTTATCAAGACCAAAGTATCAGCGCAGTATACTCAATGCTTTTGAAGCTGTTTTAATAATATAACCCGAATGGAATATAACAACGTTCTTTTTAGTTTTCAAACAGCAGAAGTAAATGAATTTTATTCCCCAGCGTACTGAGCACAACTCAACATTCTTGAAATGTTACAGATCTCGCGCACACACGAAAGGGCTTCTTTTCAATATGCGGGTCGCCATCAATCACTTCTTACCTCTGCAAAAAAACGATGTCCAGTTGTTTTTTTGTTGCCGTTCAAGCGTTCCGAAGACATGCTTGACTGTGACAAAAGGAACAATAATAACACAGCAGACTTGCAGTTTCTCGCTGTTCAGAATCAGTGTCTGACTTCCTCCTTTTACTCCTAATTGGTTGTACTGGAAGCCTGTCCATTGGAGCTTTTCTCTTACGTGTTACTATCTCCCGATCATAGCCCTATTCAGGATGAATGTCAACTGGTCTTCCAGATTTAAAATGATTTGAGCAAACTTAAGTATTTTTGTTGACCTTAAATTTCTTCCGGCTCAGTTGTCTCGTCCAACTAGCCAAGTGCCTTATAATTAAGTTCTGGCAAGAAGCAGGAACGCACCTCCGAAGAAACTGGTATGGTCTTTCGCCATATATTTCTCGGGAAGACGGTGATCCTTATTACACCCAAATACAGCACAACGATCTTTTTTCCCATTACAATCTTATTCTAGGAAAACTTTAAGAAAAATTGGCCCCGAAAGCGCTCGTAATAGACTGTTCACAGTCCTCTATTTTTCCGTAAGATCATCGAGATCGAGCGCCTTGTGTTACGGGCTGCCATCTTGCATGAATGTAAAACTACTTAGGGGAAGGGGGCGGTTTGGGAGGAAGCGAGAAAAATAGAGGGACTGTGATATCATCACTGCAGTTCGCGTTCAGGAGGCGTGACAGGAATATCCCGCCTTTTACCATTCATTAATTAAGAAATTCCGATGGTGATGAAAAGCATGTCAGACACATTTAGCATCGATTACGCGTGTTTACAAATATTTCATTTCGAAACAGTGATTTTATAATGTTTCTGGGCCATTCCTCGAAATAAAATCGGCAAACATGCACAAGAAAACATTTTCCTAATCAAAATACCAAATATCCTTCGTGTGTTTGCGCAAAATGTGCCTTTTGGTATGAAAGCGTACGTTTTATTGAAACGTCGACTTGTCAACGACTTGTCAATGTCGGCAACTTAAACTAAACCCGTTGTCAACGCAAATTAATATCTAGTGTCTAATGACCAATCAAACGCCTGCGTTGCTGGTACAACGCCCTCCGTCGTATCGGTACAAAGGTATATTGTCCAGGGTAACTGTGGTACCAATCATAAAAGACCATTTTACCAATACGGCGGCCATATTGAATTTATTACATTTAAGGAGTATCATAGGAAGCCCAGGGGGTCGTATCTGTAAAAAGCTCTATTGGTGCATTAGAAAAGGTGTCGAAAGATAAAGAAAAGTGGTTAGCAGAGATTGGTGTCACATGTCGTTTGGAATGATCGCAGAGATATAGGGTCAACCTCTTTTCGTTTTGTTGTCACGTGATTGACCGAGCGTACGTACGTACGTACGCGTCTACAGATTGTAGGGGTGGGGAAGGGGAGACTATCAAAAGGGAGGGAGGGATGTCTCAGGCGTGTCTTAGCAAGTCCACATCTTCTATATTGGACATTCACAATATCGTGAATTGACAGCTGTCAAAAACAGGATAGCCACAGACGAGTACCACATGACCATATCGCGAGCTCATGTTTCACCTCATCTAGGTGACGTGGTTTATTTGGAAGCTGTCTGCTGACCATTTGTTTTAGTAGATCGCGATCAATGTTCAATCTCATAGTTTCTATCTAGTTTGAGAGTACAGATTGAACATCAATGTTGTGATCAATCGACAGCTGTCAAAACAGGGTATCCGCTGACCAGTATCAGGTGTCGACCCATCGAGGTAAGTAAGCCAGCTAGAAGCCCCTTCTCTGCAGCAAGGTGGTCAGCTCTCTTAGTTCGTTCAGGAAGTGCATTCTTAACCCAAGGCGTGCATTCTTCCCTCACGGTTATACAATTGCTGCAGTGTTCTCATTGCACGGCCGTCATACTACTACTACTACTAATAATAATAATAATGTAAAAACTTTCCTTAACTTCTCTACAATTTAATAACATTTTTCTTGGGGTGTCTTCTTGTAAGGCATGATCATCGATGATATATTTTAGCTTTCTATTATGATTGTGTACTCTAGTTTTTTTTTTTTTTTTTTTTTTTAATTACGATGTCATTGTAGTTCCTTGCCACAGTGGCTCTGAATTCTCTGAATTCTCATTATTTTTAATTCAGTATTCTGATGTCTTTTTGGAAAAAAGTAAAATATCCCACTTGATAAAGTTATACGAGCTCTGCTGCTTTCAACAAAATTTTAAACATTTCCATCCCGTCACCATGCCAGCCGTTATTATGGGAAAATATCAAATATGAAAAGAGACCATTGTTTCAGATATCGAATTTGGAGTTCTATTGCCTTATTTTCTTTACAACGGAAGGGTATTGGCAGAATCTAAATTGGCTTACATTACGAGGACAGTAGAATTTGGGGGGACACAGAAATTAACCGTAGATCTATTTGTCTGACTTTAGGGAAACTTTCAATAAGTAAAGTGCACTGAATTTTAATTGGCAAATGCTGAATTTTTGCCGGAGGCTGTTTCTGAAGTCACGTTAAACGCATCCGCTCCTCCCTTGTCGCTTTGGTAATGAAAAAAAAATTATATAAAATAATAAGAGTGAGGAATGATCATCGCAGTGAATTTTCCAATTTAAGCAATTGGAAAGAAGAAGCCTGAAAAAATCAGGTCTTCAACGGGATTCGAACCCGTGACCTCAATAAATTGACCTCGCTCCCAATGTGTGGCTTCATAGCTCAGTTGGTAGAGCAACGCATCGGCAACGCGGAGGTCACGGGTTCGAATCCCGTTGAAGCCCTGATTTTTTCAGGCTTCTTCTTTCCAACTGCCTAAATTTGAAAATTCACTGCGATGATCAGTCTTCACTCTCATCTATAACCGCAGTTCAATATGAATTATTTCATATATTTCTCATAAAATAATAAATAATAATAATATAAGTTAAATGCAATACCGATTAGGAAATGCTTAGTACAGGGTAAAACTTTATTACCATTTAATTTAAGAAGTTTGCAGTGTAGAGTGTTTATGCAAATTTATTGGAACAAAAGAAAGCGTTTGCATAAGAAAAGAGTTCAACTGACACAGGATTGGTTTGGGACACCAACCTAGCCGCCGTTTCATTGTTTTGGGACATTAATATGGCAGCCGTGACGTCATGTGAAAACACTCTATGTTGAGGATCCTTCAGAATTAATTAGCCACGTTATTCTTGCGATTCTATTACTTTCCTGCCGAAAGAGGTTCGAAAGTCGGTCTTCATAGTTTTTGTATCGTGCGCACAAACACGGCAACCAATATAACTCGGGCGTGGATCCCCTGAGGGAGTTAAATTATTTATTAGGACAATTGTTTCTTGGTTGTACGACAACCCTTGTGTTGATCGTACAAATCTATTTTTTCCCCTTGTACTGCAGCACGTACGGCACCCTCATCTAAAAATAAAACTATTTGAATAGGATTTTATAAACAGCAGAGAAAGCCCAGGCATATTGACGAACAATAGAATATATTAAAACAATTCGGTCCTATAATACCAATCATTTCAGTCCTTTTGTAAACGTCCCTGCATGTTATAACATTTTTATCCACCATCCCCGGAAAGAACATCCAAAATCTACTGTTTTCTTTACGGAGTTTAAATTCGGTTTTCAACATTTAATAAATCTACCTGATGAATAACATACGTGAATAAAAGTATACCGACCACATTTTTTTCAAAATTTGGCTATGAATGGTTCATAACTATGGAGAAATAACCTGATATTTACGCATATTTAATGAAATGAAATCCAGTGGTTGCTCAGTGTTTTTTAGTGAATTGCCAAGAGGAATGAAATAGACCAATTCCGAATACTGGCTGCGAGGCTTGGGCCATAAAACAAAAGATATCTTCCTGAGGCTCAGCAATGAATAATACATTTCTTTTGTTTTATTCCCCCAAGCCTTGGAGCCAAGAATGAATTTTAATATATCAAAACTGGTATATTAAATGAAATTGCTCCATACAAAGGCATTCGCTACATCACACGTAGCTACTGAGGTATTGTTCTGTTGAGTTGGGAGGACCTGAAAGCACCTTCTTCAGGTAGGATATAGTATTGACTTCTGGTAAACTAACGTTAAATTTCCGCTTAATATACATCGAGGGTTTTTTTTCCATCACTATACTATTTAAATTTACAGAAATTTATACATTTAAACCAGAGATGGCGCATCTTACGAACATAATGAGGCGTTTCTTCCATTCACCTTTGCTGCTGATTATTGGTTGTTCAAGGAAAAGCAGTTCTCTTTAATTATGGTTACACCAAAACATCAGGATTTCTATCCAAAAACACCGGATTACAATGAGCAAATGCCAGTGTTAACCTGGGGTTAAATATTACGTATACATAACACCAAACTAAATTCTTTAAAGGCAACGCAGAATTTGAGTAAAATCCACCATTTCTTATGGTGAACATAAAAAAATAGATTTGCACGAATTGGCTCCTTGCAATAAGTCACAGAACGGTAAATACTGAGGTGTAAATAATGGGCAAGAATGGCAAAGACCACATTTGCTTATGTACCATTAGTAACTAGGCAAATGTGGCATTTACCATGGTTTGCCATATATTTACTCCTAAGTAAACCAATTTTTTTCGTCCCGTATAGCGAAAATCCCTAAAAAAACAACTCAAGGAAGAAAGGAAAGTAAAAATAAATGAAGAAATAAATAAATAAGAAACAAAAGTAATAATGATATGGAGTTCGTCTCCTGGCATTTTGTGTCTTTTTTTTTTTATTAATTATTGGATGTGAATGCTTGCGTTTGACTTTCTATATTTTACACAGAACGCATTTTTGTGGGCTCAATACAGACTATTTTTCTGAAGAAAATATTGAGATTGACTTGTTGCTTTGAACGAAATTTAAGTAATAAGCCCTATTCAGACGGGGTTTTTATGGCTTCGTGAGACTGGAGGAGGGGATGAAAAACAGCTCACGAAACGGCCACCATTTCTTAAAATACCCTAAACAAATAAGCCCCGGGGCTTATACCTTTCAAATGCCCTTTTTGAGGGGCTTATATTCGGAGGATCTTATCTATGGAGGAAATTTGTTTTTATATTTGGAGGGGCGATTTAACGGAGGGGTTTTTGCGTTACCGGTTTAGGGGCTTATATTTTAAGGGGCTTATACATGGAGGGGCTTATTTTCGGAATTTTACGCTAATGTAATAAATATTTCTAGGCAAAAACTGATAGTATTTATACCTTGGTTATTTCCATCTCTGCAAAGTAATGGCTGTTGTCAATTATGATCAGGCACTTTTCTATCACAAGCACAAAATGATACGTCAAGAGGACAAGAAAAAAAGAAAGAGAAGTGAAAGGTTTTACTCTCATTTACTCTTTATTGTAGCTAACAAGCAAAGAAAATGAATGTTTTGGGAACAGTTTTGCTTGTGTTCTGTTTCGCATATGGCACGTCTACTGCAGAAAAGCAAACTGGTCATGTCGAGTACTCAATTTTGCTCGATGCTGGATCTAGTGGAACACGGATGGAAATTACCAATTTCTTGAGCAGCGGTCCCTCTCTGAAACCTTCTGATGTAGTTCAGCTGGATGCAGATCCCCATAAAGTTAAACCTGGTCTTGACGACCTTCACGACGACCCTTCAAAAGTTGAAGCATATCTAATGCCTTTACTGGAAGCAGCCAAGAAGACCATCCCAAAAGACAGGCATTCATCCACTCCAATATTCTTGCTCGCGACTGCTGGAATGAGACTCTTGCCAGAAGATCAGGCAGAAGCTCTTTTGAATGAAGTTAGAAAACTCTTTAATGATAAGACAAAATGTCCCTTTTTGTTTCAGGAAGACAATGATGCTCGAATTATCCAGGGATGGGTTGAAGGGACATACTCTTGGGTGACCATTAACTTTCTGGAGGGTGTTTTCGGTGGAGATAAGAAATCTTTTGGGGCGTTAGATCTAGGAGGGGCATCTCATCAAAATAGCTGGGAGTTCAACAACAAAACTAGTTCTGACGTTTTTACGATAGAATTAGCTGGGAATAAGTACAACATTTTCTCTCGTAGCTATCTGGGATATGGGCAAGACCAAGCTCGAGAATCGTACTTAGATTTCATTGCTGAAGGGTCAGACTGCGGGGATGATCCTACGTGTGTTGTTAAAAGTCCTTGTCATAACAAGGGGTTTAATAATACTCTAGAGTTTCATGGCCAAAAACGCATATTCGAAGGTACGGATCAGTTTGATATTTGCGATGAGATAGTTCACGATTTGTTCTTCTGCCATGATTCGCAAAACCTGGACAAATGTCCTTTCTCTGACCAACCTAAATTAAAAGGAAAGTTTTACGGAATTTCGGCCATCTATTACGTCTTAACAGGTATAGGGGCAGTGTGTTCTGACTGCAAAATTAATGTTGTTACCCCCGGGAAGGTGTTAACTTCTGCCAAAACGTTTTGCGGCAAAGATTATGAAGATGTGAAAGAAGACTCTTACGCTAAAAATGATTGCTTTGGTAGTGTTTACATCTACCAGCTTCTTACCTCAGGCTACAAGCTAAGCCCTTCTAAGATAATAAAAGTGGCTATCACTCTGAATGGGTTTGACTTAAGTTGGACCCTAGGGGCAGTGCTTCATAACTCAGGAATCCTAAACCAATAATGAAGATTTTGATTGTAGCTTCAAGTTGACATCTTCCTCGAATAAAATATTGCTCTACCCGGCTATTGTTCTACTACTGTTTTGAAACGCTTATTCCCTGACATTTGTCTACATATGTAAGTGAAACATACATTTAGAATTGACCACCAAGGAATTTCTTGGGAGTCCTGAAGGTGATAATCAAAACACACAAATGATACGATGTCATGATAGCATCACTTTGCAGCACCAACAGCACAGTTAACAGAAAGGTAGAAAAAAAAATAAAAGAAAAGAAAGAGCGAAGAATATTATAAACTATATGCCATGTTAGTTTTGCCCCACACAGAACAACGAACAGGCTGATTTAGCAACAGAACGGGAACGTCATTTGACTACGGGAAGGCGCGCGAAAAGGACTAAACTCGATTTCCGGTGCCCAACTTTGCGCTCTGTCATTGGTCAAGCCAGTTGTTTGATTTGTGCGCTCCGTCTTCAACTGACGTTCCCGTTCTGTTGCTAAATAAGCCTATAAATAACTAAGATAGTGCGTACGCTTTGATTGGCCAAGAGGCATGTTTGCATGTAAAAATAGATTTGAAGTCAAGTTGCGTTGCTTTTCGCGCTGAAGCAAGTAAGAATTTGAAAGTTTTTTTGAGTTAAAAAATCGACAAGTTTACTTTATTTTCTACTGAGAATTTTTCTTGTAATCAGTGCATAACAAAGAGTTTTGCGTTTTTTAATTCTCGACCAAGTTAATTTATAATTTAAAAGCAATATATTTTTTTTCCTGTATTTACATAGCCAGATATAAACATTCGAAGGGTTGGAAGGACACTCGACAGTTATGCAAACCCTCAACTTCTGTCGAGCTTATCACAGAAACAGAAATAGTTTGTTATGAGCTTTCACTGGTTTAATAAAAAAACCCGTTATTTTTCCTTGTAACCTTGGCTGGCAATGTACCATGGTCAAGAGCTGATAACACCATGGTCGCACATCGGTCATACCACCACCGACCATGTTCAAATATGGTCGGTGGTGAAAAACCGTGGTACCATGGTCAACCTCTTGCCGCGGAAACACTTAAGGAAGTCAATAGGCCACTTGTACTAAGAGGTCACGTGACCAATGCTTTCTTTAAACAATGAGTTGGAGTCTTCTTGATGCCAAAAATGGACAGAGCACATAAAAATTATCTTACACCCAAAATTTGAGAGGAAACGCATTTAAGAGCGGATGTCAGTAAATATCAACCAGACGTCTACAAAAGTGAAAAATCGAAAATCCTCAAAAAAATTCACAAAGTAGCACTAGGTAAGCTATTAACATAAATGTAATTTTTACTTCGATCCGATAATTATTTTCCACGTACGGGGGGGTTATTGGTTTCGCGGCTCTCGGACCGGGTTTTCCAGGCCCGAGACCATGTGTCACAAAAAAATCGTTTTAAAATTCAAATCCATTGTAATGCGGACAACAAATAACTTATTCAGAAGAGTACATAATTACACACATTTTAAGTGGTGATTTACTCGGTTTGAACGAAAATGTAATATTTTGGAGATTTTTCATTATTTTCAATATTTTGAACGTTTTCGTTCAATGAAAAAATGGCAAATTTCAAAGCCCAAAATCGTCGACTGGTACTTCGATTTCAGTAACGAGTCTTATACCACGTTAAAGAGCGCTATCTCTTCTTTCAAAATCTGTTTTCAAAACTATGGGCAACTTAAAAGAAAATTTTGGAGGCCGAGAAAAACAAGAAGTACTTTTCTGAAATTTGAGCTTTCCAGCCTCAGCGGGCCGATGCTAAAAACTCAGAAAAATGCAATAAGAAATCAGTCTGAGCAACAGTGGTTTAACGTTACCAGCTATCAGAAACCAACACGTGTTTATCGAGTGATCTGATAAAATTTAAAGCCGTTTTCAAACAAGAAAAGCAGAGTTTAGCCATCTTCTGTCTGCTACCAAACGCACGAGTCACGTAAGGTTGTCAAAGAAAGCACAATATTAAACTTCAAAAAGCATAACGTTTCTGCGTCCAGGAATTAGACTTTAGCGGATAGAACAATGCCTACGAGTGCATGTTTCATACCTTAGCATGGGTTTCCTTGATACTGGAATTTCCTGGAAATAAGAAACATCAAGGACAACATCGGCAAGAGCATCTTCGGCTGCTCTCAAACTACGGAGATCGCGTTACTTTTCACAGATTGACCGCTTACCACCTGTTTTTGGGCTCGCATTGCGACAGAACGCTTGCCTCGTGTGACGCGCGGGACGGCTGAATATGCCACCACCACCAACAACACGAGCTTTTTTCGGGTTTTTGTCGTTTCTTCTTCAAAAAGATCTGGTAAGCAGATTCACGCAAAAACAATTTGGCCTAAAAAATGTGTTTAAAAGCTGCACCCTGGATTTCAAGCAAAAATTATTTCCTCGAAATAAGCTAAAAAAATACCCAATTCACGCGGTGAAAAAATGGATTGATTATGGAAGGATTATCGAATTCTTGCCTAACCTGAGGGATTTCCCAATTTCTCGTGATGTAGGATTAGGGGGTAGGAAAAAGGCCCATAACCTGCTCCTGTCGTTGTGAATTTCCTCAAGATCAAAAATTTCAGTAAGAACCGAAAAAAAAACAGCTTAAAGGAGGTGCACACACCTTGAAATAGACAGGGAAAAGGGGCTTCTGATTGAGCTAAACTGTCATTGATGCACGGTGCAATTAGTTAGACCTGTTACTATCCCCCGCGCAACCACAGGAACAAGTCCAGCAATTTGGGCCCGGGGCTAGGGAGTACTTTGAAACGGTCCTGTCGGGGACTTTCGGGGGTAGGGGGCAGGGCAAATCGAAAATAACTTCTCTTTGTTTTTGTGACGTACATCCTTTCTCGCACGGTTAACAAGGTGACGGCGGACTCCGTAGCTGTGGAAAGGGCCTTTTGAAACATGTCCCGGCAACATACAGGGCATCATGAAATTGACGTCAACACCTTGAATTAACTCCATGAACGGGGAGAGGCGATAAGTCCCATCTTAAAAGATGCTTGATGTCTAGACGTGAATAGTCTGTCTACAGTTATTTTTCATTTTGTATTTCGGAACCATTTGACAGCGCACAAGTGAACCGGAGCGCAGTAACGAGCCCTAACCCCACCCCATTGCCCTTGCGGTCAATAAATCATCGCGGTTTTCTCCAAAGGGAATATAGAGGGTCTTTGTACAGTTTCAGTTTATTTTACCGACAAAAAAGAACAAAACAAAGGAAAAAGACAAGTATACAGAAATACGCAGAAGCAATGTGGTGAGGAAGCCCAAAGAGAAGCCAAAAGGCTTAGGTCATCCCCTTTTCGTTCGTTTAGCGTCGAATAGGTTTCCTGGTTTTGGGTCGGTCGGTCGGTGGGATGAAAACAAATCACAAGAAATCTGAGAACAGGAGGCCTGAAACACCAGCATCATTGCCGTGGAGCATGAAAACAACAAGACATGGTCACCAAATGGACACAAAATTAATATGGCGGAAAATGTGATGGTCAATTTCATAAAAAAGAGGGCCCAAAAAGGGTAAAAAGCAAAAAGGATACACCACCGAACGTTTTATTCCTGGAAATGCTGTTATAATGCTCATTTTTTTAGATTAAAAGAATTAATTGAAGTCCAACAAAAAATGAACCTTGTCGTTTCTTTTTCTTGCTGCTTTTAAAAAATGCCAAAAACTGGGTCTGTTGGGCGACACTTAACGAAGGAAAAATTAATATAGGTATTAAGCTCCCTTAAAGTATAAAAGTATAAGTTTAAAAGGCCAGGATCGAACGTATACTGAGTGACTAAATGATCAAAATTAAATGAAAGGCTAAGACTCTAAGCGATGTCTGATAACGAAACGGTAAACAAGAAGTGCTGCCTCTCATTTAATAGAGACGTGAAATACTGGGTGGACCACATCCTGAACTCTCGCGAAAACAGCAAGAGAGGAACGCTCAGGGCTAAGGAGACTAAACAGGGGCGTAGCTACTTGTACGCACGGTTCGCACGTGTGTACCCGAAAAAGTTGAGGAGAAAAAATAAAATGAAATAAACATAACTAAAAAAATCGGTTTGCAGAGAAGCGACGACATCAACTGGAGAACCGAATCTTGGATGATTTATTTATATAGCAAGCTTGATGATGTAAAGTGTGAACGCGTTGTTTTCTCCACGACCTATCTTCGCAGTAGACGAAGTTGGGCACAATTACGTCAACGTGTGGTGCTTTTGCCGGTCAAAAATAATGTGACAAAAAGGGGTTAAAAGAGTCGTTTGTAAACTTAAGTCGCAGGTACTACAAGCTGGATTTTTAATAGTTGAATTAATGAAAAATGGTTGACGTCAATGAACATAACAAGCCGACAGTATGCTTGGTTTTCACATGACGTCACTAAAATGCAAACTAAAAAGCTATCAATCCTACCGAGATTTTACTTTCACGATGCATTAGAGCAGCCGAAAACTAATTTTCATACAAATTTCCGCTTCAAAAGGTTTCTTGGTCTTGTGATAGAGTACGCTTAAATTTCTAAGCTTTTGCGTGACGCGGCATTTACATGACGTCCAAACTAGCTGTCATGTGGGTTAAACTGAAATGACTTATTTTAGGAAATTTTGCTATCTAAACAGTTTATGTATTAGAAAAAGTATTACTTTATGTTTGTGAGTCTCTCGAAGAATAAGTTCACGCTTTGTAGCAAAACTCGGAAACAGATGTTTCTGTTGGTTTGCGTCCGCCATGTTGGAGCTCATCCGGATGAGCTCCAGCATGGTGTCTCCATACAAAGCTCTATAAATTTGGGTAAAACATTCCTTCGGATATCTCGTATACGAGTTATTCTTTCGACCCAAATCTTGGCAAGGGTCTTTGTATATTTACCTCCTTTCATTTCCAAGATTCTAGACTTTATCTGCCGAATGGTTTTGAGTCTTATTTTTAGCCTACAGAGCAGGCGTTTTTTAACGAAAACTCGGAGGTACATTGATCGTGGCTGCCATCTTGAAAAGCAACAAAAAAGACTAAGGGGGAGGGGCGGTGGAAGGAGGGAGGGGCGGGGAGGCGAGAGGAGAAAACGCCTGCCAGCAAAGCCTATGAAATTACCGAACGCCCCCTAATTAGTCGCGCCTGACTACTTTTCCGGAAATGCAAACAGCCAATGAAAATCGATTTCACTTCTTTTCCGGTAGCCTCAAATTACTTCGGATAATAACATTGGCACGTGTTTGGAACGGTACTTTACCGGGCATTGACAACTCTAGGAAATCTAGCGAGGATGTACGTGTAAAAGTTATGTCGGAAAAGCGTCCTAGCGACAGTTGTAGGATCTGTAAATTCTCTTTTAGAGTGAAGTTTGGGAACGTCAGCGGTAAACAATTTTACTCATCGTCACAAAATCTGTTCAAACCGTCACAGCGCAAAGATTCCTTTGTAATTGTACTTGCGGACGTTTGCAAACAAGTGGGATTGGTTTTGCTGGAAGATCCACAAGAATATTCTGATCGTGTATGCAACTGCTGTGCGCGAAAAATTCTAACTCTGGGCAATTTGTTTGAGATCGTAAAAACCGCAACTCTTCCAACAATATCTGGTACTAAACGTTCGCTTGCAACCCCTGAGAAAAGCGAGTCCATCATGGAGAAAAGCGAAGCAAGTGCGGGTCAATTCACCGAAAGTCGAAACGCATCTCGGATGAGACAACCCAAGAAATCGCGCAAGTCGTTGGCATTTACTGGAGAAAGTGGTTCAATGTCGACGCTGGCTGAAAAAGAAGAGGAAATGTTGAGAAGACTTAACGTAGATGACTTGCCGCAGACAGGACTTCAGGTAAAAGTTGTTTACCTAAATCCTTCAGGGAATGTTATTGTAAGAATTCCGCGAGACGATCAAACCAAAACACTGGTGAAACACCTGGCATGTGAAAACTGGCGTGAAGTGTCTAATGCGATATTACAGCACGCTGAACTTGCACCCGAATTAAGAAACAGCATCCGCAAAGTTTTATCCAAGGAATTCTGTGAATATCTGAAGTCTGAAAAATGAGGCTTTTTCCAAAGCCTGTTGGAAGAACTGCTAATAAATCTTGCCTCGACAACAGCGTCGTGACCGTTTCCTTTTGTTCCGATCGTAATTTAAGCGATATTCCCAATCCAGCGAGCGCAGAAAGAGCTTTCTCCAGGGCAGAATCGAAGTCTACCAAATCCGCCATGTTTTAAAATTTCGGATGAATCAGACTAAAAATACTCCTCTCGTAATATCCTCTCGTAGGGCCCGTGAAAAAAAGGTCCCCTTGATTGACAGCTCGCAATCAAACATCCGAAACCGCACCAATCAGAGTCCCCGTCGATCTGGTGTACGGGTTCGCCAAACGAACAATGGCTGCGGGCAGGCGTATTTTTTCCTTCCCTCTCCCTCCCCCTCTCCTATTTTAAACCCATCAACCTCTCCCTTAAAATCAGTTTTTGACTCGTCCCAACTCTCTGGTAGTATTAACGTCCAAGATGGCGGGACAACGTTATTCCTGAAAACAATTCATGGATCGCTCTCCAAAATACGCCTGCTTTGCAGGCTATCTTATTTTAATCTATTTTGAATGGCGTGACACTGAAAACGAGCAATGAAGGAATTTCAGAGGTTGTGTCATTTCATAAACAGCAAAAATGCTTTTGCTTACAACCGTTAAACCCACCTTTAATAAAGGCACCTTAAAAAAAATGTTGAGATTTGGGGTGGCGGGTGGGGAAGGGGGGGGGGGGGGTGGGGAAGGTGGGGGAAGCCGATGTAGAAAAAGTTGGGCGTACCTCCGGAAAAATCCTGACTACGCACCTGCTAAAGCCTGAAACTGAACAACAGGAGTCTTGACGAAACGTCCTCAGTTATCATCTTGATCAAGAATCACTCATGACGGAATGAAAACTCCTCGTTGCTTCCAGCGAAAAGAAGGAGTGAAAACAGTGGTCAGCGGTCGTTCTGTGAAATGTAACGCAATCTTTGCCGTTTACGATCTTTCGGCGCATGGATTTAAAACGTTGTTGTTGCAGTTGTTGGTATGTTCTCCCGTGTGGATACTTGACGTTTCCAATATATGGAAATACCATGCTAAGGTACGAACAACTAGACATTCACAACATTGTTTTGTACGCTAAAATCTGATTTCATGGACGTAAAACGTTTTGAATTTTAAGACTTTTTAATATTAGTGCTTTTGACTCGACAACTTCACTTGACTGGAGCACTTGGCAGGAGTTGACAGCTTAAATCTGCCTTTCTTGATAGCAAACGGCATTAATTTATATCAGATCGCTGTATAAACACGTCTTGGTTTCTGAAAGCTGATAACGTGAAACCACTGTTGCTCAAACTGATATCTTATTGCATTTTTCCGAGTTTTTGGCATCGGCCCACCGAGTCTTGAAAGCTCAAATTTCAGAAAAGTACTACTTGTATTTTTTGGCCTCAAAAATTTTCTCTTAAGTTGCCCATAGTTTTGAAAACAGATTTTGAAAGAAGAGATAGCGCTCTTTAACGTGGTATAAGACTCGTTACTGAAATCGAAGTACCAGTCGACGATTTTGGGCTTTGAAATTTGCCATTTTTTCATTGAACGAAAACGTTCAAAATATTGAAAATAATGAAAAATCTCCAAAATATTACATTTTCGTTCAAACCGAGTAAATCACCACTTAAAATGTGTGTAATTATGTACTCTTCTGAATAAGTTATTTGTTGTCCGCATTACAATGGATTTGAACTTTAAAACGATTTTTTTGTGACACATGGTCTCGGGCCTGGAAAACCCGGTCCGAGAGCCGCGAAAACAATAACCCCCCCGTACGTTGAAAATAATCATCGGATCGAAGTAAAAATTACATTTATGTTAATAGCTTACCTAGTGCTACTTTGTGAATTTTTTTGAGGATTTTCGATTTTTCACTTTTGTAGCCCTCTGGTCGATATTTACTGACATCCGCTCTTAAGGGAGATATTTTATGGCACTTTGATTTTGCAGCAAAGTAGTATGATTTGTATTGGCTGCCATGTTGGAGGGCATACTCTTGCCCTCCAACATGGTGGCCAAAACTACTTTTTGCCTATATCTTGTTAAACGCTTGATAGTTACATTCAGATGTGCTGTAAACGTTACCACATCATCTTTTCAACATTTTTCTTGAAGTTTAAGTGCAAAATTAGTGATCAGAAAGAGGTAATTCATAATTTTGAAGATCACATTTTGGTCACGTGACCAGCTACGCACTTACTCATTTTCAGAAAATGTTGCGGATTTGGAAAACCAAATCACTATTATTTTGTTTAAGGTATGACCTACTAATCGGTTTTTGAAGGTAAAATCATATAACTTTCATTTTCACATGATGTCACATGACCTCTTAGTGCAAATAGCCTATTCAAAGGTGTAAGAAAAAGATATCCGTCGGCCAGTGTCACGCAACGTTAACTAGAGACTCAATCATGCAACACATTTAAGGCAATTTTACAGGAGAACGGGCCCCAGAGCTCGAAGTTCCTTTTACAAAACCTTTACACGAATTTGCTGCTCGTGCTTTCAATATATAGTATACTGCATAAAACAAAATAAATACATAATTTCAACTTATAGCTTGAACCGGCAATTTTTTTTTTACACACGTAGGCGAATTACATCAATGTGGTGAAGCATTTTTCGCATTAGATTTAATTTCGAAGAGATAAACTTAATTTTCATGATTGTTACCTCTGTACGATTTTCCATTATCGCCGCTTTAAACGTCATTAGAATATCCGTAAATCTAACTGCTATATACTATAGATACTAGTCTCTTCAAAAATGAAGTGAAGTGAAGAAGAGTATAAGTTTTATTGCTTGGTGGTAGAGGGTGGTCATATTCCACTAGCCTTTTGGTAAGGACAGGATCACAGCTAAGTAGGACACAATAACTCCAACAATCTGGAAAACAAAATTGGAATAGTACAATGAATCTTTCAGTATGCACCGCGTAGAATTTCCAGTCGACAAAAAAACATTCGCCCTGTGGGTGTTTGTAGTTTTCAGTGACACTTCTAAATGAGGCGTACATGACGTAGCAAACAACAACAACAACAAAAAAAAATTCCGGTCGAGGAGTACTGGAAACAAGTTTGAAGAAAGCCGAATCGCGGAGAACTTTGGTTATGGCTTTACAAGACGTCTTCTGGCAATTTCCCTCTCGCTGTCACCCCTCAGGGGATCAGGATAAATTGCAAGGGACACAAGAAGTCTACACACATGGAAATCCATACATAAATACGAAAAACCTGAACGATCTAATTAGCTGGCCGGTTTGTGACTGGGCATTCTAGTCGATGTTAGTCCCTTTCGCCTGGCGGCTGCGACACAATCTGTTCGACCACAGTTAATAGATTGGAATGGTTGTGAAACCCGTCAGACTCTTTGTTATATGTTTTTGTACATCTGACCGTGCACAACGTTCAATAGCATTCCTAACATTTTGATCGTATTGACCAATAAAAAACTTGGAATTGATTTATTCCATCACAATTTGCCAAAAGAAAGCAAAGGCTTATGCATCATCAGAGAGCCTCCACATAAACTATGAACATCGTTGTCTTTATATTTGATGTTTGCCGCCTTTCATAACCAGTCTCCTCAAATAGCTTTGGTTCGACTTAAGAGCATCGTACGAAATTAAAAAAAAAAAAAAAATAGATAACTGTCGAGTGGGTCTGTTCATGTATCACACCTGGATAAAAATTTGCAGCAGAATTACGTAAAGGTTTTGTGTCACTGTGCTCAAACTTAATTATGATAAATGTATATCAAACTTGGCTTAATTATAACTAAAATAAACATGTGAATTAATGGGCAAAGAGCAAAAAGAAGTCATGTCTAAGTATCAGGCAGTTCGTTGCACAGCTCGTATGTAGAATGATTTATAAGTTAGCCAGTAGGTAATGGCTACATCCCATAACTCTTAACCTTAAATTTTTTTCCAGAGCAATTTATTAGAAAATCTACATTGCAACCTCAGTCTTACCCTTAACGTTAAAATTTATACCGCATGCTTCCTTCCTTATTCTTTGTAGTATACTGTCATACAAATGTATCATGGTTCAATGGATATTATCACTGATATCATATTTACCGTTAAAGAAAGAGATTTGGTAATAATTGTGAGACCACCGATTGAAAGTCCCCTTGGTTGACCTTGGAGGTCCATAATCAATAGCATTAACATAAGTATCTGAAAGAAGAAAAAATGACAGATACTTTCAATCTGAACATAAAGACAGAAAAGAAAGCAAGAGGTCAGGGGTAAAATTGAAGGCTAAGTGGTGAATAAAACCGTTTATATGAATAATAACAGCAGGACGATAATGGTGGGGACGACGACGACAATAATTATAATGATGATGATGATGGCAGTGATGATAATGGTGACGATAATGATGATGATGATGATGATGATGGTGATTTTCGTTGTGAGTTGACTTTGAAGTGTGACGATGCCACAGTCTTTTTTTTAAGAATGTTGTTTTTCCTGTCCAGGCTGAATATTCTTGTTTTTCTTCTGATTTTAGGCTGAAAATCTTCTTGCATTATTCGTTCTAAAATATAATAAGGTATTACTTGCAATCAAAGCAGCATTTTTTTATTTTGGTGAGTAGTTTTAAAGTTTAGAAAAGTGAATATATTGATTGTATTATTATATATTGCATTGTATTAACAGATTTTCAAAAGACAAAATAATTAAACCCATTTCAAAATCTCAGCCTTACGTTTTTTTTCTTATAATATTCTTACAATTTCGCAAATATCAGCCTCGATATTCTTAGAAACTGTATTCTTTCCCAACAGCGCGCGCTGTCATTGAAACGGTTTCCCGCCAAAATCTCTGAGCAGGTAACAGTGAAAAATCTATGACGTCAGAGGATAAAAGTGCACTGTTACCCGCGAATGTTGACCGACGACCGCTGCCCTCGAATCTCAATGTTTCTCGAGATTCTGAGATGCTCGGGAAACAAAATTAGCTGTTTCCCTCGGGAGCAGTCATTAAGTGTTTACTGAAGGCTCAAGTAATTATATCTAGTATTTACCTTTCCTGGCTCCTCACTTGAAACAGGCAATGTTTGCAGAACCTGTTGAATACCTTCTACCTGTGTAAAAGATATCATAATAACTACGTTCAAGAAAACAGAAAAAGCGAAACCGGTAACTCAAGTCATGGGAAAACAATCCATCCTTTCCAAGCTTCAGACCCACTCCGACCTCTAGCTGAATTTATTTTCCTGAATTAAATTTGGAGTTTAACTTATAGCGCTACGTTGGTAATACGAAAACTATCAAAAGAAGGCAAATCAGCTCAGCTGTTGTGCCGCTGTCCACCCAAAGTTAGTCATGCATAATTAACAGTTATTCCTCTAGCGCACGTTCGATACGAGATGATAGATGCACCGAGATGGTTGATAATCAACTCGTATCCAACAAGTGCGATTATATAATTGTTTTGTTACAAAAAGACTCAAAATATAGATGAATCTCCCCTACTTTATGTTGTTAAAACAAACGAGAGGAAATAAGGACTTTTCGCATGTAACACGTACGCCTATCAAAACTGACATATTTGTGTCAACCCGAACGGGTTGCAGGTGTAGTCCCTGACGAGTAACTCCGCGATCTTCCATCGATCGGCATTCGTTCCTTAGAGAACTGGAAAATTTCAGCTTGCTTGTGATCTGGAATTACTAAAACTATCACTAATAATATTAATTTTATAGAGCACATGGCACAATTCGGTTAGCAGCGGCTGGTATTTAAGAATTAGCCATGGAATTGAAGACAATCAGAAACAGATAAATGTTTTGAATAAATAATCAATATAGTTATGATTGACTCTTATTCGCCAACGCAAATATTGTTTTGCGACTACTTATAAGGAAAATACAAAGGAAATAATGTTTAACGAGTGCTTGGAAATCAGATGAAAAACTGCTCATTTTTGCATCCTTAATTTCTCCTGCTAAAAGCAATATCAAGAATTCGACACAGTGTTTCGTCACCTGATGAAACAGATCGAAAATCGTCAAAAATACTACGCTGCCCGTCGTGGTGATGAAACACGGCGTTTCATGCTTGATGTATTACATAAATATTTGAAAGGTAGTTGGAAAATAACTCTCGCATTCATGTAGGTTAGTGAAAACATTAGGTTAACATTACTCCTCTAAAACTGAGCGTCGTTAATTGTTTTACCTATGTTATAAGCTTGAGGCACCCTGTAGGAATGCAGTCCCGTTCAGGTTGAAGAAAACAATTACATATTCAGTTACCATAGCCTAGAAATATCACTTACTGTTACATTTATCTCCATTATGTCTTTAAATTTAACATCCTCTTAGAGGCCGTTGAGCCTTAATAGTGTGAACAAGCTCAATTAAATATATATATATTTTTAATGAAACAGACTACATCACTCGTACATGCACAAGCCATCATCAGTTCTTTGCGTACCTTTTCGTTGATTGTTGATCCAAACACCATAATTATTGCCAAAAGTGCAGCTGTAACCAAGACCCAGAACAAGGTAACAGAAAGAAACATAAAGCGATTTCCCTGGGGTAAATTGACTATGTGGTAGAAATTGAAACACATGATTGTGATGTACAGACCAACGGTTACGAATAAAAGGGGCGAAAACATGCGGTCAGCCAGCTCAACCACTTCGCAAAGCTTCTTAAGCCTTTTCTTCAGCTCTGAAAATTCCATAACTGGCATTTCTGTGTAAAGGTCATCGAAAAGAGCTTCCACGATTAAGCATGAGAGGCAGAAAAAAATAAGTGGTAGCATCCAAATACCACAGCCAACGATGATAGAGGCTACCGCCGTTATTCTAAACCCATACCATGCATACCATGGTTCATAGCTTCCCATGTTAATATTCACAACTTTATCCATTACAATCACACAAGCAATAGAGCATACAAAGAAGCAAGAAAATAGAATCAGGTGATTCCGTCCTTTGGCTGTTGCCTTTTTAAGGTTTACAGTGTTTGTCTTGATTTTAATGACTTTAGAGAGAAAGATTTGAAAACGAGAGTTGCTCGTCCTCCTCAAAGGAAGTACAATCAAGCAGATCGTAGCTACCAGGGCAGCTAAAAGATGCCATATTACAAACAACAGGAAGAGATAGGGTCTAGGTTGGAGAAAAACACTCACCAAAGGAACAACGACATGAAACCACAAACCAGTAACGACAAAGCCACAGTAAATCCTTGAGATGTAACCCTTGTGTTTGAAACTTGTAGATTGGGGGGAAGAGTTTTGTCCTACACCTTTTAAAGACACATCCTCAAAATATAACCCAAAGGCCTTCATCAACTTTAGGAGCGGTCTGTATGTTGCTTCTACCGCTTGTAGCAGTCCCTGGTTAACTTCTTCATTTTGAAATGACTCAAACAATATTGTAGGGCTTATATCGGGGTTAGGCCCTGGATTCGGCGCGAGAAAATTTCCGGGATTGGGTTGTTGATGTCGCTCAGGTTCTACTGGAAATGACATGATTTCGCTTGAGAAAACCCTCAGATCCGAGTAAAAATAATTGAATCGCGTTTTCTTTATGCTTTTCTTGACGGAAACCAAAAGATTTTAATTTTTAATTAATTTTGACCCTGTTTTTAATTCATTGAAGGTTCTCTACGTTATTATTTACCTATCGGTCATTTCAATGACTCCAGCTTGAAAAAGATCGGCAGATTTCCCTTTGTATTTATAAAAATTACTTCGATTTCAGTTTAAGACTTGGTGATAACCAATTATACGAAAAAATATATATATTTTCTAAATTTTAAGCGTTTTTTAACAGCTGAATAATTTAAATCTCCTCTAGGGTTCACAAAAGGAATTCGTTAAATTGAAATCTTCATTTCCTTATGCTTGCTGTGAATAGAGGTATTAAAAGTAAATTTCAATTGAAATCGCTCTTGCTTTCTCTGTTTATTTTTATATATTTTTTTCTCTCTTTAGCAACACAGCATAGTTGTCATAGAAATCAATAAATACCCCATAATTAATTTAACTCTACCTTAGCCTTGAAAAATTCGTTTCTTTTTTTTAACATTGGCCGAAGTACTTATAACCAAGAGTAGCGATGATGTAATGGTTATGTTGAGCCAAAACAGGGTATATTATTTTAGTGAAATTTATAATTATGCATGGTGTAAATATTATTCCGGTTGTACTTCTCCAGGTCGTCACGTGGGGAAAGTGGTACAGTGCTGTCGACAGAAATGGTTCCAGTGGTTTAAGGTTGTTGTGAAACTGATTTTTTTTTTCTTTAACACTAATAGGGTCTAGTGCAATGGCATTGAAAGCAGACATGGGGCCGTGTCGTGTCAGTTAGTTGTTTTATAAGAAAACTATAATTTTTGACGTTGCGCGGAAATGTTCAGTATTGACAGCAGAAACTTTGGAATTCTCTATAAGACTTGTGGCTTACTAAGAGTTTTAAAATTGTACTTGGTATCGTGAAAAAATTGCATTTAACCCTGCATATTAGAATGATTACCTGTGCCATTAATGCTTTACAAGGACATAGGAAGCTTAGACCATCTTGTAAACAAAGATGCTCAATTAAAACCTTATCAAATCGTGTTATAAAGAAAATGGGTGTGAAAGTGAATAACTGCCCAAAAGAGAGGTGAATATGCAGCTAACCCATGCCGACAGAGCGCAAAAACCGCTGGACATGCGCACTAGAGCTCTCGCCTCTGTTTCTTGTCTTCCCGCCTTTCGATTTTCAAAATGGCGGAGGACTAATCAGAATCTAACACGTCACTGCGGACGCTGCCAAGCCTCTGTCCTCACTCTGACAATTTTTCAACATCGTTAAACAGAATCTGTCAGCATTCAGCCATGTCTTGGCGACGCTAGCGAAAAGATCGGACTTAAACAGGCTCTCCAAAGCAGCGATGTTTGTGACCAGCTTCGGAGCCTATTTTGAAGCTTGTTCTTTCGAAGGAGGGCAGGTTTTTTGCGTTTCTTAAGGTGGTCGCTTACTCTTTAAGATCAGGAAAGAGAAATGTTGGAGGTAAATAGTTTTTGTAAAACATATCAAATATGACTTTTTTTTCGTTTCTATGAAAATTTTTTATAGCTCTTTAAAAGTGGACTATTGTTTCATGACTTAAGAATGACAAGGAAGGCTTGTTCAAGGCGAAGTTGGAAGAACTACAAGTATATTTACGTCATTTACCGCGTTGCTTCGCAATTTTTGTTTCTACTGACGGTGTAAGGAATTCGATATGCAACTGGTTTTCACGGAAATTGAAATCTAGAACTTTGTAATCTCACCTGTCAAAGTGGTTATCTACAGATTTTTTTTTAAGTAGTAAAGTTCGGTCGATGTACATTAATTGTGTTTTTTGAGGCGCTAAATATAAAAACACCTTGGTGACACTGAATCGTTGTGATTGCACGTTGTTTTCTCAGCGAAATCACGGCTACAGTGCAGCTGGAAAAGGCATTCTTTTAGTTTCAAACAGCAGCAAAGGCATTTTTCTCATGACATGTTCTATGTTTAAAAGGGGCCAAGAGAACTAAGGACCCGGTCAAGATTTAGGGAGTGTTGTGGGGTGGGGGCTAGGGAAATTTTTTAAGGTTCCACAAAATGCCATGGAAATCTGTATCTCTGTTACAAATAAAATATATCGAAAAATTTAAATTATTATGACAACTTAAAATTGGTGGGCGGGGAGGGAAGTAAAATTATATTACTATGCGATGAAAGGAAGCAGAGGGGGTGGGGGGGATCCTTCCAAAAAAAATTTAAAAAAGGTTGGAAAAAAAATAATAAAAAAGTCCACAAGAAACTTGAAGGTGGGTGCTTGTGGTTTTAACTTTACTATTATGATCCAGACTATCTTTTAAAACACATTTCATCATCCACCCTCCTCCCTTCCTCCAAATAAAAGTTCACTTTTTCAACCTAAGTTTAATGGAAGGCTAAGACACTGAGGTGGAACAGGAAGTCATTAACATATGAAATAACCTTTTCCATTTCACTGGCCACAATAATGATCTGCTGTTTCTCAAACAATGGAAAGGTGCAGTGATCAGCCTTCTCAAAATATGTTGCATGCTCAGTCATAACTTTTAACTCATTTACTCCTGGGAATTTGGCAGAAAATTGTTTTGTTGATCCTAATCAAGCTGTTTTCTGGTCACTGCCTTGCTACAACAAGCCAAAATGCTGTTCGTGAGTTGAGCACTTCACAGAGCCTTCTGTTCCAGGTGCAAAGTATCACCTTCCAACATTTGATCATGCTCAGAAAGCAAATTTCAAGCTAGTTTTTAGGTTTAAAAGTGACACAGCAGTCTTGACGTTTATTTTTCGCCTACCCTCCTCCCATTGATAGGAAATGTTTTGGGAAAGCTTGTTGGATCATAGTATTAGATAAAAGGAAGTGTAAGTGAGTAGTGGAACAAGATTTCAAGGGGAATGGGTTTATAGTTAAGCATTAAGTGTTGAGATGGGTTGGTTACAGTAAGTGGCATCCCAAACGTGTTGTGTTCCTATTACTTAGGGAATGCAACCAGTGAAAAATTAAGTATAAAAAAATACACAAGTGTGGCTACTGTTTTCAGAGCCCAAAGTAATAACTTCACCGGTAGTTATTTTCGCTTGTGAAAGTTTTATTGTATTGACCCCATGACAAACAATAACTAAACCAATGAATTTCCCATGGAGTTGCACTGTTTACCATCTTTCAGAGTAGTGTACAGTACGACCTGCACCCGACCATTAGTTGACGACAATAACTTCAAAGAGATGATGCTCCATGTGGGATAATAGAGATAAGCTTGGGCAGGTAACCAACAAAGTCATACAGCATAAGAAGCTTTTGGTGGAGAACTAAAATCAGCAATACGCAAATTTATTAAAAAATTAAGAGATTACAAGAAAGTGCAATGTAAATCCTGTATGCACTTATGCAGGCATTTACTGCAAGCTTTACCAAAATATTCTTTGGGCTGGACTGAAAGCCTGGCAATGTCATGTTAATAAACTTGAAGCTTGTATTTGTTGTAGTTAATTTTTTTAACTCAGGTAATGTATGCTAATAAAGTCGAAACAAAAGGAAGAATAAAAATTACCTGAGATGAAAAATTAACCGCAACATATATGTTAAATATAGCTTCAGGCAGAAGGTAATGAAACTCTTTCCAGGAAAAAATTTTTGTTCAAAATCTTAGATTGTTCTATTTAACTTATTGACAGGCAAAAAGTTTTGTTTATTGAAATCCTTTATTAAGCCCCCAGGGGAGCTTATTTATTTACAACACACTTGAGGGGGGCTTATTTGAGAGGGGGAGCTTATTAATTTAGCAAAGACGATGGTATCAGTTTTCCATAAAGAACTAGCATACAAAGTGGAAAAGCCAAGGATCATAAACAAATCTGAACCTCCAGTTGAAGAATGGACCATCCTGGATCGGTCCACACGAAGTTTTACAGGGGAAGGGGAACTTATTTGAGGGGAGGTAAAAGAGGATTTACGGTATTTAAATTTCATGTTCATTTTATGAGTGAGTTTTCATTTTGTCATATCTGTTTGAGACAAAGGAGCACATTTGGTTACTGTAGCATACTTTGATAAACAAACTTGAAAGCAATGATTATAATTATGTGATAAGTAAGTATTGTACACACCCGAGGGGGGGGGGGGGGCACTTGGCTATTTTTTGGGTGGGTATGTGCTGCCCGGGACTCCAAATTGGCACCCCGTTCGAAAAAAATTCCCCTAAAATTGATACCCCGTTCTAGAAATGGGCCAATTTTTTATACTCTGTTCTAGAAAGTTTGTAAATTGAAATAGCCCTGTTTTTTAAAAAGATATTTCTTTATTTGTTCGACTTATACATCAAATAACTGCTTCTTCATAATCAGCAACAATTTTAAGCAGAAGATAAAGCCATGATCCACAATTTTTTCTATTTCCCATCTTATTAAATATTATACCCTGTTCTAGAAAACGCCTCTGAAATGGATACCCCATTCTAAATCAGGAGCTTCAAAATCATGACCCCGTTGGGCGGCACATACCCCGTATAGGTAATGTATGGGAGAACCCCCCAGGCATACACATCCCTGGGTGATGTTTGATTGGCAGAAAGACTGTCCAGTACAAAAACAAACACCTGATAGTAGGTTATCATAATGACAGCAATAATGTCTCAGTGTAAATGGAGACAATATTCAGCACTCTTGTACATCTCAATAATACAAGTCATTGGTCCATCATTACACAAAAGGCGAAAAGTATTAATTTTATCCCAATGAAATAGAGCAACTCTGCAATAAGCACGATCCTGGCATGAATGAAGATATACTGTTCCATTCCATTTACAACAATGAAAAATAATTTTCATCAATCAAGAAATCTAATCTGAAGAGAATTAGGGTAGTTGCCCTTCTATACAACCTCAGCTCTTTTTAAAAACCAGGTTAATGGTTTCTGTTTCCTACAACAAAAGAAGTAATAAAATGATTATGGTAGATGTACAGTTTGGTTTATAAGAAATTATTTTATTATTAAATTTTATTATACTTAGCTTTGAGGAAAAAAAAAAAAAAGAAAAAAAATCTACTGTGACAGAACAAATAAAAATTAGTAACTACAAATTAATAACAAACAGCAAAAGAAATGAGCTTCATACATGAAAAAAAATCATCCACATGCTAAAACATTATTTGTAGCATGCTGTAAAATGTCTCAAACAAATAACTTCAAGAGTTTGGATTTCTCACCTGTTTGCCTGTGTACGACGAGGACGATGATGATGACCTCGATATGAAACTTTTGAATCTCTACAACTCGAATGTGAATCCGAATTAAAAGGACGCAAAGTGGGACGCTTAAATTTGAAATCAAAGCTATGAAAGCTGTTCGACCACACGAAGTTCATTCATGAAACAAGACGATTCTGGCCAGTCAAACGCATTTTCAAAATATGGACAATCAAAGCTGAAAGCCTTTGGGTATAATCAATAGTAAGTTCCCTGTAGCGGTTCCCGTGAGCAAAGGAGTAATCCGATGTCAGTTTGCTGAAAGCTGTAATATGCTCGAAGGATTTGTAATATAAACACTCGATGTTTACATGCGGTGGGCATCCCAAACGGCGCTTTCAGTAACTTCACGCACAGAGTTTTTAAGGCAATCAAACAGTAGGTTTCATAACTTTCATTTATGGTTTCTTGCTAAATTTGATTCTTTCTTTTTCAACGAACAGCAGTCTTGTAGGTCCTTGTAGTTTAGCATCCTTCTCTCACGCTCAGCCGCCATGCTTTGATCGATCTTTCAATTTTCTCGGGTTTGCGCAGGCGCTGTTACGCAAAACAGGCCAAATTACGTCATTATCCACTAACCAATCAGCGGTTTTTGCGCTCTGTCACCCATGCCATCTTTAATAGTAAGTGTAATAATAATTACTTGTGAAGTGTGTCATTAGTAGTGCAGTGCGTCATAAATAGCTAGGGGCAGTGAAAATAACAAGTAAATGCTGGTAATTGACGAAAAAAGTTTATTGCTAAAATATAAGTGAACTAAAGCAATGTGAGTGGTTGCACTATTGTTGTAGCAAATAATCCAGAGATGCTAACCTTTGGAAATCTAAAAACTGGAGACTCTTTTTTTTTTTATAACCCTCTCCCCCCCCAATATCAATGATCAACCCCCCCCCCCCCCCCCCCCCCCCAAATCAGTCCCTAATCGGCTTAGGACATTATATGAAGTCTTAAATAAGGTACAGAACCATCACAATGAACTTTTATGATTGTAAAATGGGGAAATAATCATTGTCAGTGATGAAATACGTACTAAAATGCCCCAGAAACCGAACTTTGAATCAAGGGAAATTCGAATTTTGGGAGAAAATGAGATAAATTCCAAATTAAAGCACAGAAAAGAGGAGATTGTTGTCGTATCCTGGAGAGTTGGCATGTATGATAATCACACTTGACAACTAACTGTTTTTAACAGTAAGGTGCAAACATCATCACTTACATTGAAACAGAAATTACATGTAGCAATGTCATTGACGATAGGCTTCAACTGCCTCCCAATTCAATTCATCATCGAGGGAAAAGTCAAGAATTTTTCCAGCCATTTCTCAGACGAAGAAACAACCAGTAAAGTCTTAACAAATATTACTGCTTCTATAGTTAAGACTCAATCTCTCTATTATGTTGAGTCAAATTTATGATCATATTATACAATCTAATTCGTTTTAGGGTAACGCCTGGGGTCGAGCAGTAAGGCGTTACCCTAAAACGAATGTTGCAAAGGTCAGACCCGTTTAATGAAAGGCAGTGCAATAACACCGACTGTCTGAACTGTAGCACTGGCAGAAAAGGCTCTTGCCGCAGCACAGGTGTCACTTATGAGCTGGTATGTCAAATTTGCCGCCACAAGTACATCGGAGAGACATCCCGGAGTGCTTACACTTGCGGTAAAGAACATCTCAAAGCCCTTGAACAGCGCAAGGAAAGTTCTGTTTTGTGGAGACATTGCTGTGATATTCATGCAGTTAACATCGCAGGCTTCACCATGAATGTCACAGGAATGTTTCAAAATGATGCGATGTTGAGGCAGATCACGGAATCGGTGAGAATCAATCAAACGGAAGAAGGTCATCTGATCAACACAAAAGAAGAATGGATGTATTTCCGGATCCCAAAAGCGGTTATTACGTAATCATGAAATTCAAGCTACAAACATTTCTTTGTATTTTGTTGCACAATAGAAACTGAACTCCAAACTCTGATTTCCTATTCTTTGGATATTTTTTATATTTTATTTTAAGTTACTGCTTAAGGGTGCATTCCTTTCGGCGAGTCCAAAAACGGATTTTAGATCTAAGAACGGATTTCGCGTTCCTTTCGGCAAATCCAAATCCGGATTTTTGATCTGGTGAATCTTTAGGATTCATTGGATTTGATATCCGAAGAATCCAAATCCAGATTAACGGATTAGTGATCTACGCTGTTCCATTCACAATGGATCCGAAATTAGTCAGATGATCCAGCGGTATTTCCAGTTGAAGTATTTCCATAGAGGCCGTAGAGTTTCCTCGTTGCTGTCATTTGCCGCAAAAAATCTGGAAACATTAGAAGATTGTTCCTGGTACATTGAAATATCCATAGACTAACCATTTGTCTCTAAAGATTGCTTGAAATCAGAAATGAATAAAAGTAGCAAATGAACTGCTATCTAACTACAAACTCGCTTGTGGACGCGATAGGCACTCGATCGTGTTAGATAAAAAAATCCGAGCTATGGAACTGGATCAAGCTGCCCGACATTCTTTACATAATTTTCAATTTTAATGCGCTTCTTTCTATGTCTGTCTTATATGTTCCATCGTCGCTATTCGAACTGCCGACCACTAAATTCTGCACGGTATAATCGCATAATTTGTCAAACAGTAGAAAACACGTCATTTTTGGGAGGCTGTCGTGCATATTGCACGCGTTGGAGAAAGGTTACCAAGGTTACAAATCCAATTTCGCATTTCACGTTCCTTTCGACCACGAAATCTGGCAAATCTAAGATCAAAAATCGGTTTTTGGATTCGCCGAAAGGAACAAACCCTAAGTTTACTACTATTTCCGTTATTATTTTAGATTTTGTTAGCACTTATGTTTGTTTTTTGATTTATATAGCGTTATAGCTGCCTAGATACTAGGGTTATTCTTTGTGCAACGTTATATGAAGTCGTCTGAAATTTAAACTTCTTTACAGCATATGGCTACCAACTGACGAGGTCTTCCGACGAAACTAGTTTAATTTGTAGTACCGTATATTTATTAAATGTGTTGAAAGTAAATGCCAATGAGATTTTTCCATATCATTATGATGTTCAGTAATACTTTCTTGGCTTCGGCGAACAGAATTTCACAAAGGTGTAAAATAAAGCTTACTATAAAACCCAATGTTGCTCTGCTCATGGTGTAGAGGCTGATAGGCTGTTCTCAGTCCATATTCTTGACGTGCATTGTACAGATCGTGTAACTGTTGCTGCCTATCGTTGCATCGAAGAAGATAATTGTACTGCCGAACTCATTAAGCGTTGCCTGCTCTCCCCATCGCTTTTTGAAGGGTCGGCAGTCGGTCTTCCCTCTCTTCATCGGCTCCATTTGCAGTGTAATTGTAGTATTTTGTCGCTGTTTCTGTACGTTTGTGGTCGTCGTGTTGACGACGTTGCCTTCGCTGTGTTAAGCGATGCTCTCTGTCCTTCGCGCGCGGCTTCTTGTTGTCGTCGTCTTCTCATTTGGTCTTCTCCGCTCGCGAAGAATCTTAGGTCGGCGTGCAGGGGAGTTTCGGTTAAAAATCGAGGATTTCGAGCCACTTGTTGTGCTTGTTGTTCTGTGTCATCTGAATGGCAAATTGCTCTTAATTCACCGATTGTAAACATTGTTTCATAGATGAATAAACACATTAGCATTTCATGAATAATACATGACAATGCGCTGGTCATCAGCGGCAACGTCTATGTTCCCTGGAAACGCAAAATGCTCCATGACGTAGCGCTATATGACGTCATTGGCAGACACCAAGCATATATTCATAGAGAGATTTATGGCGCTTCGAAATTTGCATCTGGCTAAGACCACGTGCGACGAGGTTATAACCTTGCTTCGCGAGAATAAATAAATAAACAATAAAAATAAAAAAAATGGTAAATTAAAAAAAATGCTGCGTAGCAAAAACCATGAATAGTACCGAAAACTATGGCCCATTTGTTTGTCAGGGTTATATCATTTAGTAATTAATTCATCACCCTGTTCTAAAAACAACGTAAGAAAATTGGACCTCAGCATCTCCTTCACTCTCATACACCTACATTGCTCCAAATGCAGAGTTTCGGAGTCATTTGGAATAACAGGAGCCCATGCTAATAATAATTAACAAAAGTTCTGTTGTGCCAATTTTGTAATTGTTAACATATGTTTAAATAACACCTATGCTTAAATAACACCGATTAAAATGGAGGGTCACCGTGCTCGTTTCATTAGGGACCTTAAGATCCGAGGACGGCGACGGCAGAGAAAACCTTGCTGAAAAAGTGAATTCGCGTTCTTTCAATCTTCATCGCAATTACTCCAAGTCACTAACTTTGTCAAATTTAGGCGAACCCTCCAAAAGTTGAATTCCTAAGAACCACATCCAAGTTCAGAAAGAGAGAGCAAATTTCGTCGTCGCTTGTGTACTTCCTCTGTACATAGTGAAATTAGGCATTTTCACGTCGTAGTCGTGTAGTGACGGCAAAGAAATGTACAAAAAAGCGTGATGCACGCGCAAAATTGTTGTTTGCTAATTGAACCTATTGTTTTTGCGGCGTTCCCGTTTCCGTCGCCGTCGTCGGATCTTAAGGTCCCTATTGTAAGACGGACGATAAAGGGGCAATTTCGGCTTTACATGATCATATCTCCAAAAGAGGGGCGAGGGTGAGATTCAAACCAATGCAACACCTTTTTCAGTTAACTTTTAGTATTGATGTCTTTGTTTGCTTGTTTTTTTTAAATAAATAAATAAATAAAGATAAATAAATAAATAAACAAATAAATGAATAAATAGCTCTTGTCTGAAAGCCTTTGATTTAACCACGTCATGCATGGCCCGGAAGTAATTAAATGTGTTGATCATTGCAAAAATATGCATGTTAAAAAAAAAAAACAAACAAACAAACAAACAAAATACATTAAATACCCCCAGCCATTATCAACTACCGCCTGAATATGTATCTTATACGAAAACTACTATTAACTTGACTTGAACGTTTATCAGGTCATGATTAGGAAAAGAAATAGAAGACTAAAGTTCACTAACCACTTGTATAACATTTGGATAAATGCTAACATTTTTTACTTAGGAGTCCCATGCACTTCATTTATTTATGACGTGTCACCTGTCGGGTGTTATTATTCATTGTCAGAATTATCTTAAATTTGACCTTAAGTGTTCCCGTAAGAAGGGTTTCTGTCATATTAAGTCATTGTGACAATGTTTCATCACACTGCATTATATTACATTACAATGAATGCTATTTTACAATTTCAAGCAGCAACATTACAAAATCTCTTAGTTCCTCAAAGTTCTCAATTTCCTGACTAAGAATTAAAATTACTAGTAATTTCAAAAAATCACATTTCATTCCCACCAGTGTTATTTTGTCAGACTTTTTATCTAATTCTATTTTATATTAATTTCGGTGCCTTTAGTAAAATAGAATGAAATCCAGTTGGAGAATATCAATTATTTTCCTTGACTCCGGTAGGCGTCTGTACGCCTACCGGAGTATGCACTGTTCTAGTGCACTGTATCCACTAGTATGCACTGTTCCAGTAATTACCATGGTCGTGTGTTTCATTTTGGCAAAGACATAATCACTGCTACCTAGGAAACAATGACTCAAAAAATCTCAAAGATGAATGAAGACCTAATTTTAATGATTTTCTGGTGTTGGAGGCTAAACTATATAAACTAAACGAGCAATTGGTTCGTCAAAATGCAAAAAAAAAAAGTAGTTTGAATCAGATGATAGGCTTTTTTAAAGTACCAAGCATCGCTATAGTTTCCAAATGCCTCTTTTGAAACTTTGACGTACTTTGTCCTGTCTGTAAATTACTCGTATTAATATAAATTTAGATGAATTGTTACCGTTAAAGAAAGAGATTTCTTAATAATTGTGAGCTCTCCAAGTGTAAGTCATCTTGGTTGGCCTTGAAGATTCAGTAGTAACAGCACGACCATTATCTCATTACAAATAACAGAAAGATGTTTAGTATATTTTTAAAAGTTGAAGTCGTCTAGGCGTGTTATCGTCAAATCGTGGCAACCGTGTTTTGCTCTCCTGATTATTGAATTGTTAGTTTATGCTTACTTATAGTTTAGCATTAGTTTGTCAAATTTATCATACCTTTAAATGGATTTCAGGTTTTCAGATAAAATATAGATTTAGCTAGGGCTTAAAGCGAAACCTCCATTTATATACTTAAAATAAATAACAATTATTCACTGAAGTGGAGGTGGCTAGTGGTGGATATTTACAGCCACGCTTCGCGGCTCGGTAAATATAAATGCACCACCAACCTCGTTCCCAGGCTCTCTCTCCTACCCGTCGAGAGACCCTGGTTGGGTCTGGTCACGTGGTCCCAGAATAAAATCAATTCCGAGGGAGGAGTCCTTTGTCTCTCAATTTTTTTGTCTGGTTCGTTTTCACCGTTCACGCAATGATCGAAAGGACAAGACAGATTTGCTAAGCCTCCAACTATAACTGAAATTCGGGAAATTTCTGCCTAAACAGAGCTATCACTAGATAAACAAGCGAATTACCAGCGGCGAAATAAAAAACTCGTGTTATCGCAGTTGAACCGATGACAATAATACTAAAATCTACGATCCTGAGTAAGACACAAGCGCGTGTTTATCCGCATTGAAGGGCAAATCCCTGTCCGTTGAACTTGCATTGAAAGAATCAATGTTTGTCGGTGACAGCTGGTGGTAATCAGCCCGAATCAGTACATGCAAAACCTAAACCATTAGCGGTGACAAAACAAAGCAGTTACGTTGAGAGCAGAGGATTCATTTTACATTCACGGTCAAAATAATATTTTAGCTCTAATGACTTAACGGAAAGCTGTAGTCTGAAATGTCAGCTTTCTCCTACCCCTAACCTTTTTTATGATGCGGCAACAGAAAAAACGTATCGCTTTTAGTGGTAGTAGAGGTAAAAAAAATATAATATAGTACGTGCATAAGCAAAGAATGACCAGAACGCGACACTGAAGACAACAGGAAGTAGTATAAACAGAGACAAAACAGACAACATAACCCAGTAATAACCTTCCAAAGCGAAAGGATTTCTTGTATATGGTCCAAATGAAAGCTTTATTAAAGAAACAAATGTAGCTCAGTGATTTTTTTGAATCCTCTAAAGCATATACCTAACCCTCCAGAAAATTAAACAAAGAACAATACAAAACAATAAAGGGTTGGCTGGCAGTCGTGCAAGCCATATTTTGTAACAAAGAAACTTATACGGCTATTCTGTTGATTTTAAGCGACGACAAAAATACAACACAGAGCCGTCGGATAAAAATATACTCTTCTAAGATTCTGTTTACCTCTTTTCATTTGAACAATCAAACTGAGTCCGGGCGGCGTATTCTCTCTTCCTGTTGCTTCTGTTTGATTTTAATATTTTCGAGGACGGTGAGGACGGCAACGATTGATACATGTTTTCGGCCCCACTTCGAACTGCATAATCATAGTTTTGAAAATACATACGTTTGCTTTCTAAAGGTGGCCTCCATAACATGGCGCCTACTGCGTTTCGGTATGAATACAACCGCCTAAAATATTTTTCACTGCACAACTGAACCCGTGATTTCCTTTGCAACATCTGATAAACATCCAGATATTCTGCAGGAAGTTACGCTTTCGCTGTCAAAGGATTCGGCGTTCGAGGTTTTTTCTTGACTAGTCCAGGAACTATAAAAAACAGGACCCTTTAGACAAGGTCGGATACGCAGTTTCCACTGATCTCGACGTCTACGCTTTGTAGAGACAAATCTCACACTTATCCGCCCCTCCCCCAAGTCGTTTGTTTGTAATCTCCCAGATTCTGGGAGACACGTGACCAGACCCAACCAGGGTCTCTCGACGGGTAAGAGAGAGAACCTGGGAACGAGGTTGATACACCACTAGCCA
This sequence comes from Porites divaricata, assembly GCA_038088405.1. Taxonomy (NCBI): domain Eukaryota; kingdom Metazoa; phylum Cnidaria; class Anthozoa; order Scleractinia; family Poritidae; genus Porites; species Porites divaricata. The sequence continues at coordinate 12,637,737 of JBBMOI010000008.1, read as the reverse complement.
CCAACACTGAGGTGAATAACTGCTTTAGTATATACTAGAATAGTGAGATAATTGAGCACAAAAATGACTGTTGCCAACGATTACAATTTTGGCGCGCAATGACCGAACGAGCGTCGCGTTTTTCTTGCCGACAAATAAAACTTTTTAAGGCATTTGTTTAGCTCTTGAGGGAAATTTCTTCAAAAGGAGTTGTGAATAATAAAACAAAACCCTATTTAAGCTTATGTATGAACATGAACATGAAATCGTTTGGTAGAGGAAACGTAAACGCTTTCTTATTTAGACGATGTTTTCTTTGAGAATAACTTAAGGAAATTGTACCAAAACAGAGTCGCATGATCGAAACTTCATTCAAGCATTAAACTTATATTTTAGGGCACCAATGGAAATAAAAGTAATATTCAATAGAAAATGTACACAACGACAGTTCAGTTTATTTCATTCTAGAAAGGCGATTAGTGTGTGTTAACCGTTTTCAAAACCTTTTGATTCATGGACGTCGAGAAAAGGGGAAGGGCATACGGTCACGTGATTACCCAATTTTCTGGGACTTACAGACAACCAATTCTTTTACATTCCTAGCCACGGGTCTCCGCTACTAACTTAAGTCACATTCCAATTTCAAGTGACCAAATAAAAGTTAGAGTTCTTCATTTCACATGCTTCTGATAAGGAAATTTATGGTTCGAGTACCTTCTTTTATTGTAAGGACCATTTGGTTCGATCAATATATGATTTGAAATGTCGTCATGATAATGTAATTCTAAAGCTTACACAGGAAAACTGTTTGAAGAGGTGGTCACTTTAATTTGAGGTATTTCTGATTAATTGTTTTGCAAAAACTACGTTCTTTTAATTGGTAACTTCACAGTAAACACCTTCGATTTGTGAGGCAATACTTTAATGGACTTCATGCAGTCGATTACATTATACTCGTAACTGCTTGTCTCACCTCGCCTTCTTTAATTATACAGTTACAATTCAAACACGTCCAAACGAAATTAAATTACCAGACATGTGAAGTTAGAAATTAGATTCGTTAAAAATTTGTTCAAATTATTTCACTGTGATTAATAATTAAAGACGTTACGCGTAACACCAATCCAGAAAAATAGGTTTTCATTTTCAGTCTATCTGGTAGGCTTTTTTCTAATACAAAATTCATTGGTCACTGTTTTCAGATGCTTCTAGACATTTGGAAGCGGTGAAAAGTCATAAAAAATGCTTCAATTTAAGATAATCATTTTTTTTTAATTAAATTAAATGTGTTACGTGTATTATCTTCACTGAGTAATACTTATTCATAACGGAAATTCATTATCTTGTTACATATGAGGAGGAAATTAACTACGAGTTTAAGAATAATATGTCGCAAGGTCTCAACTTATTAAGAAGAGGACACAGTTAAAACTAGAAATTGGTTTGGGGGCATCAAAATGTAGCTTAAGATCACTAGCTTTCACCAGGATGCTCTAAAAACGATAGCCCCTTGTCTTATTTTATTTTTCATCGACTTTTTCAACCATTATTTATTTCCTTTCTTTCTCTCAGTTTTTGATGTTGTTGTTGTTGTTTTATTTTGCTTATATTTTTCCTATTTTCTTTGTTTTGTTGTTTTTTTAATAACTAAGTTTGCCAGCTTACAGCCAGGAAGCTTCATGCCAACATCGGCGTAAGAATGATTCTTCTTCTTCTTCTTCTCCGTCATAAAAGTATTTTAATAATTTAAAAAATTCAAAGAAATAAAAATGGAAAAAATACTTGTACACCTTAATTTCAAAGTGTAAATTCTCAATTGTTGCCCCTATTTGCGTTCGTGACGAATGTCCTTTCAAATATCGTATTACGTAAACCATACTCTGTTTTTGCCGAAGGTTGGGCTGTTGGAGGAAAGATTTCGAGAGATTTTTGGTAAACCGTAAGCCGTGGTTTTCAATGGCTTCGGCGGGAAAGAACCTGTGAGTAAAAGTAAAATGTTTATGTTCTCCTTAAATGCTTCTGACCTGTAATCCGTTTCCAGGAGCACAATTTAACTCGAAAAGGAAAAGGCGTTGATATCGGAGCTCCTCGCGCGCGCTTCGCGCGCGCGTGGACGTAGCCCCATAGCTAAAGTAATCTACCCATCCCAGAAAATTTGGTAATCACGTGACCGTACACCGCCCGCCCGTCCGTACGTCCGCACCACAGGACAACCAGTGTTCAATCCTTACACTTTCTACCTACCGTAGTTTGGGAGCACAGGAAGACTGATATTGCACACATATATTGCACATCAATGTTGTGATCAATTGACAGCTGTCATAACAGGGTATCCGCTGACCAGTATCACCTGACCGTATCGCGGGCTCAAGTGTCGATCCATCGAGGTCGAGTATCTTTTTGAAGTTATCCGCTGACACGTTGCTAGTTTTCAAATGATCGCAAAAAACGTCATTTACATGATACAATGCAACCAGTGCTCCAAACAATACATAGGTGAAACCAAACGACGACTTAAAGACCGCTTCAACGAACACCGCAGACCAGTTGATAACCCCTCTAATATCTCTAAACCCACCACAGTCTCAGAACACTTTCTTACAAATGATCACTCTGCTAACGACATCACCCTCATCCCACTAGAGCTTACCAAATCTAATAGAGACAGTGTACGAAAAGCTAGAAAGCTTATTTTTCTATTTCAAATTTCTTTCAATCACTACTTCAACGGTTTTTGTTTTCAACGTTCACTTGCTATCATAGTATCATATTGCACGCTATTTCTTATTTTCAAATCGTAACGTCTCATTATTTGTAAGGCCGTGCCTTCCGAAATATTGGTCAAAATATATTCCCGACTGTAAAATCAGCCTTGCTTTTTTGTCTTATATTTTCACTTATTGCTGATTAGATCCTTTATTAGGATCCGGTCCTTCTTTTTTGTAAGCTGGTCCTTGCTTAAAAAATTGAATTTGTTTTTTATGTGCCGCAAATTAAAATTTTGATTTAAAACTGACCTTGGAAGCTGAAATTCAGCAAGTTTTTACAGGCAGTGAAGACATGTCAGTTGCTTTTGACTTTTCTCACCAAGGTCACGCGTTGGTCACGCTCTACATTTTATTTTTATGCTCTGATTGGTCAAAATTTGACAGGTGAGTTCATGCGGAAAATTTATGCAGCATCTTGAAACCTGTTTACTTTGACCGTTGAAACTGACAGTGTTTTGTGTCGACTTGTAACGTTTCTGTCTTTGTCTACTGAATGTACAAAATGGAATTCAGCTGCTTTCAAGAGTCTTCTGTTATTCATGGCTAGTTTGTTTATTTGGTTTTTGGTTGAGAAATACATCGCTTGTTAAAGTTGGAAAGCCGATTTCAGATGGCATCGTTTTCGTTTTTCACCTTGCTTGATGCGTGAGAGGGTTGAAAAGTCTGAAGCGATTCTGGCCTTACTTGATAGTTTTCAGTGCATCTCGAATGGTAAGCCTGAGTAATTATTGTATTTGACGTTTGTTTTTTATATCTAATTTAGTGAATTCGAGTGTAGTTTATGCGGCTATTTCGTTGATACACGTTTTAAATTGTAAGAAGACAATGATCTGACCTAGTATCAGGTTTGATTATAAGCTTATAAAACTGTAAAAAGTCTTAAGTCATTTTCTTATCGTGAATAAAAAGAAAACGTTCCAAACAATATTTTCGTTATAATTCTGGCTGTAAAAGAAAGCTTTGAGCCATTTTCTTGCGCCGAGTTCATCTTTGAAAAAGCAAACACGGGAAGTCGGCTTACATGATAAAAAACATAAACAAGAATTTTCGGAGACACTTTAATACTTGTCTTCATGTATGAAAATTGTTGTCTCTGAATATGTTTCACCAAATTATTGTCCTTTTATTGATTGTTGGTAGTCTCTTGCAATTTTTATCGCTGTGCCGTTTGTTTTCGGTTGCTCATGAACATCGCTTGCATGCAGGAGTAGTCAAATTAAAATGCCGCGCGTATTAAACGCTTTTGAAGATCGATTACGGTCCTTGGTCCGCGTCTTTTCCAAAAATAAAATAATATTTCGTCAAGAAAAAAAATACGTTGAATTATGAAAGATGTCGTGATTTACTGATTAGCATTCTTTCATATGACGAAGTTTCAGCCTTCTTGCTGCGGACGAAGACGAGAAATTAAAGTTTGTTGACAGGTAGGTTAATTTGTCTTTCTTGAAGTTTGGATTTTTGCGGCACCGTAAATTACGTGGTCATGTTTATTAGCCTGCGAATAACTAAAACGCAACGGGAAGACTAGTCTTTTGGCAGAACAGGTTTTCAGATCAACTTATTTCTGCTGTTGGAAGCATATTGCCGTAGACGCTAATTTTTTTGTTTTAGCGACTCTTGCAAAAATTTCACCAAATTTCGCTTAGCGGTCCTTGGTCCGCGTCCTATGACCTTGGTTGAATAATACTTTCCAAAGTAAAAAGCGACGGCCTTTGTTCTCGAAGAATGTTTTAAAAGTCGCCCCTATACATTTCTACAAATTAGTTCTCTTTTTTAATACCTCGAGTACATACAAAGTTTTAGGTAATTATTTTCGACCGCGCTAAAAACCGCTTGTCGACGCTCGTGTGGGAGACTCGAGGAGACTGTTGTCTGAAGTCTTTGAAAGAAAAGCAGATTATTTTACGCTCACAACATCTTCCGAAAAAAACTTTTGCTTAATAGCATCAAGAAAAGAAAAAAAAAAACAAGAAATACTGCGAAAATCACGTTTTCGTGTGGAAACTATAACATTTTTACGTTTTTATCGTGCTGCTTACCAAGGACCATCGAAAACAGGGCTACAATGTTAAATAGATAAATTCGTTTCGTAACAATATCAATAAACAGTTCGATATGTTTGTGTCTGTATGCCTATAAGTCAAACTTGTTGGTCGTATAATGCCAAAATTTGAGTTTAATTTGAAAGTGTTGAAGACCTCCTTCTTTCAATAAATATCACCTAATCGTCTTTCGCCGTTTCGTTTGGAAAAGCTTAACACTTCTTAGCCTCAATTTTTACATATGTTAAAGGGGGATACATTTTGTATAACCAGAAACCCATAATGGGTTGAAACGTGTAACTCGGGTTCAATGCTCGTGAATATTCATTTTGACCATATTTGGAAATCTTAGTGACGGATATCCATTTTCAACAAAATGGCTGCTACGCGATCACCATGCAGATGTTTTAAGACAAGAGTTCTGCATTTCAAGGTTAAAAATACACCGTTAAAGGACAAAAAATGGAAAGAGAAAGTTCAAAAGAATGCTCAGCTTTCTTTTTGTGGAGAAAGGGAAGCTTTTCATCAAGAAATCGTCCTTCGAGGAATTCAACCTTGTTTTCTTCACGGCGGAGCCCATGGTCTGTTTTGAAGTGCAACCAAGTCAGCGAAGTTTTTGCTGAATTTTCAGGTACATTTTGCACTCTATGGCCAAGACAATTACGTTTTTGAAAGGGAATTCATGTATTTTAATGTTTCATAGACGTTTTATAAATTTTTCTCTTCGGCGCTAAAGAAAAATTACAAAATGTGCCCTAATTTCAGATGGATTTTGTGATTTTCACTGTTCATTCAAGACTTTTAACATAAGAATTTTAAAAGCCTATTTCCAGTATAAGTTTACTGTGCAGAGGGTCAACGAGGCATCGTTTTTTGAAGTGACAACTCCAAGAAGTTGCGAGGCCGTCAATCAGGGCTTCATAATGTTACGTTTGGCCCGGGTGGTAAGACAATAATATCCTGCTCAGTGTTTCGGTGATATTCCTGGTTTCAACCTTTGAAAGCTTTCTCTGCTTTCGGGAGTTTTTCCCCCGTTTGCCGGCCATTTTTAAGCGGGCGAGGGAACCTGAAGGAAAATTACGTCACGTTTTTTACGAAGTTTGATTGGTCAGTTATCTCTTCTTCTCGTTCCAAATATGGTACTTTCGAAATTGAATAATCACGAGCATCGGACAAAGCAAACATATGATAGTTACACGTTTCAACCCCTTATGAGTTTCTGGTATAACATAACAAAAAATTAGATTGGTATATTTTGATATAGTGGCGTTGTGCTGCTTTAAACTTTGCTTCTCGGGAGCAAAGCGCCATGGCGATTCGCCCAATGCGTCGCAAATTCGCCAACCGCATGTAAACGAAATTTATTGAGGTTACTTTTAACGTTTTTTTCTCCGTTTGTCTCTCTAAAACAAAAGAAGGTAAACAGTAAAAACTGAGAGGAAACTAATTTTGAAGTTTCGAAGAAACAGAGAGACGTATGAGATGTTTTTTTTCAAAATTAAAAAGAAGGATGATAGTGATTGAAATTTGCATAATTTCACCTTGCACGAGCTGCATGCACGCATTTTTAAAATACACGTCATCTGAAACACAGTCTGTTGTCTTTAGTTTTGCCACGGATGAGATTTTCCTTCGTGTTTTCGACAGTACTTAGTTAATTGTTAGCAGCAGTGTCTAACAAGCGAAAACAAGTGACATTTGTAAGCAGAGTCCCAGTTTATTGCATCACACCTTTTTGCTCGGACGCGCTCGTTTCACCGCCCAACCTTTATCCGCCCTGATCGAAAACGATCGCCTTTTTGCGAATTCCAAGCAAAATATTCATGTCTGGAACTTGAAACTTCAGGATTATCGACAGGAACATAAAAGCTATCTTCAGGGAGTATTTCAGCTCGTTGTCTGAAGATTCGGGTAAGATAATCAAGTTAATGACTTTTACACGCGGACCAAGGACCACATACTGTACACATCGTTATAAAACCATTACATAAAAAATAAATATAATAAATTCTTTATTGCGTTGAAGCGTATAACTCTATTAATCATAATTTAATTATTTTTTGGCTGTGGATATAAGGCTATCAACTCGATGTAAGGTTAAGTTCACTCTTAGCTTGGAGCTGTTTGCAAATTACTGTTCTCTAAAATCACTTAACCTTTCCCTCAAAAGTCACATGAATGTGTTTTAAAGTTAACTGAATTGTGGAATACAAGTTTATTGTTTGATTTTAAATCTTAAATTCGAGTTAACAGGAGCTTCGCTTTTAGCCCTGACTAAATCTATATATTATTCGGGACCCTTGCATGAAAGAGACCGGTTAAAAATTCCAAGGCTCTCGAAGCATTTTCATCCACACTGTTTTTTTTTTGTTTATGTGTTTTGAGATGTACATGTCTGCCTCTCGAAAGCAAGATTTTCACTATAGAGCGTTTTCACATGACGTCATGGCGGCCATATTGGTGTTCCAAAACAATGAAACGGCGGCCATGTTGGTGTACCAACAACATCCTCTGGGAGTTGAACTCTTTTTTGATGTAAATGCTTCCTTTTGTTCCAATAAATTAGCATAGCTGCTTGCCACGTGAGTGAAAACGCTCTATATTTCGTATATACTGTTTCCGGTAAACTTGATCAACGTGAACAGAGTCGTATATCCATAGTAGATAAATGAATGGGACTGTACGGAAATCTTGCCTCCGGCAATTAAGTCGTGTAAAATGTATAGGACAACAAAACCAGTTCTGTACTGTTTGATTCTCGATTGATCCGATTCAAACCTTTTCATTTGATAAACGGTTTACTGATTTAAATCATTCGGAAAGTAGGAAAAGTTCTTCCTCGTTAATTGTGTTGTTCTCATCGCTAAACTAAAGAAGTAACTCTCGTATTTCTTTAAACGAAGCCATTCAGTGCAGTCTACCTACTTCGGCGACGAGCCGAGACGGGAGCTTGCTTAAACAGTTGTTTTTTCTCGCTTTGGACGACGTTCTCGACCCAGACCTCACTCGTCTTCTCTCGTCGTCGTCCACAAACTCGTCCTGGCTGCTTAAGGTCCCTAATATGGAATCGTTGGTCGTTTAAAATATTGAAAATCATGCTGTGGGAAAATTAAAATACGCGAAACGGTCACTTGAAATTGTAAAACATTCAATTTAAATGTCTCAAATTTGCACAAGTCTAAAACCTCTAGTATTCTTGAATTTTCATTTTATGGTAATTTCGTTACGACATTTGCGTTCCCAATGTTTGCCAGAAATTTCATGCCAATAACAATAGCCCTTGGACCATATTTGCAAAAAGAGCTTAAAAGTTTGCCTGTGACCACCGAATCAACAAAATACTCGAATGTATCACCTTTTTTAAAAAAGTACGTGCTGATGAGATGTCGCCACACAACGTGACCCCCGTGATGATTTTTTGTTTTGCAAACACGTGACAAACACATGGTTTTTGATGGACATTTCATGAAACGCTATAGATCGTTTTCAGTCACGTGACCCCTTTTCAAATGGCCGCCATATTGGTGCACATCAAATGTAAACACGCGAGGCCTGCTATCGTAAAAAAATGGTTTTATGCGCGATTTTTGGCTGTGGGACCCGAAGTGTCCGTGATAAAGGAATTTACATGGCAAGAATACCTACAGTTGTGACTAATCAAGGTGAAGAAATATTGAAACTTTCTGAAGAAAGGCGAAAAAAATGGATTTCTGCGATCTGTAGAAAAGACCTCACAGACAGCATTTTGGATCATGGCCGTGTCTGTGGTAAACATTTTATCAATGGAAAAGCGGCAAAACTCTGGGACAGGTACGACCCAGATTGGGTTCCAACCCAAAATCTAGGTCATGATAAATATGATTCTGCCGAGAAGCTTCAAGCCGACTCAGAAGTTGCTGTGAAGCGATACGAGAGAGCCAGAGATCGTGAGCGTAAACGTGTCAAGGAAGAAGAAAGACGGCTTCGGGAAGAAATCGAGGCCAAAAAACAAAAAGTTAATGAACCAGGAGCAAAGGTTATGGAAATTTCCTTTGATTTTGACTCAGCGATGGAAGTGGGGACTGATAGTGAAACGGGGACAGCGACTCAAACAGAGGAGTTTGATTATTTATTTCGCAACTTCAGTGTGAGCCAACCATTTGATGAAACTTACTTCGCCAATGACAACGAGAAGGTGCGATTTTACACAGGATTGCCTGCCTACGACGTACTGCAAACAGTGTACAAGTATGTTCTGCCATTTCTTGTCAGGAAGTCTCCAACTTCATCGAAGTTTTAAGAATTTGTTCTCACGCTAATGAAACTTAAATTGAACATGCCAATGCAGGATCTTGCCTACCGCTTTGGAATTTCACTTCCCACAGTTTCAAGAATTCTTTTGGCTTGGATGGTGGTTCTCGATGTTCGATTAGCGCCCTTGATAAGGTGGCCTGAGCGTGAGGATCTATGGCGAACCATGCCTCAATGTTTTCAAGTTGCCTTTGGCAACAAAACCACAGTGATCATTGACTGCTTTAAAGTGTTTATTACTAGACCTTCAAATCTCATGGCACGAGCACAGACTTATTCCAACTACAAGAATCATAACACTGTCAAAGTTTTGGTTGGAATAACTCCACGAGGGAGCATTTCATTTGCCTCAAACGCTTGGGGAGGAAGGACTTCAGATAAGTATTTAACTGACAATTGTGGCATTCTTAAAAAACTAGTTCCTGGAGATTTGATGATGGCTGACCGGGGCTTTACTATCCAGGAAAGCCTAATATTTCACAGAGCTGAACTTGCCATTCCAGCATTTACCAAAGGAAAAGACCAGCTGGACCCAGTAGATGTTGAGGGAACCCGTGGCATTGTAAATGTGCGAATACATGTGGAAAGGGTCATTGGACTGCTCAGGAGAAAGTACACAATTCTTTCTGGAATTTTACCAATTGATTTCTTGTAGTGTGACCCTAATGGATCCCAAGAGGCAAAAATTCCAATGATTGACAGAATTATTACAGTTTGTGCTGCTTTGACAAACTTGTGCAATGGTATTGTACCTTTGGATTAAATTAACAGTTTGTTTGCAGTGAAAGGAACTCATCCTGGACCAGCCAACTGTTTTTTTTTTTTAACCAGTTAAAAAACAAGTTTATCACCTGACCAATCACAGTAATGGGCAAATTTAATGAACGAATTCCAGATCTTTTGTTATGAGCTTGTCTTGTGTTTGGCTAAAAAATCATTGGGTGGACCCGGTTGAGATCATTTCGCTGTAAGATCAGCGTTGTTACGCACTGTTTGAGGATGATAACCTGCATTGCTAAATAAGTGCAAGACAACGGAGCTTCTTGATAAAATATAAGTATATTTTCTGCTAAAAGAATGTCATGGTACTTAACATAATTTTGACATTTTTGTAGGCAAGTTTGACAGAGCAGATTTTGTATAAGTGCAAAGAGTTTTACTACTCAGTCCCTTTCAAAAAGTATTTGAGCGCCAGATGTAGAACAAGTGAGGCTTTGCCATGACCATACCCCAACCATGCCACATGGTATTTCTCTCCTAGTAATGCTCTGTAAAAGAAGTTCAAGTGGTAGGGAAAGGAGTAATAATTCCTCCCTTTAGACAGTGCAGTAAATGTTGACGTATCTGACTAATATTATATGTTACATTCATTGGATCCTGTCCATATACTAAGCTTGTTGCAAAAGCAATTGAAAAGACACCACAGTCAAAAGAATTTTGTTGTTGTTGTACTGGAATACAACGAATTCCTTGAAAGGTTGGCCCAGTGAAATCAAAAGCCAATTCCAGTAATTCTCGGGTCACTGGGGATGTGAGGCTATCATAGATATCAACATAACCAGGGGGACTGTTTATGCCACTAAAACACACCCAGTGGTTATTATTAATATGGACTATTTGAATAAATGGTCCTGTCATTATGTCAAATTGTCTGACAGAGCCAAGAGTAGGCCTCTGAAATCCTTGTATGCCAGCGCTGATTCTGTTCAGTAGAATGTGGGCCTCGTGTATAATAACACAGTCCAAACATCCATTTGGAGAAGAGATTAGGCTATATTCATACTGGCCCAGTTTTCCCTCTGGCCCGTACTTGTCACGAGGAGGTGCGTTCTTAAAGACAGTTTTCACAATTGTCACTTCTTCAGTGCCAGAACTGACTGTTGGTTTAGTGTTTGTTGTGACTTGTGTAATTGTTGGCTTGGTGTTTTTTGTGACATGTGTGACTGTTGGCTTGGTGTTTGTTGTGACATGTGTGACTGTTGGCTTGGTGTTTGTTGTGACATGCGTGACTGTTGGCTTGGTGGTAACGTGCGTGACTGGTGGTTTACTGGCAGTACCATTGTTGGCCTCTTGTGCATTACTTATCATACATACTGGACACAACCAAGATTTACTGTTATTTGGCATCCTTTTCCTGCCTAGACAAGACAAATGGAAAAATTTGCCATTAGTGCAGCTTGTGTTAGAGCACTTAACCAGCTTGTCCTTTTTTTCGGCCACAGCTTTGCATGTACAAATCGAGTTCATCTTCATAGCTTCACTGATAATGCTAGCTGATTGTTGCTTAGAGCCTCCTCGCTTAAATTCTGGTAAAGCCCTACATTTTGGGCAGTACCAGGTCTTGGGAATAGCATCGATGCCCAGACATGATAAGTGAAATTGTTGAATTGGACAATGTGGATTACAGCACTTGACAGTATCCTCCTCGGTTTCTTGTCTGCAATAGCACACAGAATTAGCCAGTGGAGCCCCATCCTCAGTGCGATTCTCCCTTCTCGTGTACCATCGGGCAAGCACCTCAGGAAACACACAAATTCTCCAAAATTTCTGCAACTCAGGTACAACTGTGCTCCAGTGGGCTTTGTCTGCTAGAATTCTTTGTGACAATAGCTTGAGTTCATTTGAGTAAACGGCACAGACAACAAAGTAGCAGTAGTTCAGCTTTGTTGTAAAAAGCTGTTGCTGAACTTGGTAGTAGTATTCATGTGTGGTGAGCAGTATAAACTCACCAGCACTGTTCTTTACCAGACAAGAGGAGGGCTTTAAAACATATGCATCAAAATCACAGTTTTCTAAACAGAGGGGACACTTAATTTCTCCACAACCTTCCTCACAGCAGTCACACGAGCATAAAAAATCTGGGGTAGCATGCCTCCAAGGATACTCTTGATTAATAAAGAGACCACACTAAACAATCTTGAAGTTCACATGAGTTTTTTTCATGCATTCTTCAAAAGCACGAATTGCAGAGGCTTCATGCCGACACCCATGACGCACAGCCTTGGTGTTTACATTGTGCAGTTCCGGGTAACAAATCCTTTGTATCAAAGACTGGGAGGGCAGTGCTGGGTCTGAATGAGCTGCAGCCTTACTCTTCGAGGCACCGATCCGCCCTGCCCTATGCTTAAAGAAGTTTGCTCCTCTTGACTGTGCAATTGTATCTTTTTGCACCTGATCGATTTGTTCCTCACTTGTTTCAATGTTGGTGCTCTGGCAAATTTTTAGCAACTCATTGTAGGGCAATTCCAAGTTGTTCTTGTCGAACAAATCCATTACGGTGGGGATTTTTCGGCTGGGTAGCACGTAACTGTCAGCATATGGTGGTACCAAGCTCAGCACAACAGGTTTTGTTTGGCATTTGCTGAGGTTAGAATAAAAATTTTCCACTTCCGTTTGTGTCGGCGCTGATATTTCCGGTTTCGGAGCGGCGCTTTCAGTGGAGACTTTCGAGTTCCCAGAAAGCTGGAGGTCATTGGTTAAATTCTCTATCATTTCATCTATGTCGACGTTCATTTCCCTAGCGGATTGAAAATTAATATTGCGGACCGGAGCGTATTCCACCTCGTTTACGAAGCTCGGAAGAATCCAGGAGCACTTCATTTGCGTACATGAAAGCCTTCCATTGAGCTTTGTCCAGGCCTCGAGGTAAAAAAGCACACTAGCTACGTGCGAACAGGATTCGGCGAGTCCCGCCTTACAACCCAAACAATGAACGCAGTTTAATGTCCCATCCTTCTCGGTAATAATCCAGATCTGGATCAAGGAATCGTTCATACGCTGAGAGTGCCGTACTTTTGCCAAAACCACGAACTTGTTTGCGATCATATGGCCTTGCACATTGCAAACAAAACCCGACACCATTTGATTGTAGGCCTCGAGACTACGGAAGGCTTTAAATTGCTTTTGCGTGTAAAAGCTGCTCTCCAGAACCAAATAACAAAGCAAATCAGTCGATTCAACCGGCGGAAGGCAGTCGGGCTCGAAGCGTTTCCCCTCCAACAAGGCAGGATCGATTCCAATACAAGAGATTTTCCTCACATAGCGCTCTCTGACTTTAACATCCAGCTTTTTAGCATAGTCAGATATTGGAATTTGACATCGCCTGGATCAGACGAGGGAAAGGAATTTTTATCGTCGGAAGCCATTTTCTCGATCGAAAACGGAAGGGATCTATGACCATTTATAACTTTGGAGTGACAATAATTCTGTGACATCACGTGAAAACGATCTATACCCTTTTGAAACCGAAGATTGATAGCCTGGAATTTGTTTATATATTTTTAACGAATTTCAAAATACTTAAAAAAAAATGTCAATAGCGTTTTAAACAGGTTAAAACACCTTTAAAGCAGTCGAAAAATACATTTAAAATACACTTTTCACCCTATTTAAAACCTATTTCACAAAACAGGTTAAAAAGAGTTTTCAAAAATAGCTGAAAAATACATTCAAAACAGTGTTGGATTTGGTAAGGGAAGTCCAGTCTTCAGTTTATGCATAATTTATGTTCTTTTTGTAGAAATTCCAAGGTATCTCGAAATTCCTCTTATAGATTTTTGTGAAGCTTCGCACAACAAAAGTGAAGCACCCAAAGTATAGGCAACGTCAGGAATTTCTGAAGAAAATGCTGATAAGGGTTGCAATATTTGATTTAGAGCTAAAACTATTGTGACTTCATTGTCACGTGATATTTACTCTGATCGTACAAAAAATAATATCGTAATAAAGTCTAGTCTGCGTGTAATACGTGTGTTGTAATGGCTTTACAATAACGATAAATTAGTTTAAGTCTAAGGGATTCCAAGTTGGAATGTGTAGCTACAAAAATACTGGATCGCGGAGCCACCTTAAACATATGGTTACATCTGCGTGAACATATTGCAATTTCATAAGTGTTTGAAATTTGCATACTTCATGTAATTTGTCTTCGGCAATCGCATATGTATGGTTCGTTCAAACCTCGAGCCACAAATTTCATTTCAACCAGTATAGATGCATGCCATCAACTATTTATCGTCAAAAAATGGAGCTTGAAGTTGAAGACTTAGAACTGAGGAACCTAGACCAAAGAGCAGATTTACAAAGTTACAAAGTTCCGGAAGAATCCCAGATAAGCGCAAATGCAGCAAACAGTACGGATGATAATCCACACTTCAACGTGTTATTGTTGAATTTTCGTCGCACTTTAAAAATAATGAGAGTCACTGGAACGTGCTATGGCAATAGTGAGCTAGGTGGAAATTCGGAGGGAAACCGGTTAGGTCTGTGGTCTCGGTTTTACTGTGTAATAGTGGTACTGGGTCAGTGGGGTCTTGCAATGCAAGCATTAACAAGTCTTTTCATCGAAGGGACATCTGAAATGGGAAATTTTTACCTGCTACTTACCTACAGCATATTCAATCTACAATGCGCAGTGGTCGCGACAATGAGCGTTTTGAGATTTTCAAAAAGGCGGAAGGAATCACGTTTTACGCATCTTACAGAGAAACTAAAGACAAATGCAGTTGCTTTCGGTGATCTTAAAATAGCATCAATAACCAGAGTATTGCTTTCGGCATATCTATTTTCCGTACTTAACACTATTGCCCTGTTACTTATAGATTTCTACGGAAATGTTTCAATAGCTAGGTATAGACCATGGAATGGCTCATTTCTTAGCCGATTTTTTTATCTATTTTTCGGATTTTTCGCTAGCTGCTCATGGTCTTTTCCGTTTGTGCTATTTTGCGCAACATGCGAGCCTTTAGCTGAAATGTTCAACGCCTTGATGAAGAAAGCGGCATCGGAAAACATTTTGTGTCTTCCTATTAGCTCTTTGAGAAAGGAACACCAGAAACTATGTGAAATAGTCGCTTTGGCAGATGAAATATTTGCACCTTTACTTCTGGCAACATTTGTTCCGGACATATCTCTAAGTAGCATCAACTTACATCGGCTAGTTAAATCCCCTAGATCAAGTAGAGAAGAAATCACATTTGTCTTGACCATTCTTTATTGGTGCTTGAGCGTGGCGACAAAAGTAACTATAATTCTAAAGTATGCGGCAAAAGTAAGCGAGAAGGTGGGTTTATTTTGATTTTAAATTTATGCCTTTTTTATCAACACTGTTGCATGAATAATTATAAAATAAGCTGTGAGCTCCTTTGAGAAATAAGCTTTTCGCTCGACCAGTTAACATTCGTTGATTCTGATTGGACGCCTGGCGATTGAGTTATATCTGCATTTGCACTGTGAAGCACAGATCCATTGAAACACTACTTCGGTTAGATCTCCTCAGATTTAAATAGGAAATGCAAAAAATGTGTCACATTAATAATTAGATTGGAAAATTCAAAAACTTTTGTTAAGTGAAAGTAAAGTGATATGCCGTTGTAAAAATCAGTTAAAATACAACTAAAAAATAATAATAAATAAATGGTAATAATAAACGAAGAGACAAAGGGACCCTGAAATACAAAACTAAACAATTAGATGAAGTCAATCGGGGAAATAAGAAACGTTTGGAAAGGTGCTTATAGAACTTGAACTACTGATGGTTTCAATGAAAACAACGAACATTTTGGCCTCGTGCACTATCTTAAGCCACAATTACAAAAACTAAATGTCTGATCTTTTTCAATTTCAATGGAAAAATTGCGTTTTAAAAACAACAGCAAAAATTTAAAAAGGAAAAAAAACTGACAACCACAACCACTTTTGAAATGACAAAATCTTTGCAATGTTTCTTATATATCTCTATTTACGGTCAAAGATGGCGTTCAGGGCCCTTTATTACCGTGCGCCTACATGGTAATGAGCTAAAGCAAGTATATTTAACAATATGAAACATTAAGAACCTTCAGCTAATTATAATGCTTCAAGTTCTTCTTGAGACAACAATCTTACCTAAACCCTTTTAAATTTGTCACCAGTGTCATAAAGTACTTTGTCTATCAATCAAAATTTAGTTTTCCTGTTATCTAATTAAAGCTTTGGATATAACTTTTTAGTTAGTGACTTCTTCCGGCGAAATCCCTACAAACACGCAATCCTCGTTGCGCATCTGGTCCTATGACAAACTGCCCGTGCTATGTAAAGTTATCGTTGGCTTCATTTAGCTTTGCAAAAATGAGTGATGGCAGAAGCGTTTTGGACTTGTTGTCCCTATTAAACAGCAATTAAAGGAGGAAATAGGGAAGAACAAAGTTTGGTCGTAGAAGTTTACTTGTGAAGCTAGAAAATAGTTTCCCAATATTTTTTCAATCAAATAGAAGCCTAAAAAGCTGCATGATTACACATTCTACACTTAATGTCAGATCCCGAGGGAAACAGTTAGTTTTTTTTTTTCGATAGTCCTGATATTTCCTGAGACGAAGTCGACAGAAACATCAGGACATCTTAAGCAGAGCGAATCAGAACGATCGACTCGTTACTCATAAAAACACAAATATAATTTCCAAAATCACTGAGGGAATGATTTACATAGAGAATATTACACGGTGGCGCGAATATATGAATTTTATTTTCGAGTGGCAAAACAATATTTTACTCACTCGCTGCGCTCGTTCGTAAAATATTGTTTTTGCCATGAGAAAATAAAATTCATATCATCAAGCCGCCGTGTAATGTTATTTTATTATATAGACAAATAGACATCGATAAAGTAATAGAGGGAAATGACCGAAACTACGTCATCGATAAACTCACGTGTGAGATTATGGAAAATAAACCACTCGGGTACCGGATGTAGTTTTTATGAATTTTACGAGTGGTATATTTTCCAGTAAAACACTCGTGTCTATATAATAAAAAGGAATATAACAGTATTAATTGTTTCATTTCTTAAATGTCTTTCTTTGTTTTTGCAGATTCATAGCTTCTATGGTACATTGCAACAGTTAAGTGTACCGGACTTGAAAGAACACTTAGAGGTAAGGAGCTTCGTTTTTTAAGACTGCAAGGGTGCTTTCTCTTAACATATAACGAAATGGCATTTTAATGTTTTTTTAGAAAGGTCACTAGCATAAGCACAACTTCTTTTAACTCATCAGTACTTTAACAATACAAACGTAGCCGCAGTACAGTAGGAAATATGCAACATGGCATTTGCTTGTTTATTTTTGTGGCCCGGACATCTATACAAACATTCTTATCTGTTTAAACACCACATTAACGAGAACCACTACGTGGAACTTACCGGGGCCCAGTGGGACACGGGATTGCATAGATATAGTTAAACGTTCGCACCCCTCCCCCCTCCTCTGTGGGGGCTAATACTTACTCTGGATTAACTCATGCAGAAGAAAAGCAACAAAATGCGCGAGAAAGGAGGATGTTGTCGTAAGTTTGTTCAGTGTTATCACAGCTAACGGTCTGTATTATAGTAGTGTGTTTACACTGTGATGTCAATAAGTGTGATCTGTATAAGGTTTTTATTTGTTTTTAAGTTTGAGTGAATAAGGAAAAATCACTGACAGTTTTGGGTTGAATGGTAATGACAAAGTTTGCAAGGAAGTTTGCTACAGGATTATCACAATTTCACGTTTTGTCAAGTACGTTATCGTCAAGTTTATCGTGGAGATTTATTAATCACATTTATCTAGTTTTTTGCGAAAACATTGTGAATTTGAAGAGATAACAGACATGAGAAATTTTTGAAATAGGTCTTTGTGGTGATGGATAGTTGTCTTGCACTGTAAAAAATGTCTTCCAGTGTTAGAGTGGTTTGCAAAAACCCTTGAAAAAAAAGCTTATTAATTATATGGACATAATAAAATGTTTATTTATTGATGAGTGAGTATCCTTTGTTAATTCATTGCACATTGAAATAGAGGCATTTTATTGTAAGGCAGGGGTTGATACATAGTAGCATTCATCAATATGACCTATAGTAATTGTAGAGGAAGTATTTCTTTCCTGAACTGGGTAAACAGTAGTAAGTGGTGCAAAGCCTTGACTAGATTCTACTATTTGTATAGTAACATTTAATGCATCTGCAACTGCTTGAATGATAAGTACTACTAGTGCATCAGCCCATGTACCTTGAATACACATATTTTTCAGATATCTTAGCCATGAATTTTTGGTATTGCTGTCAATAAATCTCTCTGGGTTGTCTCTCATAAATTGAACCCCAGCAGTACGTATACGCATATGATGGTTGCTATTGCCATATAATTGATGTGATACAGATCTAAAGAAACAATCACCAGCACCGTCAACATCTATTGATTGTAAACCAAGTTCACCTAATCTTGACTGCATCAAATTCTCAGAGAACATAGGAGAGGTTAACTGCATTGTTGAGCTGTGATTTTGCATAAAAGGTCTAATTATTACTTCATGATGATCAGTGTTGTATTAAGTAGGTCCTGGATTCTTCTCAACATCTTTACTTAGTTTGAAATTCACATAACTGGTCATATATATGACTCACATAATTGCAAGAAAACAATGATAAATATCGATGTGCTTTACATTTTAGTTTCATCATCCTGTGATAATGCATGCCTGCTAAAAAAAGAACAACAAATAAGCTTTGTTGGGTATAGCCATTTTATTTAAGTCAATTATCTTTGGATCGCGTTTGTTGTTACATTTATATCGTACATGATAAAGTTTTCTCACCTTATTAAATATTACACGGGATGACGTAGTCAGCCAGCGTCTAAAATTCGGCAGCGCATTCCTTTCGTCGTCTTGGGAGTCAAAAATTGCCTTGTTTTTTTTAACTTTCCCGTACCCGTGCCCGCCCCCAAAAAATTGTGTGATTTTTATTGGCTGCAACTTCGAATCACGTGCAAGTCAGGTTGGATTGCACAAGTAGAAAAAAGATACTGCGTCATCAAAGAAGGGAAAAGTACGCTAGTAAACTTACAGGGTAGAGGAGGCTAACGGCGCAAGACTTGGCCTCGGGCGACTGAAATATTGTCTAGGTGGCCCAGCCGGGCGACTTGCTGGAGTTGGTTTCTTGATTGTCCAAAAGCTAAGAATGTCTAGAACTTATTACTTGCGCAATCATAGCTCGCTCGGTGGCTTCGCGGCCTATAAAAGAGCGCTCCGCTCGCTAAGAAACTCTTGAGGTCGACTTGTAAGTAGCAATATGTAGCATGTCTATCAAAAAGCTTTAAATCGGGCAGCGGGCACGCGTTCATATTCAAGGTCGTTTCACGTGAATTCTCATGTAACATAATCCTTGACTATGAACGTGACAAGCTGCACAGTTTTCGATAGTAAGAGCTTTTCATACAACCTCGTTCCCAGGTTCTCTCTCCTACCCGTCGAGAGACCCTGGTTGGGTCTGGTCACGTGTCTCCCAGAATCTGGGAGATTACAAACAAACGACTTGGGGGAGGGGCGGATAAGTGTGAGATTTGTCTCTACGAAGCGTACACGTCGAGATCAGTGGAAACTGAGTATCCGACCTTGTCTAAAGGGTCCTGTTTTTATAGTTCCTGGACTAGTCAAGACAAAACCTCGAACGCCGAATCCTTTGACAGGGAAAGCGTAACTTCCTGCAGAATATCTGGATGTTTATCGGATGTTGCAAAGGAAATCACGGGTTCACCACTTGTGCAGCCAAAAATATTTTGGGCGGTTGTATTCATACCGAAACGCAGTAGGCTTAACGTGCCATTTCTATGTTATGGAGGCCACCTTTAGAAAGCAAGCGTATGTATTTTCAAAACTATGATTATGCAGTTCGAATGGGAGCCGAAAAGATGTATCAAGCGTTGCCGTCCTCACCGTCCTCGAAAATATTGAAATCAAACAGGTCGATCGATCGAAGCAACTGGAAGAGAGAATACGCCGCCCGGACTCAGTTTGATTGTTCAAATGAAAAGAGTTAAACAGAATCTTAGAAGAGCATATTTTTATCCAACGGCTCTTTGTTGTATTTTTGTCGTCGTTTAAAATCAACAGAATAGCCGTATAAGTTTCGTTGTAAAAAAATATGGCTTGTACGACTGCCAACCGTTTATTGTTCTTTGTTTAATTTTCTGGAGGGTTAGGTACATGCTTTAGAGGATTCAGAAAAATCACTGAGCTACATTTGTTTTTTTAATAAAGCTTTCATTTGGACCATATACAAGAAATCCTTTCGCTTTGGCAGGTTATCACTGGGTTATGTTGTCTGTTTTGTCTCTGTTTATACTATTTCCTGTTGTCTTCAGTGTTGCGTTTTGGTCATCCTTTGCTTATGCACGTACTATATTATATTTTTTTTTACCTCTATTTACCACTAGAAGCTATACGTTTTTTCTGTTGTCGCATCATAAAAAAGGTTAGGGGTAGGAGAAAGCTGACATTTCAGACTACAGCTTTCCGTTAAGTCATTAGAGCTAAAATATTATTTTGACCGTGAAGGTAAAATGAATCCTCTGCTATCAACGTAACTGCTTTGTTTTGTCACCGCTAATGGTTTAGGTTTTGCATGTACTGATTCGGGCCGATTACCAGCCGCTGTCACCGACAAACATTGATTCTTTCAATGCAAGTTCAACGGACAGGGATTTGCCCTTCAATGCGGATAAACACGCGCTTGTGTCTTACTCAGGATCGTAGATTTTAGTATCTAATTGTTGTCATCGGTTTAACTGCGATAACGCGAGTTTTTTTATTTCTCCGCTAGTAATTCGCTTGTTTATCTGGTGATAACTCTGTTTAGGCAGAAACTTCCCGAATTTCAGTTTTAGTTGGAGGCTTAGCAAATCTGTCTTGCCCTTTCGATCATTGCGTGACGGTGAAAACGAACCAGACAAAAAAAAATTGAGAGACAAAGGACTCCTCCCTCGGAATTAATTTTGTTCTGAGACCACGTGACCAGACCCAACCAGGGTCTCTCTCTCTCTCGCTCCGTAGGGACGGGTAGGAGAGAACCCTGGGAACGAGGTTGCTTTTCATAATAACATTGAAACTTTTTCTTTTGCTCTGACAGGCGTAAAGTACGGTCAGCGACGCAAAACAATAGTGTTGTATTTTGAACAATCGCTGAATAAACACGGGAGTCGCTCTTTTATGTTAATTAAATATTTTACCCTTTTTTTACTGCTGTGTCTGCGAGGCAAAAACATAACTATGATTGTTATTTCAGTAAAATACGATTTATAAAAAAGAAAGGACAAGGCTATCATTGTGATTGTTTTAGAATCGGGTATAAATCTATAAAATCCTGCATTGTCTTTCGTGTTGTGACAAGGCATTACGTATCACGTAGTAAAAATAAATACGCAAAAGATAACCGAATCCACAAAAGCTCACTTGCCCTGAACATTTCACCGATAATATAATATAGAAAGAAAGTACTTCCCTTCTGCGCTTAAAGGACGACTTTACAACAAGATGTTATATTCAAAAGAGAAAATAGTTTTGGGGCGGCCTGGGCGGCGCGGGGGGGGGGGGGGGGGGGGGCATTTCTCACTTTATTAAAAAATGGGTCAATTCATTTTTTGATGACCTATTTAAAGGACTGATAAGGTAGATACATAAATAGAAAGTGACTAAGTTGGGATCGCAAAAATTACATATTTGCCCAAAAGTGACTAATATGGGGTCTACAATTGGCGACAGAATAAATTAAAATGGGGTAGGGGCTCTGAGAGGCCAGCGGCACATACCCAGCAAAAATTAACCCAAGTAACCCCCCGGGGGCACCGCGGTTTCGTTGAAATCATAACAATTTTCCTGGAAAGCTCCACAGGATCTCACCTTAATAAGCGAATTTTCTTTTCAACCTAAATCAAAATGATTAGCAAAAAGAATAGTGCCCTTAATTTGACCCCCAATTTTTTTTATGTAAAAAATACATAAACAGACCAGAATCTTACTTTCCCAATTAAAAAAACATGAAATATTCGGGGGCGTTACCCATGTTTCTCATATGGCGCGAAAGCTTACGTTCATATGACAACATGCGGGTTTTTTTTTTTTTTTTTCGCACGCTCAGGAGGTCAAAGGGATGTGATTTTTCATGAAAATATCGGATCCAATAACTGAGAAAAAACGAAGATGGCCTGATGCTACAATCATGGACAAAAGTGTTGGGACAGTTATACAGTTCGAACGCTTTTTAATACACGCGAAATTGTAGCCGCGTGCTACTAACACTCCACGTCCCTACCCTGTCCCCCCACCCCAGGGGCAATGTTGAAACCGTGAAGGTACAATTCCTGTGATGTTTCAACATTGTACTGGGTGGGGAAGGGGGAGGGGTCATACATTTCTAATATGACGCACTGTTTTTTGCGACAATACTTGTGAAACGCATATAATCAACGTCATGCTCTGTCCATGATTGTAGCTAGTATATACCCTTTTTATTTTCAGCTGTTGCAATTTCTAATGCATCTTCGTGGAGATCCAATAGGATTGTCTGTGGGCGGATTAGCTGTAATAGATAAGAACTTTGCACTCTGGGTAAGCCGATTTTCTTTTTATTTACACATTTTATTTAACAGCTGTTCAAGAAAATACGTAAGTACTTCCAGTGCTGTGCAGGACGTATGAAGTTAATGCCTCATTCATGTCTGTTCAGGCCTAAGTTGGAGGAAAATAACTTAAAGAGCCACTTTGACTGCACTTTGACTGTCCTACAGACAGGACAATCTTTCTATTACGATTTTGCCACATTTTGCTGTCAATTTTAACAAACTTTGTGGTCTTCTAAAGAATCTTGAGAAAGGCTTAAATAATGACTAGTGATATTTACAACTATTTTCATACCCGGTTTAAACTATTTGCTCAACATAGACCAGATTCATTTACACTTTACCTGTCATACAAGTGTTCTTCATTTTTCTAGCGTTTACATGCAACAATCCTGGGCTCACAACTCACTCTATCTTACTCTTAAAGTTGAGGTCAGTTCCTTGCCCTGGACGTGAGAGATCTGGGTTCGAGATTAGTTTCATTATTGATCTCACAGCCTCTTAAGCTACTAAGTAGTTACATACTGCAAAAATTTCAAAATCTAAATAAAGAATTCAGCTTTGAAAAAAAAAAATGGACAAAAAAGTATAAATGAATGAATGAACCAATAAATTTATAAGTAGGTCTTCAAAGGTAATTTAAAGGTGAGGAAATCGCAAAACTTAATTAGCACATTTTACATGAGAAATAATCTTTTTTGTTACACTTCGCAAATCATTTTTTTTTTTCTTTTTATCCTATTATTAAGCTTAATAACAATCTTCAGGCCTCAATATGTTTGGCCATAAATATTTGTTTCTTGAGCTAACAGCTTTTAAAGCAACAGAGGCGGGAACTAACTTAAAGACTTTCCTTTACTTTTACATAACAATTTACCTTTTCTCGTTTCTCTCTTTTTTCTAGGTCGTTGGAGTTGTTATTTCCTACTTCACAGTGTTAATATCTCTACCAGGTTAACGTATTCTATTCCGATACATGCAAGGCCTGTAAGATGACGGTAACATGAAAAATATAACCTATCAATTTGTGGTATGTTTTTTCGTCTTCTACCAGCAGTGCCGGAAGGAAGTGGAATTTGATAAACTAGAAATATCGTTTTACAAATACGAATACACGCAGAAACTCTCGAAATTATACTTCTACAACTGTAGTTGTAAGTATATAATCTATTAATCCATGTGCATTTGATGTGTAAGTAGTTAATTTTCGCAATATCGATAATAATTGATTAAATATTTATTATCACTCTTACTGCCACCCACGAACAATGGATGGAAGTGAGTTTCACCGACAAATGTAAAAGCTCTGTAAACCCTTTTTGTTCATGTTGGCATTGATAGCATAACGGCACAGTACGAAACGATGACTCCAGTAATCTGAAAAAAAAAATGACAAAAATA
This sequence comes from Porites divaricata, assembly GCA_038088405.1. Taxonomy (NCBI): domain Eukaryota; kingdom Metazoa; phylum Cnidaria; class Anthozoa; order Scleractinia; family Poritidae; genus Porites; species Porites divaricata. The sequence continues at coordinate 12,613,851 of JBBMOI010000008.1, read as the reverse complement.
ATTACAACCACCACTTAAAGCACCTTCCGCAGAACTAGCTTTACCAAGAAGTATTATTATAGTAATTATACGGATTACAATGATAATGACAATGATAGTAAATTATTATAAATAAGTTACTTCTATGCATATATATTGTATTTTTTTTTATTTTTGTTTAACATTTTTATTCTTGCGTTTGAACATTTTTTAAAAAGAGTTAAGACGGAATCTATTAGAAAATTGAGTAATTTTACTTTTCAGTGGACAAAAACCTTGTACCGGAACAATTTAAAGCATAGTTGCATTCTTTTTTATCCTTTCCAAGGGCTTTAGATGTAATTAGTTATATATGTAACAACACCAAAGAAAATTTCTTACGAAAGCCCGAGGAAACAAGTTTCAAAAGCTTCAAATTTCCCAGAATGAAATTTACCAGTGTTTTCAAAATTCTTGATCAATAACGATTTCTTAAAACATAAGCAAGCGAATATTAACGTTAAAAGCCGACGTTTCGGTATCATCATCACACCATTCTCAAAATTCCTGCGAAATTGAAATCTATTTTCTCGGACTCCATTAGAAATTGCCTTTGGTACGGTGTCATTGCATATAACTACTTACATCTATATAGCCGTTTTTAATTATATATCTACCTGGATTTATATAAACCTAGTTGGCGAACATTTTGTAATTCCTCTCAACTTCCCCTGTTTTAGCTTACTGTATTGTTTGTTTATGTGTTTTTTTTTTTTTCATTTTTTTTTTTTCATTTTTTTTTTTTGTGGTTGGGAATTTGTATAAAAGTGGCTGCAGACAGAATCTCGCGCATTTCTTTCTACCCCCCCCCCCCCCTCCCCTTTGTTTCAGTTTTTGTTTTCGTTTTTGTTTTTTTTTTGTTTTTTTGCTTCCCTACCCACAATTCTGTGTCTAACACAAAGGACAGTTATTTCAAATCCGTGCGCGCCTAAAGCTGGTTTCGGTGTCGTTTAGCAATTTAATATTTAGTAGACCCAGGCCAAGACTCTTTTTTTTCCGGATGTGAAACAAGGTCTAGGCTGATCTGCCGACCCTGTGACCGTACATCCGGGAACTTATAAGACGAGTGTAAGAGAAAAGTCGGGCGGTGTTTACCTGCCAATAGGCTTAGTTTTTCCGAGATATTTGATGATATTTTGCTTGTGTTAAACGTGAGAAGATTATGCGTGGTTGTGGATTGTCGTATCAGTGCCGCGAAAGTGTGTGATTGTGTGATTTGATTTCCGCATGGCGTTGACACTTGACAGGCAGAACACGTCAGGTATGTGGGCGTATGGTTGAGTTGTTGCACCAAAATTTTCTGTACCAACCCTGAAAACGTTTCGTCGGTGTTTAGCTTAGCTGGTTTTGCCTCAAAAAACTAATTCTCGACTCAGGATAATTGGATCTAGGTCTAGTTTCACCGGACTCTTAGCTTTGAACCGTTTAGGCCGTTTTTTTCATATAGGAATGTGATAATTTGTGTACTATGTTTCAATCAATTTCTTGTCTGTTCCATGCGAAATCCTGTCGTTTAGCGCACCGCGAAAAAGTAGTGTTTTGCTGACTATTTAAGTTGTTAAGTAAGCCTTAACCAGGCACATTTTGGGAGAACACTCTAAAAGCCTGTAAATCACGAGCCGAAGGCGAGTGATTTACAATCTTATTCGAGTGTTCTCCCAACATCCCAAGTGAGTTATCATCCCGGTGAACCCATAGAAAGTGTGTTCTGTTGCTTGATCATAAAATAATATAACGTCACGTAATCACGTCTTCTCTCTATAGACATCATAAGCCAATCATGACACACAATTTTGAATAGCGCCAAACTTTCTCAAAACACAGTTCAGTCAAACATGAAACAGCAGCACTTCAAAACACGAGTTTACGCATGATCGATAACTTATGAAAGCTGTTTCACCGGAAAAGTCAACACATATTCAGGTGGACGTACAATGAAAGAATACGTTCATGCTTTGTTTAGTATACACAGAAGTAGAAAATTGAACTTCAACCTGTACGCAACTGTATGAGTCGATCCTTAATTTCGAGCTTACAGACGGTTATTGTAAAGGAGGACTTCATTCACTTTTCACAAGCTGCAGTGGTTTAACATCTGTTTGCTGGACTTTTTTATGATCAAGAAATGTTGCAGTAACGATGTGACTGCATTTGCCAAGTTGTCGCACGTAACATATACGTACAGCGACCAATGGAAATGATGGTAGATGGTACCTCTTGAAACATGATGGGCGCTTTCTACACCAGCAAGTCGCATAGTTGAACTGCATGTCTTTCTCTGCGATTTGGCAAATGGAATGTAAACTACTTTCCAGTTTTGTAATTTATAACTTTTAAAGCTATGGCAGTAGTGCATTGTGACGCTTAGTAATAAAATGTGGAAACCAACGCTTTTTAATTTTAAGAAGGGCTGGGTAAGTAAATTATTCTGTTTTATAAGCCTTTCTAAAATCATTTGTTGCAGATTAATAGCTGGTTTTGTGTATGGCTCGTGGTCTGGATGCCTCTTTCCTATGGGTTTACCGGTATAATATAAACAATAGGTTTTTGACCAATCAGATCGCGTGTGCTATCTCAGTTATTTTATAAAATATAAGATAGGGCAAGGAGTAACCTTTTGATACGAACCGTGAAACAAAGGGATTTGTTTACCACAGCAAGTCCTCCAACTGAAAAACCCTTAGGTTCGCAGTTAAGGTAAAAGATGAACGGCAATAACTAAGAAGAAATCAGAATATTGTTTTATTAGTAATTCTAATCGAGAGGGAACAATTGCAAGTTAAGTTATATCATTTTTGTTGTTGTTATTATTATTATTATTTTTTTTTCATCTGTTATCTATATTTTTGTTTAGACTCGCTCCAGGTGGCGCTTAGCCTCCATCCTCTTTTCATCGTTCTCGTCCCGAGTTGTTCTAATGAACTCATAAGGAAATGCTTGTATGCGCCTTCCTAAAGTACATGTAACTAGTTTAGCTCTTTTTTGTTTGTTTGTTTAACAAACAAACAATTAGAGGTACGCTTTTGGAAAAAAAAAACAAAAACAAAAACAAAAACACTCGTCAATTAGTTATTACCGGAAAAACTTCTTAATCAATTAATTTCTGTGAAGTGCGCATGCCTGTGGGATTACCAGGCAACGGTACATGCACTGGCAGATGGCTCCAAGAAAGACACCAGGAAGCTACAGAAAAAAACAAAAACAAGCAAAGACAGAAAGGAAAAAAAAAAAAAAAAAACACTAAAAGGTGCACCTTTCCTTGGTCTTCGTCAGAGACAGCGGCTCCTTCCAAAATGCTTTGAACACTGTGGATCTAGAAAACGTAACAAATTACACATGGAGTTGTCACCCCCTTCCTTATGAGTAAGGGTTTAGTTTACCTTTGGCAATTGCCTTGGAAACTAAAGCATTGTCAACTAACACCGATCTTTCTTTGGTCGTGTAATACAGTGGAGGTTCATTTGTTTCTTCGAAACTTTATTATAGTTATTTTGGATTAATGGTTATGCATATATCAAGTGATGATGATGATGATGATAATGATGAATGGAATATCACGAAAGAAAACGTAATCATGACCTTTGGTCATTGATAAATGCGAGGAAAACAAGACTTTGTTAAAAGACAACGACAACGGTTTTGTTTTACAAACTTTTGTAAGTTGCTTTTGTTTTGGTCTTGTGTCTAAACAGAATAATTACACTGAGTATCACTAAATGTAATACTACCTTGATTTCTCTAAAGAAAAACTTCAATCACCTATAATCTATTACAGCATTTATATGAATTAAACTTTAGAGCTTAAACTGGATTTAACAAAGAAAAATTACAGAAAGCGTTGCGTAACCTATAACTCTACATACCTTTCCGTTTACTCGGGCTCCAAAAAACAAGAAAATAGCGATGTGCCCAGTGGATTGCATAATTAATATTACACAGCCAAGGGTGAGATATTCAGAGCCACTGGTACTACTTTCTTGCGAGGGGTTCAGTTGGACAGCAACGAAAAAACTAAAACAAATGAAAGGGACTTGAAGGGACAGTGTCACAAAGAGAAGAGGTGAAAACACTTTGCTGGCGTGTTCAACCACATCACATAATCGATGATGTTCGTCTTTGAAAGCCCGAATGTCCAAAGCACCGAGTTTTCTCGTTGTTCTTTGATAAAAATCATCAAAAAGCCGTTCAAGTATCAAGCACGTCATGCAATATAAAGGGATGGGAAACAGCCATACTGCAAAGCTTAAAACAAGCGTAAATGATGAAAGTATGGTAATGCTATAACCATTCCAATCATTCCAAGGTTTGTTACCCCCCAAATAGTGCTGAGGGAAAAAGTGGGTTGATGTGATAACTAAGATAGTTGCTGTGATCCAGATAAAGCCTGCAGCAGCTACAGTTTTGCGAGAGGTAGATCTCAATGTCTTCAACTCAGCATTGCATTCAATTAATTTTCCAATAAACGTTTCAAAACGCGACTGTCTAATTTGACTTATCGGTAGTACAAACAAGCAGATTGTTCCATTGAGCGCTGCCAAAAGGTACCCCACTAAGTGCCCCAACAACCTGAAGAAGACTGTGATGTCAGTAAAACCTTCTAAACCCAACGAAATAAGCAGCAAGCCAACGGTTAACCAAACTGTTCCCAGCACTGCACAACAAAAGAGAAGCCAAATGGATACCCGCCTCTTTTGAACGGACAACGTCGATGGCAGTCGAGTAAGTGAGATTTCTCCAAAGTATATTCCAAAAAGCCTCAAAGCTCTCAATATGGGGCTGTATATATCTTCGTACACCGTTAGCTGTTCGTTCCTTCCGTGATAAGTGCTTTGGGAAGCGTCTGGTAAGTTTTCGATGACGGTACTATGATCTAAGGAACATGGCTGCAAAGTATATGTTTCTCGAATGTGGGAAATATCTGGTACATGAACGTGGGTTTCCGAAGGATGTACTTGAGAATGCATCTCCACATTTGAACAAAACCTATCAGTCATCAAACTATATTTGTTGTGTGAGCTTATTAATATTTAAAGATAGTAATTTCAATTATTTTTGTGTTTTCTCTTAAAGGGGCCTCTAACCATTTTTTTGTTTTTCGTTATTTTTATATATTTTTTTTATTTCTGTCTTTTGGTATTGTTACATTTTGGTATTTCTGTCGTGTCCGACCTTCGCTATTCTCTGAGTAAAGATCGATGAATGAAAATACAAAGACCTATAAAAGACATTCAAATGCAATAAGTTATCAATAAATTATTCAAAGTCAAAATTTATGGTTTTCATGCCCAGGCAGAAAAGGCAAAACGTTATATTAAACTAGCAGTAAGTAATTGCATGTACGATTGAGCGAGTAAGGGATACTATGCTGTTGGGTGTGATCCTTGATGAAGTTGTAAAGTTTATGTATTCTTATAAAATAGGCCTGCTTCCTAATGTATTCAAAGAAATGTTTTTAGTGACAAATCAAATTCATTCCTAATATATAGATTTAGCCAGGGCTAAAGGCGAAGCTCTCGTTAATATCTATAGTTTACTGAAACAAAATATAAAATAGTGAAATGCTAACCAAGCGGCGACGGCAACGAAAACAGCCGAAAAAAAAAGGTTTAATTAGCACGTGCACCACATTTTTGGTACTTTTCTTTGCCGTTGTTTTGCAAGACGACAACGTGAAACTTCCAGAAACTTCCTGGTTACGCGTTTTATGGAGGAAATGTTGTATGTGGTCCTGTTCACTATTTTTTTTTCGCCGCCGCTAATTTTACCTTGTGGCCGCAAGCATGTGTGTCATTTTCTCACAGCCGCTATTAATAAAATTTCGTTTTATTCTTCAATCGAAATTGGTCTCATTTGTTTTGTTGTTTTTTTTTATCTCTCGCTCTTGCTCTTTCTCTATTATTCGTTTCAATGTAGTTTCAAAAATTAAGTCGAAAGAAAGAATCGACTTCGTTGTTGTTGTTTTTTTAACTCTAAATTCGTTATTCATTGTGATTTCAAGATATCTTGTGGTGTTCTATATTTGAATTATACATTAAAGGTAAATACAAGTACAGCTGTTTCTAAGAAAGCGGGAACAAAAAAGGCTGTAAACAAACAAAAGATATAGTTAAGTTTAAGATATCCATAACCCTCACCTCCCGTTGACGGAAGAACTAATAATCTTTTCTTTCGTGGGAAAGTTATATTTCGAATCTCATGGTTGTCAAAAAAAATCAAACATTAACAAGCAAAGCAAGCAAAAATGGCACCCATACACCAACCACTGATTATCGATTTTCTGCCGCGATAAAGTTTCGATTATCATTATTATTTTAATTGAAATATTTTTTTGAT
>JBBMOI010000008.1:12520000-12600000 GCA_038088405.1 Porites divaricata | reverse complement strand
CTAATCTAGTGTCCCAAGAATGAATCCAGAATACGATTTAACTTCAGTCGAAACACTTCTCTTCCTCTCTCCTTTCTGCTAGGGGTAACTCTCCCAAGCCCCATCACGAAAACATCTTGATCAACAGACAAGTCTATGTTTACATCTGGATCCTCAGACGCCCGGACCACAATTTTTTCTTTATCTCACGATAAAGAAGGCCAAGGAAAAGTTGTTCTCGGTCTTCCACTGACCGATCTGTGAGAGTAAATAGCTTTTCTCTTCGGATGAAAGGGAAGGACTCGGGTCCCTCGTCACCACCGAAAAATCTCCACTAGCCAAATTGCGCGCTATAGCCCACAAAGTGAATTTTATCCTCTTGTTGACTTTGTCAACCTCTGCTACCTCCACATCATACAGTTTTTTTATCCCTCTTCACGCTTGGAAATTTTTGCTTCAATTCGGCCAACTTTTTTCGGGACCGTGCGAAGACTGGTTCCTAACAAAGACAAATTCAACATGGCGACGTGAAGCCAGACGAACTAAGGCTGATTATAACGGCATTGAAGAGCCGTGAAAACATTAGGAATTGCAATTTCAAACCAATAAATGAAATGAACACAAGTTAAACTGTTCATACAGTAATGTTTCAGCTCAGTAGACATCATGTCATTTAGAGCAGCAGCTCTGTTATGTATATCGATTGTCGTCCTAATTATCGATCTCTTTAGTAACAACTAAGTTTCAAAATGCCTTCTTTAAGAACTTCGCTTCGATGAGTTTAACTTACCTTCATTAAGAAATTTGAAGGGACGCCTTTCTTGTTTGGTGGGGGTGTTTTAATGTCAAAGAAGAGACCTCAAATACACTTGAACGTGGCTGAACTGGTGTTGTTTGACGATGACATGATGTATTATTGTAACTTCCCACTTTTCAACGAACAAAATTCCTCGCTGTTTATTATTATCTGCCACGAAGGTTAGCATTTTGTCTTGACAATTCACGAAGTAGAAATCGCTTTACTGAGAATAGGACAACCTCGGAGCGGAGGAGTGATTTTCTTGCTTCTCGCAAGTCATCCAAAACCTGTTAGTTCATCCATTAACAAGCGTGATGTGAACCTGATTGACCTAAAAATAGTATTTTTTTGTAAGAAAAATTCACGTGCGTAAGCTCCAAACTTAAGCAACTAAAGCATCAAAACAAAGGATAAATACCTTCTTCATGTTTTCCTCGTTTCCGTTTTTGAGATATGGGCACCAAACAGCAGATATAAAACCTTTTCCAAAGCTTACTTCAGCCAGACTTTTCTCTCAAGAACCTCGCAAGAAACTCTCTCTTCGCCGACATAAAGCTAGTCTCAAAATATTCGAAGACAAGGCATGCAAGGTACCGATAAAAAGCTCTTTCTTCGTAGCTTTTATCGCGCTAGTCAAAACATTGTTTATTAGTACCAGTTCTCTCTCACATGGCGATAAAGCCTGACCAATTTTCGCTCTTGGCGGGCCGGCGATATGGCCGCGCAGAATTTCAAAGAAGAGGACTGGGGAAACGGGGACACGAAACTTGGCCAAAATTGGCACAAAAATTTCCAAGCGTGCTTTCGAGCTTCAGTCTTTTTAGCTGCCATCGATCGGCCTAATTCCTCTGCAAATCGATTCGGTTTCTTCACGACGCGCTTTGCCCTTTCGACAGCCATATTTATTCACGGTGTTTTTACAATTTGATACTTGACATGCGCATTGGCAAATTTTGTCAAACGCGCGGGCCTGGGAAGCAGAAAAACAAATGTCCGCCTTTGTGGGGAAAGACTTTGATATGTTGTATTTAGACACCGTAGAGTCGTTCTTTTCATTACTTATCTTTGTTATTGCCATTTGCGTACCTACCACTGGTTTATCCATTAGCCATATCAATGTAAAATGACAGTTTTGCTACTCTGTTGCTCCTAATGACATTGAATAGATATCTGTTCCTGCAGGTTGTATCCCTCCTTTGATTGAAATCTCTAAAGGGTCTCAGTGTTATCTTATGATTTCGAGGGTCTTTACAGCATTTGCATAAAACATCAGCCATCTCTTTTCTAAATTGACGGTTTATAATCGGGTTTACACATGAATTTATTATATTAGCACGAGAAAAACTTTGTTTATAGTATACATAAGATCTGCATCCCAAACATACCACGCTACGTAGAGAATTAAATTTGGGATATAGCAGACACCATACAATATTGTAACTATCATCAACATCTTTGTTACGTTCTTTCTGGCCTTCGAAACGAATATCGATGTATGTCGTCTGGGTATATCCTCACTGCGTAGATTTGCAACGACCTTTCCATATAAGAAAGCCATGAGACAAAATGGTAAAATGCCAATGATTACCAACCAAACTATATTGTTACAAAGAACATATGAAATACTGGGCCAGTCACTCTCTCAAAATCCACGCTTGCGATTAAGCTTCCGCACATAAAACAACGGAATGTTAAATATGACCGCTATTATCCAGCAACAAGTAACTACGGTTTTCATTTTCTTCATGGTGAAATTTGAACGGTTGATAAAAGGGGGGGGGGGGGGGGGGTTTAACTGTGAAGCGTTCATAAGCAATTACAACCAACGTTATCGAAGACGCAACTGGCCCAACCCAGGTAAATGTATCGGAGGTGATTGTCTTACAGCGAATGGCTCCTACCAATCCTTTAGATGATGGAACAGTCCTTCCAGGATATGCCTTGGCGTAAAAGAGATCACAATCACCAAATCAGCAATGGCAAGGTTCGCAACAAGATAATATACATCAATTCGATTCCCGCAGATTGGCGCTCACTTATTAAAGCATCTACAAACGTAACACCAGCCAGCCCCATACTAATTACCCCAACTATTAAGAGCCAATGTCTGTAATTTTCGAAAATCGGTTGACAGTCGTGAATTTTTGAATTTTTTCATATTTTACCCAAATAATCTCTCTAGTACACTAATTTCAAAAATCACATTAAAACTTGTAACGGCTTTTTATTTTTTCCAGAATCGGGCAAAGTTTGAAAAACGCTAAATCGGCGCTCTTCCGAGTATGAAATTAGCGAGGAGTAAGCATTTTCTTCGCGCTCGTACATAAAAACGGATGATATCTCTAAATGAAATCAAGTCACAAAACAAACACAGACTTGTACTTTATAATTCAGCAATTATCTTTAGATAAGCTGTTTAAATGTGACTGTGTCGGCCGCAAAAAGAAACACGATTTCGGATCTTTTCAAAAATGGCAAATTTGACCTAACTTCACCATCAAAAAAACCCAATTGGTACATAGAATTTCAACATGAAACAAACATTGTTTTAAAGCACATCCTTTGCCGTTTCTTGTGTTAAAATTTTTTTTGCGGCATTACAAAAGTGCGTCGCTGAGACACCGAAACGTGCAGGGCAGTTTCGCACGTTGGAACGCTGAAACAAAGCTAAACAAACTAGCCGCAAGGTAGGTACACAGGAGTTTTTGCAAACTTAGCTTCTTTTATAAGGGGCACATTAAGGAAAGCTCTTAAAATCTTTTGAAGAATGCTTTTCAATTTGATAGTTATAAAAAAAGAACTAAGTAGATTAACACCGCATTTGATTGCACTCAAGTAGCTGAAAAAGACAACGCTGTTAAGTTCTTGTAGTGTAAATATTGACCCGGAGTTTCTGCACTTAAAATAAAGCCGCTAGAAACGGCGTGCTAGCTTTGAATGGGATATGAGATCTACAAGAATTTACTTTCCGCAGTCTTTTCAACTGCAAGTGGCCGCAGTTTACTGAAATCTTCCGTCGTTTTTTAACTCAAACTAAACGCTGTGTTGCGTGCATGAAAGCCCGTGTGTGATTTAAGTCTGGTCACGCAACTGTATAGACAGGATAAATCATCGCGCGAGTGTACAAGAAAAAAATAAAATGAGAATTAATTTCTGTTTTTTCAGTTTTATATTTTATATTCCCCAAAACATGTCGAACTAAACTTGATTTTAGGATGTACAGGCGGCCGAAACTCAAACCGAGAAAGAAAATAAATAGAGTAAGCCGAGTCTGCAAAACTTTTCACACTAGTTTTCTTTTATTTGCACTTAGCCCTCTGAGCCTTCTCTATCTATATGAGACTTCTCTATCGATCACCTCAGTATGAATTGAGGGATTTAGGTACACGTACGCCATACATATGCAAAATGAAGGTAGAGTAAAACTGTTTAAAGAAAATTGGCCAACGCTCCGCAAAAGAAAATTCCTGAAAAACCATACTGAATCGACAATGGACAATGGACACATTTGATGAGTGAAATTTAAGAATTTGTTCATGCTTAGCGTGCGTATATCGAGTTATTGATGCACGCGGGAAGTTTGGAGAGCACGAAAGATGCGTAAGAGTTGCACGAGGCGATAGCCGAGTGCAACTCTAGCTTCTTGAGTGCTCTCCAAACTTCCCAAGTGCATCAATAACTCGATATACGCACAGCTAAAAGCATGGGCAAATTCTTTTATAACATAGCTGACAAAAATGCTTGCTTTTTGATTTAACTGCAAAATTCTCGTGACGCGCGCCACAGAAAAACAAACGCTTCTACTGGCTGGTTACAAACACGCCACAATCGCCTAGTTTGAAAGAAAATTCTTTCTGTAAAACCGAGAACGAAAATTTGCTTATTTATTCGTTAACGATTAATTGAAGCTAAGTAGAAACAAAGACAAAAGTGTCTTAACGTCCACCTAAAGTTAAAATACTCGCATGTTCGTAACACGTCGTGGAGCATGGTTTGGATCCGGCGCTGAGAGGATGTTTATGTTTTGCTCGGCGAAATTCAGAAAACTTGTATTTTTGGCGAAGACGACTGTCATTCTACTTTACATTCATTTACGACAATGGCCGGTCATTACGGCTACTTGAGAAGACCTGCCAGCAGTTCTTTTTATGAGCAAAAAAATTACTATGTCTTCTTGTGTAATTTGTCTTGTTATTGCAACAGAAATTTTCCTGATTTAGTCGGATTGTTCGGCGATAACAAAAGTGCATAACAAATTTAAAAACAACAGTAAAAACGTAAATTTTACCTTTAATTGTTGTTAATGACCAATTGCTGTCTTTTCTGTTCCCAGTGAATGTCTCTCGGCCAACATTTGCTGCAGATGGTCTTCCGACAAATGCGAAACGCACAACTTGCGAGTTTTTTTGAATTCGGCTTTATTTTTGCAGCCGCTCTTGGATCAGGACGTAAAAGGTCAATGCCGATAGAAAAATTGGGCAGCTGGTCGCTGGTTTCTTCCATGTCTTAAGGCGAAGGAAAACTGCACTGCAGCTTAACAGGACAGAAACTCTGCAGCCATGTGAAAAAATTGCTGACGTCATCTTATTTACGCACGGGCGTGCATAAATAAAGATTTTGTTCATAGCGGCTCAATAGGACTTATATAGGGCAAGCACGCGCGCTATGTTATAAACAAGTATTTAACATGTTTAAATTACTGAAAGTAGAATTTGCTTTGTTCCTCTACAGCAAGGGCATTTTCTGGCGAGACCTCAACCTGCTGTTGACAAATTGTACATTATCTGACCCAGTATGGAAGACCCCGACGAGATCTCATGCGTGCAGAGCTATTTTTAGCCGTATAGGACGCGTGCAAAACGAGCTATTACGGACCTTGCGAAACCACGACGACGACGGCAACAGGAACGTCAAAAAACAATAGGTTAAATGAGCAAAACAACAACTCTGCACGTGAATCACGCTTTTTTGTACATTTCTTTGCCTTCACTGCACAACTACGACGTGAAATGCCCAAGTTTTAAGTTTACTCGGGAACGGGAAGGCAAGGCGATAAATTCTACCATCTCTGTCCGAACTTGAGCGCGTTCCCCTCTCTTCAGCTCCAGCAAAAATCGCCTTCTTTTAAGTAACAGGGCGAATTGGGATAATCGCGAAAAAGTTTAAAATGATGCAAAGTCTATTTTTCAGCGACGTTTTCATGGACGTCGCCGTTGTCGGATCGTAAGGTCCTTATTTAACCAGAATGTACGTACATGCTAGCTTCCACCCAAAACAAGGAATAGTCAGCTGGCTCTGCTGTCCGCGACCACTCCCAGGCACTTGTTCGCAGGCTAGAAGTAAACCAACTCACTGACAAGTTCTTTTTCATAACGTCAAAATCCTTCTCGTAAATGAAAAATGCTTTGAAATGCTTCAGCCATTTTAGTTACTATCTTTTAGCCAAATACGTTTCGGAGAAAAGACAAGAAAACGCTGAAAATATAGCCTTTCATTTCGATTTAAAATTTCAGATGCAGAATGCTCTTTTCACTAGGTATGCACCCGCAGTGATTTGTGTGCTAAAACTCCTTCGTGGTGGCATCTCTCAGGCAAAAACGACCGCCTAGCGGCGAGGAGCGAGGAGAGAAGAAGTCCGTGGGCATTTTCGAAAAGAAAAAGAAGTGTAAAGGTTGCACGTTCGTCGTTCAGAAAAAGTCTGCGTATGTCATTATCTTCAAGCCGCACACAGTCGTCAATTAATGTAAGGACCCCTTTTAAATCAGCAGCCAGTAGGCTGTTCTAGAACGGTAGAACTTGATTTGCGCTCCGCCACCCGGAACCAAACATTTAGCGGTGGTGAGGAAAAACTTTCATTTTCATGCGCCAATTTTGTGGATCAAACAAAGTCTGATAGCTCTAAATGTGGTGATAAAGACATGAATTTTTGTATTTTGTATGTGTAGGGTTGATCCTAATGTAAAACCCAATGCCAACCAAAACACCCATCTCCTCCTCCAGCCCTAAACTTAAACAAGCTATAAGTAGACTTTTCGTGACGTTAACATAGTCACCTGAGACCTTCTGTAAAGTTCACTAAAATAATAGCAAGCACCTTCGAAGCCTGTTCACAGACTCTCTGATTTTTCTTTAGGGATCGTCGATCTATTTCCTTTTCGGAGATGGTCGATTTCGCGCATGAAAATAAAAACCGCAGGGTATTTATTGACCACTAGCGCAAGGGGCTCTCTCTCTCGCGCCCGCATGCTCGTCTATTTTCGAAACGAAAAAAGAGTGTAAAAGCTGCAACTTCGTCGCTCAGAAAACGTCTGCGTATATCATTTTCTTCAGGCCATACAGAGTCATCAATCAATGTGCCTTTATGGACCCCTTTATGAGCAGCATGCAGTAGGCCGTTCTGAAACGGTATCTCGTGACTTGTTGCACCGCCACCCGGAACCAAACATTTAGCAGCGGTGAGGAAAAACTCTTATTTTCATGCGCCAATTTTGTGGATCAAACAATGACACCTAATGTGAATGCAGACATCCTTACTTTTATCATTGCCGTACATATTCACGTGACTATCAAGTCGGGAGCATAACAAGCGACTCACGACATCTTTTCTATAATCGCAATACCTTCAGCGTCTTCAGCATTACTGGGGCCACAGGTGCCACCAACCAAGTTAGAATATGTGCGAGATGCTATACGAACATAAAACAAAGACTTGCACCGTAAAACACTTATTGCTGGTTTTCAGTGTCACGCCATTCAAAATAGACGAAAATTAAAATCAAGACCGTTCAAAAGATAAAGTCCAGAATCTGGGAAATGAAAGGAAGTACATATGCAAAGACCCTCGCCAAGATTCAGGTCTGAGGAATATTTCGTACACGAGATATCCGAAGAAATGTTTTACCCAAATTTATAGAGATTTGTATGGAGACGCCATGCTGGTGCTCACCTGGATGAGCTCCAACATGGCGGACGGAAACCAACAGAAACATCTGTTACCGAGTTTTGCTACAAAAGCGTGAATTTATTCTTCGAGAAACTCACAGACATTAAAATACTACTTTTTTCCAGTATATAAACTGTTTAGATGGCAAAATTTCCTGAAATAAGTCATTTTTTTAACCTACATAACAGCTCTCTTGGCCGTCATGTAAATGCCGCGTCACGCAAAAGCTTCGGAATTCAAGCGTACTCTATCACAAAACCAAGAACCCTTTTGAAGCGAAAATTTGTATGACAATTAGTTTTCAGCTGCTCTAATGCATCGTGAAAGTAAAATCTCGGTAGGATGGATAGTTTTTTAGTTTGAATTTTAGTGACGTCATGTGAAAACCAACAATACCAGGAAGTTCTTTTCCTGCGCGTTACGCGTCACGCACTTCCGGAATGTCATCTTCCCTCGTGTTGACAGATTGAAAAGAAATAACAAACTTAACGTTGATCCTACCGTGGTGCAAAATTTAGTTTACTGTACTGTGACCCCATCTAGCATTTAAGTTCAGGTAAGTAAAAAACGTTTCTGATTTTAAGGTTTCAACACGACTAAAACTATAGTAAGCGAGTATTTCGACAATATTCCCCTCTACTAATTGTGATTTGAACTGCATATTCGTGACTCTTCATTATGGTTTATCGCAAAAATCAGTTGAAAGGAATTATGTTAAACCAAACAGAAACGCCGAAATATAATCTGAAACCGTTACAACTCTGTCGAAAGTAACGTATGTTTGCGATAGAAGATTAATATTCCGAGGGTCGAAACTTGCTTGTTGCACGCGCTTTCCTGGTGTCAAAATACCCTTCAGTTTTTGGTCTCTTGACGGAGCGCATTTAGAATGCCGCCAGAAATATTTTAACACAAGCAACAGCAAACGATATGCTTCAATACGCTTCCTGTTTCATATTGAAATTCCATGTACCAAGTACGTTTTTACGATGGTGAAGTTAGGTCAAATTTGCCATTTTTGAAAAGTGCCGAAACAGTGTTTCTTCTTGCGGCCGGCACAGTCACATTTAAACGGTTTATTTAAAGTTAATTGCTGAATTACAAAGTAAAAGTGTGTGTCTGTTTTGTGACCTGATTTCATTTAGAGATATTTTTCTGTTTTTATGTACGAGCGCGAAGAAAAGGCTCAATTTTCGCTAATTTCATACTCGAAAGAGCGCCTATTTAGCGTTTTTCAAACTTTGCCCGATTCTGGAAAAAATAAACAGCCGTTACAAGTTTTAACGTGATTTTTGAAATTAGTGTACTATAGAGAATATTTGGGCAAAATATGAAGAAATTCAAAAATTCACGACTGTCAACCGATTTTCGAAAATTACAGACATTGGCTTTTAAGATGGCAAGCGGTAATGTGATGCTAATCCTTGATATCTCTCCTAAACAGATCTATCAAATCTTTCTGCAGCGAAAGCAAATGGCGCCCACCGCAAAACAGAAATTATCAAACAAGTACTCAAATATAGATATTGATTGGGGAAAGGTTTACACTTTGGCCTTTAAATGCACTTTAGACACAAAGATTAGGGAATTTCATTACAAAATTCTAAATTGTATAGTCTTTACAAACGTAAAACTTAATTTAATTGGTGTGGTGGAATCGCCAAACTGCACTTTCTGTCAAGAAGCATCGGAATCTGTCGAGCATTTACTCTTCTCCTGTAGGATGTCTTCTGACTTTTGGAAACATGTCCTGTCCTGGCTAAGAGATAGTGATGTTCATGTTGAGACAATTAATGAGTCAGATGTGATATTTGGAAAATTTGATATTGTAGAAGACTATATTCTAATTAATCATATTTTGTTATTAGGTAAATATTATATCTACTGTAGGAAATGTCATAATAGCTTACCTTCAGTTAGAGGTTTTATTGCTAGGGCAAGGCGTGTTTTCAATATTGAGCTCCATATCGCCAGGGAGAAAAATAAACTTCCTTTTTCATTTTCAAAAGTGGGAGAAGCTAACAAATGCACTTAATAGCAGTTGATGCTCAGAGGTTCGTAAAAATGCCACTGTCTTCCCTTATTGTTGTCGTTGTTGTTGTAATATTTATAATTCTTTTTTCCTTTTGTTATCGTTGTTATGGTTATCCCTTTTCCGTTTTCCTTTTTTTTTTGGTTAGTTTGTATTTAAGTGGAATTGTAAAATTAATTTTATTTAATTAATGTTTATTCTCAAATAACATTGTAAGACTTGTGTTTAATTTAATTCAATAAAAATTGTAAAAAAAAAAAAACAAGAAAATATACTGGTGACCTAAAGACCTTGCTTTTCAGAATGACAAGGCAGACTAGGATGTTACCAAGCAATGCTATCGTTACTAGTGTTGAGTGAATTACTTTAGCTATAGTATTTTCGTCCATGGCTGTCTTTCCAGTCTCAAGTACAATTAAAACGAGGCTGTAATAAAAGCGTCTTTATCTTTTAGAATATTGACTATTGTCAAAAACATCATTAAGAAAATAAAAATGATAAAAATGATAATAATAATAATAATAATAATAATAATAATAATAATAATAATAATAATAATAATAATAATACAACCACCAAATATGCAAAGAGAATCAAACAAATGGCACGAAATAAGATCCAAGAAAAATTAATAATTTGAAAGCAGTGGGAGGACAAAGCCCTACATGGAAGATACCCAAAGAGAATAAAGGAAGCAGATGTTGACCACCACAAAACCAACCAGTGGCTCAAAAGCAGTGGACTGAAGGCAGAAACGGAAGGATTCATAGTTGCAGCCCAAGACCAAAGCCTAGCTACCAGATCATGCCACGCCAACATTATCAAAGACGGTACTAGTCCCCTATGCAGGATGTGAAACAAATATGACGAAACAATCGACCATATCTTGTCTGAGTGTCCTGAACTTGCGAAAACAGAATATACTCACAGACACGATAAAGCAGCCGCGTATATAAATTGGAAAGTCTGTCACAACTATAATATCAAGACATCAGAAAAGTGGAATGACCATGAGCCGCAAACAGTTACAGAAAACGAGGATGTCACGATATTATGGGACATGCCAATACACACAGACAGGAAAATAACAGCCAACAGACCCGATATAGTGATTAAAGACCACAAAACGAAAACCTGTAAATTCATTGACATGGCAGTACCATCGAACAGAAACACATCCGTGAAAGTCACTGAAAAACTATCCAAATATAAGGACTTGGAAATTGAAACAAGCCGAATGTGGGGCATGAGAACGGAAACGATACCAGTTATCTTTGGAGCACCTGGAGCTATCAAAAAGGGACTAGAAACTTATCTTGGAAGAATCCCCGGCCAATTAAACATCAGTGAACTACAACAGATAACCTTGCTAGGTACATCACACATTCTGAGGAGGGTGTTATCAAGCTAAAAACTGGCTATCCCCTAGTGTCCCAGGATCATGGTTTGATCTCGGCCCTAGAGACTCTAAGCAAACATTATGTGAGGACAATAATAATAATAATAATAATAATAATAATAATAATAATAATAATAATAATAATAATAATACTTATCATTTGCGCTATAATTATCATTTTGTTTATCAAATATAACAAATAAATAAACACTGCATGACATGAAGCACAAGTCTCTCAGGCGCCTAGTTCTTGATCTTCCACTCCTGGTCTAACTGGAACCTCCGGGGGGGGGGAGTACTCCCTTACAAGAGCCTAATGGGGATGTGCCGCTGGATGGGGTCGCATTTTCACAACTGGAGTGACTATTATGTGGTCGCATTTTTAATAGAGTTACTAGAATGGCGTCGCAAATTTTCGAATTTTGGGGGTAAGTAGGGAATCAAAATGGGAAGATTCTTGGTTAAAAAGATCAGAAAGTTGTTTATAAATTTAACAATAGCTTGCATGACCCGGCTTTTTAAAGGATTGACAAGGTAAATGCATAAATAGAAAGTGACTAAGTTGGGATCGCAGAAATAACATTTTCCAAAAAGTGACTAAGATGGGGTCTATAATTGGCCGAAAAATAGACTAAAATGGGGTGGGGGCTCTGAGAGGCGAGCGGCACATACCCAGCAAATATTAACCCAAGTAACCCCCCCCCCCCCCCCCCCATCCCCGGGTGGAACCTATCTCGAAAAACAGCATGGAATCATCGAATTCCCGCTTTTTGTTTTGCAGGCGTCGATGAGATGCAGAGAACAGCATTGAACCATTCAGTATTGATTCTGAGGAACGGGCCGGGTACTTTTATAAGTGCCTGATGTTTGATAAAGGACCAAGTTAGACTACCTTTTTATGTATTCGAACAGTATTCGCGAAAAGCATGAAGAAGGGTGAAAGGAAAGCAGCTAGAAATATAAGTTATTTAAGTAGGGATCGAGGCACGAGCAAGAAATACCATTTAGCTTAAATTTCACAGGGCCTTAAAATACATAAATTTCGTTTCCTCTCATATCTATTGAGTGGATTACTTGATGATCAATGTCCAAGAAGGGCTATAGCACTTTAGATAACTAACTGCATGGTGGGGTAACCTGCCTGTCCATATAATCTCTCATTTCAATGTGATCACGTCAATTACTCAGTTTCCAATTCTCTGCTTTCAGTTCCCTTTTTTTCATTTTCCCGGCGTTCCTCGTGCTCGTTTCACTTTTTAGTCAACATTCCAAGTTTATTTTTTATTGTTTCAGGAGGGTTTATCTCACGTGCTTTGGCATCCATAAACCCATTAAAATTTTATTCTTAATGACTTTGTTCTACTACCCGCAAATAAGACTAGTAGATTGAAGACACACTTAATTGACACACCTTTTGTAAAGGTTCTTTATCACGCTTTGCTACAGTTTCGATAACAAACTCTCCGTTAGCATAATTAATCACTGTTAAAATCTGTTCTGCTGCTTGACGAGAGGCAATAAATGCCACCCTCATGTACGCTTACTTTTGCTACTGACCCCAAAGAAATCAATAATCGGCTTTGATGACGGCCCAATGGGATTGACCTTCCACAAAATTCCTATTCATTTGATATTATTCGACTAGCAATTTCCGATTCCTCGACAGTCAATATACAGATCTGTTTAATAGATAACAAATATGAGAATCGGCTTTGAAACTGAAATAACTCTTAACGCGGAATTTGTGAGCATATTATTAATCCACGCCGTCTACTTGTGATCATAATTGTTTTAAACCTGTGTGGTCGGCTAGTCTCTAGATTCTCTTGTTAAGCGAAACTGTCTCTCGCGGATTAATTTTTTTGAGTGGAAGAGCAAAGTTTAAAAGAATGTTGGGGTGTAACTAAGAGTTATTGGATAATGCTATCGACGCCGTCTAGGAGAGAGAACACTTTAACATGAAAAGTGGCTATTTGCATTACTGTCAGTGACTGAAGCAAGACCCTGTATCAACTACGTACTATACAAAATACGAATTGGAGCAATTAACTAAATACGCGCAAGTGGACCATTCTAGATTGGCTATGAAAAGCTCAATGGATCGTCGCGATGCCATATCAAAACTGAAGACAAATCTTGACAGAATCATGGAGGAAACTGAGAATATTTTGAGAAATGAAAAAGCAGTTACCTCGCCGCATCTATTCGCGAGTAGAAAGGCTAGTTATTCGGCGAATGGTACAAAGCAGGAACCTGTGGCTAGCATTATTAACGAAAGATCGACATCAAAACTCGAGGTTATCAACGTTTTACAGCAGATTCTTCAAAAGCAAGAGGAACTAACAGTCGTGGAATATACAGTCAACAACAGTAGGTTCAAAGTCCTTGTGATCGAAGATACCGAACTATAACTCATGCATTGATATTTTATAACTTGACAAATATCATCTTCTGTAATATTTCGTCTAAATAATTATGGAACAAACAAAGAAGTCTCAAAAGAATCAAGCCCATTTGTTTACTCGTACCGTTTTTTCTAATAATTGGTCCAGTTTGGCCACGAAGAAACAAAGCGCACCTGCAGACATGAGCAGAATTTTGCTGGGTCTCCACGATGGTGATAGTTTATTTTTATTATTTGACCTCCTTTTAAAGTGGCTTAAGTTAGATGTCAACCTGAAGGCGGATTATTCATCATTGCTGAGATGCCATAGACGTCTCAGCAAGAGAATGGAGAGGAAAGCCACAAGGTCTAAGAATGTTTCGATAAGTTTAAATCGAGGATAGGTTTCAAGCTTTGCCGTCAAATATTATGCTTCATTAGTGCGGATCACGGAAAACCAACCGATTTTCCAAACCCAGATCCTTTCTGTCTTGGTCTCACACGACTGCACGAGGCTATTTCTAAACTTTTATGTTTAATGATAGTTTCAGTTTGTTTATCAAGCAAACGCAAAGGACCGAATATGATCGGTGCGTGAGGATGCATGCCTGCTCAGGTAATATTGAAGAATGCTGCCGAATTGGAAATATGGGGACCAGTCCTTTATTTTGTTGCAGAAATACTTTATGAAAAATACTTAAATAAGCGTTTGAGAGCTTTCAGATTTCATAATGTTGTGGGAGGCCGGCATTAATTCCTCATTCCTTGAAAGTAGGCTACTTCCCCCAAGGTTGTTTATCTACACTGCTAAAGGTTTTGATTAAAAGGTAAAAGGAAATGCCAAAGCTGATACAGAAAGCTTTGGTTAATGAATGAGTAATACAAAAATTAAAAATAAATAAATTATTTTTTAAAAAAAGGTACAGTTAAAAGCATTTATGTAAGAAACCATTTGTTTAACCCTGGCTTCTTGTTCGGAATATTGTAGAAGGAACATACAAAGCAAAAAAATTTCAAGGCTTTTCCTGTCAAAACCAAACAGTCTTTTGACAAATACTGGGTTGACGTTTTGATGGCATGTACATCTCCATAGTGTGTGTTTGCTACTTATAAACTGTCTATTTACTTCTAATTTCTCAGTTATCGTTGACTTATTTAAAGAAAAGTTACTCCCAAAGTTTGATAATTTTGGTCAGTTTTGGTGGGTGGGGGTAATGGTTTCGATGTTGTTGATGCTGCTGAACGAGGACGACGGCAACGAGAACGTAAAAAAAAATGGTTTATTAAGCAAAGACACAGATTTGTACGTTTCACCATGTTTTTCTTGTACATTTTTCTGCCGTCACTGCACGACCACAACGTGAAAATGCCTAATTTCACGTTTCATGGAGGACGTAAACAAGCGACGAATAATTTTTCTTTCGCGTAACTAAAAAAAAAAAAAAAATGAGTTTTTAAACTTGAGCGCGGTCCCCAGGAAATCAACTCCAGGGAAATTCGCCTACATGTGACATATTCAGCGAATTGGAATAAACGCAAAAAAGTTTGAGAACACGCGAATTCATTTCACTCAAAAGTGACGTTTTCCTTGACGTCACCGTCGTCGAAGCTAAATCTCATTATTTAGTGGGCAAGTGCAGACACAAAAGAAAGATTTTATTATCTATCTATTTATTTATTCTTTGCATCAAAAGACGTTTTAGAGATTTTGAATATTTTAAAAAACCGTATGGTAATAATGAGATATTTCAGAAGATTTTGCAGGAAACTTGTTTCATTTTTTCTTGGATCTTCCCTTGTTTTCAAAGGACAATTATTTTTAATATGTTGTTATGCCTATTAGAAATCGTAAGAAACGTTCGGAACTGAAAAAAGAGATGATTTTGGAAGGATTTTAACGGAAGAAAATGGAAGTTTGGAAATGAAGATAATATTAAGAACATTTTTTTTGGATTTTGTGTTAAGCCTACACCAAATTCTAGGTGGCCAATTTAAGAAGTTACGTGACGAGATGTAAAGAGTACAAAAGAGAGGCGTAAACAAGGATGTCAGCGATGTTTCGCTGACAGACCTACAGGAAGATAAGTTCCGTTTGTGGCGCAGAATACATGTATATATTATGTAGCCCCAATTTTTCTTTTTTTTTTTTCTTTCTTTTCTTTCTTTTTTTTTTTTTTTGTTTTGTTTTGTTTTATTTATTTACTGATATTTTGTTTGGTTTGTTATTTTTTTGTTTTTAATATAAATTTTCGTTCTATTATTATTATTATTATTATTATTATTATTATTATTATTATTATTATTATTATTTTAAACAAGAAATAAACAAAAAGAATGCCTTTGAAATGAAGTCGGAATCGTATGGATGAGGCAAATAATATATATATATATATTTTTTCAGATGAACACGAAATTATAATATAAAGATCCCATTTCGCGCTCGGAATCAAATTTAATTCAATAGTCTTCTACGGATGACATAAGCTTATGAGTAAGAGATCTTATCCCTAGATTCTGGCATACGTCAAGCAACTAACCAACCAACCAGCCAACCAAACTTCATTTTATTTTTAAAGATGGGGATAAAATCCTTAAAAGTGACGCTTTACAATGAACATTGCTTTTAACACCAATCAGACTTTCTGCGTATTTAGTAGGTATAAATATACAAGCTCCTTCGTCAGCGAATTAAATCTCACATTAGCAATACTCGAAACTCGGCACAATTTTAAGTTAAATTCCACTCCGGTTTTGCGTCCAGAAATCTATAGTACCGAAAGTAGCGCAAAGTTCTTAGCTTGTGAAAATTATGTGAAAATTATGAGCGTGTCGATTAATATTGCCGAATCTCAGAGTTGGGCAGATGTCTTTGAGGAAATGGAAAAGCAACAACAACGGAATGCATTATAAGCAGGCGCCAATGCTAAAGGACACGAGGTCCCTAAGCACCAGAGAAGGTAGGAAACTGACGAATGGAAAATGCTACCGGTAGTACGAATAGGAAGTTAAAGTTAATAGAGTACAAAGTCGTTATACCTATAATTCAGTAATACGTTATGGAAAATGAACATGAAATTTGCAATTAAACGGTCCATACCATCAAAATAAGAATTCTATTTTTATTTTTAATTAGAATTTATTTTTCATTTATTTTTTTATTATTTTTAATTATGAAATGTTTTGCTTAATCTGTCAAGAATTAGATTGGTGCGCGAGTTAAGGACTAACTTAAAGAAATGACATTGTAACCAAACTTAAAAGGATAAATTCGCATTTTTAACTGCAATTTGCAGGTTGTGTTATCAATTAATAATTGCTTACTTGGTTTACTTGTTTATTTATTATTATTGCTGTTGTTGTTGTTTTGAAGGCGAGCAAGATCGTTCAGTGTGCTTGAGCCAGAATCCAACAGATGCTGCAAAAGTTATAACAAGTCCCTGAAGCGGCAGGCTAGCGTGCCTTGCCCCCCCCCCCCGGGGGGGGGGGCACTTTCTTATAAGAGGCTAATGGGGATGTGCCGCTGGATGGGGTCGCATTTCCACAACTGGACTGACTATAATGGGGTTACATTTTCAAAAGAGTTATTAGAGTGGGGTCGCAAATTTTCGGATTTTTGGGGTAGAGAGTTGTTCATATTTACGGTTAGCAAACGTACCAGGATATTTGTTGTACAGTAGGTGAAAAGTAAAGTGTTCTTCATTCAATTTATTTAAAAAATGAGTCAATTCGTTTTTTGACTGGACCTATTTAAAGGATTGACAAGGTAGATACATAAATAGAAAGTGACTAAGCTGGGATCGCAAAAATTACATATTTACCAAAGAGTGACTAATATGGGGTCTACAATTGGCCAGAGAATAGACTATAATGGGGTAGGGGCTCTGAGAGGCAAGCGGCACATACCCAGCAAAAATTGACCCAAGTAACCCTCCCCCCCCCGGGGGACCTTGCCTTGCATCCACTATTGATCCTGTTAAAGTTCTGCAAGTTTCCCGCCTAACTGCTAACGCTAAAATGCTCAGCAAAGAGAAACTCGCCTTGTTGTATGAAAGATATTCTCAAGCCGCTGGACAGTGCCAGCTTACTACAATATGAAACAACGAACTAGTCAGAACTTGGTAGAGTTAATTAACTAATGAGGGAGTCGGTTGGCATTATATAATT
This sequence comes from Porites divaricata, assembly GCA_038088405.1. Taxonomy (NCBI): domain Eukaryota; kingdom Metazoa; phylum Cnidaria; class Anthozoa; order Scleractinia; family Poritidae; genus Porites; species Porites divaricata. The sequence goes on along the minus strand of JBBMOI010000008.1, from coordinate 12,582,301 downwards.
ATACTGCCATATTTCTAGCTAGTTTCTACAGCCAAAATACTTCAAGAATTGCATTATTTTTTCGTTGTTCGTTGTTTTCGTCTTTGAAGTTGGTCAGCCTGTTTTCATTATTAATTACCAATTATTTTTCTTCTTGTGATACGACTGGATTCTTCAGAGTTCGGACTGATGACACAGGCGTACTTAATACCTGAGGTGCGGTTAATGTCATCAGTGCTCCTTATAATCTTAAAATCTAATTTATAACAATATTTTCAAGGTAGTTAGGTTACTTGAGGAAAGGTAAACGAAGGCAATTTCTTATTTTAATCCGAACATTGTATTCAACCCATTATTGCGAACACAATCAGTTGTGGCTTCAAAGCGAATAAAAATTGTTCTCCGTATGTGTGTTAAAAGAGTGCAACTTATTTTCTTGAACATTGCCAACTGTACCAGCTGGTCCATTTAATATATAGTTTTAGCCAGGGCTAAAAGCGTCGCTTCAGCCATTCAATTTGTAAGTTCAATCAAACAAAAATTTGTAATCCACAAATCAGTTAACTTTTAAGGGTGGGACTGGGTGGTTTTAGAGAGAAAAATAATTTGTAAACAGTGGAAGAATAAAACATCTAAAATCTTACACCCAATAAATAGCAACCACCTTGGACCACAGTAGATTAATAGGCGTGGGAAACACTGAAATTCTTCCCATGCAAAATGATCTATTTGTCCACCTACATCACCTTTATTTTATAAGGTTAATTGGACAGTCACGAAATATAATTTTATACTATAAAGGCCGCTAAGACAGGATAATCCTCGGTGGCAGCCAATTTGTGCGTAAAGTGACGGCGTAAATATGATAGTGCTCGATTTCATGACCATGAAACCCGAAAAAAAAATTATTACTCAAGCTTACCGGTCAAGGTGCAACTCGTGAAAGCCATCAAGTAAGGCCAGAATCGCTGAAGATTTTTCAACGCTCTTACGCATCCAGCGAGGCGAAGTACATAATAAGATGACACAAAATTCTGCCAGCTTCAGCTATCAGTAAACAAGTCTCCAAATGCAACATAGACACTTCTTTTCGGCGATCCTCTTCGCTAGCTCTTCGCCTCTTCGCTCTCTGCCTTTTTTTTCTTTGTTTCCCGTCGCTATTCACTTATAAGCGAATAGTTTGAATTCAATCCGCTAGTGTTTGTTGTCATAACAATTTTTTTCGAAACAGTTTACCGGCTGCACTACGGTTACAAAATCCTCATGCTATACGATAGTTCCTAACGTAAACAAATGCATCGCAAGATTTCCCGCCAAGAAAATATGACATACTCCTCCCCGACGGGCTGACACCTGATTCCCTTCCATCACCCCCAAAGAGTGTGCGGACGGACGGAGTACGCTTACCTCAGAACCAAAATTTCTCGGATGGATAGTTTACCAAATTATCTTAGCTTTGCGGTTCCTCTCAAGCGCGCGCTTTCGCGCACGCAAGCAGCTCCGCTACTAACCGTAAAATGTAACGTTAGTATCGAATGGAGAAAAATATACTGAAAAATAAATATTGCTACTTAATTTACGCAAATTTATTGATTACTCTTTTTGTACAAGGTGGACCCTCTGCACAAATAACTAATTAAAATTAAATAAAGATAATAATAAACAATGATTGGATAAAATGAAATTATCTCCCATGCATTAAATGCTGATGATTCAGATTCCTTCCTCGATATTAAAACTTTACAGACAGCCCTCCTCATACGTGATGCTTATTTTGAGTCAAGTGACGAATACATGTAGAACCCCCACTCAAGTTAAAAATGTTTAATTATGATTATATTTACATCAGCACCACTGCATGCTGCGAGGATCTTAATGGGGTTAACCGATAGGCGTAAAACGGCCAAAAATTTACTCGATAGCCGTAAAAATTGAAAAACTTTTACCGTTAGCCGTAAATAGGGTAAAAAGAGTTGACCGTAAAATAAATTGTTTCCTAGCTACATGTAGGTTTGTTAATTTAAGGAAGGTGTTAACTCACTCAGTTATGGTGACGTTTTTTTTAATTCCCGGCTACTTTGCCTCCGTACGCACGTTAAGCCAAGCGCCTAGCTTTTATGTGTTGACCTACCTAGACCTAAACTCCATTTTGGCAGCTCTCTCGGAGAACTAATTTTTTCCATAACGAAAACCTGGCTTCTTGCTGGGGATTAATATTTGCGATTTTCAGGAGGTAGAGCCCTCGAAATACTAGTAAAACAACACGCAGAGATGTGTCACTGTAAAACACGTTGCCAATAAACAACAATTCCCTGTTTTCCACTGACGCTACGGTAGACATTGCCATGCCTAGTCCCTGTACAGCGTCTTCCCAGACAATCTCGTTCAAGGCATTTCGGTCGCGTATCTGAGAAAAAAACTCGCTTGGACCACGTGACCCGAAATGCATTAGCCGCGCGGAATAACGAGGCCTACGGACAAGGCAACAGGAGACAGTCGTTCTGTACAGTCTTTCGCTATCATTAAAAACACTGGACACGGGGATTTTGTTATTGGCTGTTTTCACACTAGAGCTAGAAATGGATTATCCGTCTGATCTGAGACTAGCCTGTGTACAGATTCCCCCTCCCCCACAGACACCCCTTCTCTGATTTTTTCTTAGGGGAGGGGGGCGGCTGTACACATGCTATATAGAAACGGATAATCTATATCCAAACCGCCCGTCAAAATTGAAGTCAGGTGGATTGTTCATTCAAAATTAAAACTATTCCATTTTCAAACTAAGAAGTATTACCTATCTGACGCGAATTACCAAACGGATAACGCGTCTCACGCGAATCATCTCTAGTGGAAAACGGTCATTTCTGATCCAAATGAATGTCAAGCCCCCGGGCTAGAGTTTGGCCTTCGCGTTTTAAATTGACTACTGGCATTTCTTTGCGTAAAATAATATTAGAAGTGGAATACTTTATAAAAAGTACGATCTATCAAATGTTAAAATTTTTCAAAAGAATAGCATTTCATCCCGAGATGAAAAAAAATTAAAAATTAACCGATAGCCGTAAAAGAGCCAAAATTATAGCCGATAACTGTAAAAGCCACCACCCCATTGAGACTCTCTGCTAATACAGAATTCACAGGTATGCACACATTGTCTCTTCATGCAGTCTCTTAGGGCAAAATGTTTTCTTTAGCGGCAGTTTATGTTATGACAAGCAGTGTGCATTGTTTGAGGAATACAACTCAAATCAGTTAATGGATGGCCGACGAAGTGAATTTTGATGAACAATGTTTACACCGCTGCAAGGCTCAATGGTTAAAACTCCCGCTTTTTTTTTTTTACTTCGATCCCCTTTAGGAACTCTTTTCCTCAGTTTGTTTTTTTTACTTCAGGAAGTATACTATCTCAGATGAAACTTAGTTGAATAGTGATAAATAATGTACTTTCTTGCCGCTTGGTCTAACCCAGTTATTGTAATTGTCTTAACCTTTCAGTGCTGTACAGTTTTCTGATACTTCAACAGATGTTTTTCTTAACGTCTTACCGCACAAATCACGTGGCACCACGATTGCCGCAACGTTTATAACTCCGTGTCTTCTAGCACGTGAACCTTAAAGGTACACCCATTCAAAGTATATTCTTTGATTGTCTGTACTTCCTGTACTTGAAGAATTTGCACTAACAAGTTAGCCATTTTGTCCGTCTTTGCTGCCTTACTATACCGCGGAGAGTGTCCTTTGTAGAGCTCTTCTAACTCCTGTTGCCTCGAGCTGGATAGCTTAGCAAATTGTTGTTCTCTGCTTTGTCTTGCTGTGCCGATCTTCGATAGCCTCACGAAGAAGGCCTTGTTCTCGAGGCTTGTCTTAAGGTTCGTAACGGGCATTTTGGAAAATCAGTTGCTCTATTCGCCGGCGTATACGTGGATATCACTGAGATGTTAAACAATCAATTCGTGTCAAATCAGGCAAGGACGAGATGTCGACTGCTACAGTGTATCTTTCTCTTCGAAGCTTTCACTGAACTTACCTAAAAAGAAATGTCCGAATAGCTGTGCATTTAACCTCCGCGTTCCTTTTAATTAACGTTTATCAGACCATGTTCATCTTGAGGAACCATATTGACCTTTTACAAAGCCAGTTAGATACTACTGAAGTGGGTCTAACTTACTTTTGACAAGATGACTATCGTTAAGAAATACTTACCAATGTGTCATAGATCTTCAATACACCGAATACGTAATAAAGTAACAAATATGACAACGCTTGAACTTAGTCACGGAAACCAACTTGTAGATCAGCCGTCCTCTTCCCTCTTGGGAAAGGCCTTTTAGCTGCCCCAGTTTAACTGTACTAATTGAACATCGTAGCACTTTTATCTTTGACAAGTGCCTGCTTGAAAAACATTCATCATAAGCGCTTCACTGAGCACTGCGGTTGACGGTAAAGAACATTATTAACTTGTTTTAGTAAACCTAAACAAAGCAAATTGACCCAGTGTGGAGTCAAGGCAGTATGCATCCATGCGGATAGACACTTTGCCGATATTCAACACACGCACACGGCTGAGACGTATTCCTGACTGATATTTCAAATCATCCTTAATTCATAGGGTTTGCATTTCACTATGTGGAGTTTTCTTGAGACTTTTTGGCAAGAACTATCTGTAATCTTGCGACATCTGGGGGTATTCAAAAACTTTATGCTCCCTGATCTGACGGGTCAACACACAGTGAACACTAGATAAAAATCCAGCTATAAAAACAGAAAGGTATGAAAGGAATGGACAAATTGAATGCCACTCCTTGGGGAACGAAAATCATAAACAAAGTGGCATGCCTGCTGTAGGGTGGTTTTAAAGATTGCTATTTTAAAATTGCTCCTCGTCCACCTTGTTTTGTTCTTCGATATTGATTAGCAGGAGCTTTATGAAAAAAAAAAAATGGATTATATATAACGACCGTACATTAAAGTAAACCCTATGCGCTGTAAGGGTTATACCCGATTACGTACATTGAGTTGGGTCAAACTTATTTTGTTTTCATTTGCTAACTCGAAAGCAAAGCATTTTTCATTTTGAATAGCTCTTACTCGAAGTCAAAGCTTTAGGAGCGGACTTTAAAGGTCGCTAATACTAGCAAGTATTTTTTGAAAGCCATCGACAACAGCTTTATTCAGACCCAAGTCACGTGACGGCGGTATGATGACACGACATGCAGCCCTAATTGCTTAGTACCACTGAATATTAAAACAGTAAACTGATCCTTACGGCAGGAAGAGTGATAGAAAAAATAAAGAAAAAATAATGAAGTGGTGAATTATATTTTCCCGACATTTCGGTTTGCAACACAAACTTTCAACGGGGGCTATAAAAGAAAAACGAATACAGATAAAGGATGAACGTTACATGTACGAGATTTGAATGCATAGCAAACAGAAAATGATAGGCTACCAAAAAGATAATTGTCACAATTTAAATCCAGAAACCTTATCTACGTCATTGAATGCAGAGAATGCGGGAAACAGTACATTGGTGAGACCAAGCGCCATCTCCGCCAACGCTTTGGGGAGCATCGCAGCTCCATTCTCAATCGATTCTCAACTGTGACCCTTTTCTTCATCCTACTCCTGTCCCCGAACATTTTAATAAAGCCGTACACTCTATCAACGACGTCCTTCTTATTCCCTTCAGGGGTGAATCCAGGAATTTTTCAAAGAGGGGTTTGTAATTTTGAGAATTCAAGGCAAAGGTCCCAAGGCCAAGGAATGGGGGAGGTTGGGGAGGGTTAGGGTAAGGGTATGTTTGAATATTTAGATTTTCGTCATTTTGATTTCAGAGGAATTTGAGGCGCTATTAGTAATGGTAATAGGACAGAGTGGAGTATAATTCAGGGAGTAATTGGCGAGCTATTTCAAGTACGCGCTCGATTTGAAATTACAAGCCATACTCTGATTTGTATGACACTAAGTCCTATTACCTATTGATTGTGTCAATTGTTGGTTTTCACAGGACGTCACTAAAATTCAAACTAAAAAACTATCGATCCTACCGAGATTTTACTTTCACGATGCATTAGAGCAGCTGAAAACTAATTTTCATACAAATTTTCGCTTCAAAAGGGTTCTTGGTTTTGTGATAGAGGACGCTTGAATTTCTACGTTTTTGCGTGACGCGATATTTACATGACGGCCAAGAGAGCTGTCATGTAGGTTTAAAAAAAAATGACTTATTTCAGGAAATTTTGCTATTTAAACAGTTCATGTATTAGGCAAATTATTACTTTAATGTTTATGAGTTTCTCGAGGAATAAATTCACGCTTTTGTAGCAAAACTCGGTAACAGATGTTTCTGTTGGTTTCCGGCCGCCATGTTGGAGCTCATCTAGGTGAGCACCAGCATGGCGTCTCCATACAAATCTTTATAAATTTGGGTAAAACATTTCTTCGGATATCTCGTATACGAAATATTCCTCTGACCTGAATCTTGGAGAGGGTCTTTGTATATGTACCTCCTTTCATTTCCCAGATTCTGGACTTTATCTACTGGACGGTTTTGATTTTTATTTTGATCTATTTTGAATGGCGTGACACTGAAAACCAGCAATAGCAAATGTGAGAATCTCAGTCTTGGAATATTTATTAATGTAAATAAAAGTCACTGGACCAGTTAGTTTCATCCATTTTTCTTTTCCAGTCGAAGGTAGACAGCTTACCTAGTCACTATTTTTTTATTGATTTTGATTGGTGATCATTTACTATGAGGTCAAATTTCATTCGCTAGCGGAGTGGCATTAACTACTGGGGGGAGGAGGGCTGGTAAATTTTGGGGGAGGGCTGTGATTCTTTGGGCGCCCATTTAAAATTTTCTTAGCCCGCATTTAGTGGAGGGTTATAATTTTCCGGGCGCCTTTGGGCGATCTACGCGTACTAATGGGTTTTGTGTTACTGAAATATTAAGCACTACTTGAAATACGATGACCGTGCAAGTAATATTAACAGAATTGCCTACTCAAAGCTGAATCGCACGGTTAAAAAGCACTCTGATTGGCTGGAGATGAGGAGTGACTTCAAGTGGAATAGCTTGCAATTGAAATGGCTTTGAAAACAGCACACGGGAATTATGAATAACGACACTGAGAACTGAAAGCTCAACAATAGTTATTGACCGCTTCCTAAGAACCAATCAGATTCAGTTATTGACACAATTATTAAGGACTAAGAGTACAGTACAGCAAAAATACTTGTTTGTCTCTTTTTTAACCTCCTATTTAATCAACCAAACTAGCTTGAAAGAGCCTTCTTAGATGAGCCTTTACAAAGGTTTCGAATTTCTCGTGACCTCGAATATCTCGGAGTAGTGCATGGCGATCACTGCGAGATCAGAGATCGCTCCATTGTTGACCTAGCGCAGGTCTTGATTCATTTTATCAGTGTAAATAATCGATCAGCTTCTGCGCTTGTGATCGGTGGGTGCAGGCAACGACCAGAAGGCGATAGATGTTTGGGAAAGCATCTTCATCGCAAACATTAAGAGCGAATGCACAGAAAAATCGAGCAAAATCGGCAAATCGCGGCCACAGCTCAAAACCTAACCTACCCTCATTTTCAGTCTGTAATAAGGTTTTGATGAGTTTATAACACTGCTGAGTTTTAAATTTCAAAATGCGGCCGAAATTGGGAATTATTTGAGATTTTCGATTTCAACGATCTGCGGGCCTAAAATTAGCCGCCGAACACGGGAATATAGCCCAGTGATAGAAGTGAGCTGACTTTCATAAACGAGCGAATATATTGGCAATCTTCCACTTAAATTTCACAAAACAGATATCTATCAATTTCTAAAAGGCACATTTCTTAGATTTAGAGAATAAAATATCGACGAACGAGCACAATTTTGAAACGTAATTTGCATAATGCTTATAAATACAACAATTTACCGCTAAAACCAAAATCGAATTTTCTATATGGGGGAATTCTCCAAATCAGCCCAAATCCCGGCTACTACCCAATGAGTTATAGTACTTCAACATTGTGCGAAAGTTAGTCTGGTGTTCTTGCAAACGCCTGTAAAATAGATTGGTTATTTTGGCCCAAACAACGGCTAATTGACCCCAGGGTCAATTGACACGTTCACGTCACCTTAGTTTTATGCGTCGATTTGAGCTCGTTAAAAGGGAGAAACTAACAAGATTCTTTTTATATGTACCTGTTTTAATGAAATGAATACAATCTTCAAAAGGAGAGGCCGTTCAATGGGTAATTTCTGTTCTTGAGATCTTGCAGATCGCAGCATGTCGTCTGCGAGTGGACCTGAGTCTACTGGGGCGCGATCCATTCAACCAAAATTCCGACCGGGATTTTTGGACCAGTGCTCAAAAGGTGGACCCGTGTTTTCGAAACTTTTCCGGTTGGACCGAACCGATCCATTGAGTCTTGGACCAGAATTTTTGGAAATTTTGGTTGAATGGATCGCGCCCTAGGTCTGTTTTCCCGTGACTCCGAAATCAGAATAATATCATGAAATAATCCTCGCTCGAATCTTCGTAAGTGAATCAGCTTTGCAGTGCCTTACCAAAGATAAAAAGTGGGCCGAATAGGAATCAAAGAAAGACTACCGTCAACTCGTGGGTACGTTGTTTAGAAAATAGTGAAATTGGCAAAAAAAAAACTGTTCTTGTAATAATTGACCCACTGTTTGTTTATACACCGGTAGTTATATTCGTTTCATTCGCAAGGGGACCGGGGGAGGACTGGATTGTAGATCCTGGTATTTTAAGAAAGATGATAGGTTAGTTCCCCACGTCACGCCGTCGAAGCGCAAGGAGAATGATGAGCATATATTTTAGACATTAACTTTGAATATTGTGGTGTTACTACTGATGCTATTGTTAATACTCAGACTTGACGAGAAGATGAGCATTTACTCTTGGCCCCGCAAGATCAAGGGGGAAATACAAATTCTAGCTTGTGGAAAGTGATCTGAAAGTGAGAAAATGTCATGCCATGCTACATGCATAAAAGAAAATAATCCTTGCAACAGGAAGGGACCAAGAAACGGTCTATTGGAGAAAAAAGGAATCAAGTTTATTCCCAAGCAAAACACTCATGATTTGCTCGTTGGCACTCTATTGATAGGTATACCTAGTTATAAATGTCAACACAGTAAAATCTTTACAGTTTAATCTGTTTGGAGCTATGGTGACCAAGTTTTTAAAATATCCAAAAATGATTGAGCTCACACAGAGGTCAAGTTGTAGTCTGATGAATGCATCAGCAGGATGAGCAGTGATAATGTCTTCTATAGCTGAAATATTTTCCATAGAGTAAAAAATCCAGTTGCTAACTTCCTTAGTAGCAAAAAGTTCATGGAAGTAAAATTGTCTGCTCTGATCTCTCTTTCTTTTTTGCCCATTGTTGTTTATCTTTTTTGTGTGATTTGGGTTCTCCTTCTTTTTTCTAATAAATGCCTGTCTTTTTAACTCTCTGACACGTTCAGGATTGTTTTGTTTTCTTTTAAAAAATACCTTTTTATTCAGCTCTCTCACATGAGTGGGGTTCAATGCCTTTTGTTTCTTAAATGTCTGTCTTTGGGATTCTCCTATTTTGTCATTGTCTGTGGCCTTTTTCTCTTTATCTCTGTATTACTTACTTGCTCTCTTCTTTCTAATCCATTCTCGCTTGCGAGCTCTTTCCTTTTGTTTAGATAAGGTATTCACCACTGTTTCATCTCCAGTTGCCTGTGCAAACTGACTGGTACAACTTACATTGATTTCTACCATCTGTTGGTTAAAGGGAATTGTTGATACATAGTGTCCAATATTTATTACAGTTGGTTCATGTCCTGGTATAGGTACTGGACTAATAACAGTACATGGTGTAAACCCTTGGTTAGATTCTACTATATTGATTGTCATATGGAATGCATCAGCTATTGCTTGTATTACAAGTGCATTAGCCCATGTTCCTTGCTGTGACATATTTGCTAAATAGCTTGCCCATGAATCCTCTGTATTACTTTCAATGAATCTACCTGATAACCTGGATTGCAGCAACATAATAAGCATTGACAGGACCTGGGTTCAACTCAATGTCACCTGAAGTAAATATCTTGGGCAGCACTAAAACATGGAATCCGGAATCCGGAAACGGAAACCGGAATCAACTATCAATGATAGAAAATTAAAGTATTTCACATTGCATAATTTAGTACAATCCAAAGAGAATTTGTTTTAATTTTCTTCGCAGTTCCCTTAAATATATTCTCGTTATTGTGTCTTGATAAGGTTTGCCGTAGTGAGGGTCATTGCACTGCAAGGCCGATGAAAGTAATTTTACGATTAATTTTATTCACGAGTCTATGGGTTGGATAATACAGTTAAATATTACCTTTGTAGCTAAATGTCAAGAATAAGTTGGCCTCAGACCACACCACGTGATTGTCCCCAACTGAATGCTCAACACATGACCAACCCGTGACATGACCACATTTCCGGTGTTTAGCAATAAGTTCAACTTTTTCGCCCAGCTGAATACTGATGGCATACTGGTGTACCAGTAATTGAGTTTACGTTGAAGTCCGTATTTCTGTTGAAGAGGCTTATTAAACATGGTGCATTATTTTGATGTAATCAGTTGCAGAATCAAGCAAATGCATGCACAACTCTCTCTTCTCTTTGGGCTCCACAATGCCATGGTTCTCTTGAGTAAGTTGTCTTAATAAATAAAGCTGAACACTGTTGAAGACAACCCAGAAAAGACATTCAGGAAAAACTTGACGGCGACACCTTTCAGATATATAAACGACACCTCTGTCGATTTAAACGAAGTCTGTCTCCATATAACTTACCTTTTTCTTAAGGAACTAGTTTTTGTCATTGCAGTTTTTCTCCTCGCTTTGCTGTCCCATGAGAATTTGCATTGATTGCTGGAAGTAGTATCAAGAGTCTTTTCACCGGAATCGACTCCTCTAGTGATACAACAGTCTCCTCTACTGAGCTAATTTACTCATTTATGTCTTTTTTTATCTGTTTAGTTATTTTATTGTCATTGCTAACATTTTTTTTTTTTTCAAATCGATCGCTTGGAACCTTCTTTCACGGATTCCGTATTCCGTTTCCGTTTCCGTTTCCGTTTCCGGATTCCGGATTCCATGTTTTAGTGCTGCTCAAATATCTTTGCTTTGGAAACAATACTTTTCTTGCTGTTTATTGGACTTTCTTAAAAAATAGTTATTTTGGTCACTACAGTCTACAACACGAATAGATTTATTTGCATTTTTAGGTTTTCTAGTTCTCGTTCTTACAATATAAATAAGCTTATTATTAGTCCAACAAAGGTAAGTTGAAAGAGTCCTTTTTCTCACAGAGCTACTTTTACACAATCTAGTCGCAACGTACCTTCGAAGATCAATCGACAGAAAGCTTCTCATTGCAGAAGAATGCGGTGTATTATACATAATATAATGCTTAATACATCTTCTACATGACTCACTTTTCTTGAACACCTTGATGACTTTCTTACATTGCAACCTTGATGGTTCTCTGTCACGGCGGGTAACTCCATATTTAGAAGTTAACTTTGATTTAGCTCTTGATCGTTCCGATTTACCTGATTCATTGTTTCTAGTCTTGGTTAGACACGCAAGTTCTTAAGTTAAGCATCTTCAAAGCGTACATCGTACTTTCAGTCGTCAAGTTGTTCAATAACAAAATCTGTTTTCGCTCATATAAGGATAAACGCTCAACAAACTGCTCATTTGGCTCATACAGGTTCTCAAAGAATAGCATAGCATGACATTTTCTCGCTCTAAGATCACTCTCCAGCACGCTGGAATTTGTATACCCCCGTGATCTTGGGGAGTCGACGAGCAAATGCTCATCTTCTCGTCAAGTTTAACGCCTGGACGAGTCAAAGGCTCTTGAAATCCAATCCCCGAGTGAGCCATCGTATTGACTTGAAAGACTCCCGCGTGTCTTAAACTTAGTATTAGGGACCTTAAGCAGCCAGGACGAGTCTGTGGACGACGACGAGAGAAGACGAGTGAGGTCTGGGTCGAGAACGTCGTCCAAAGCGGGAAAAACAAATGTTTAAGCAAGCTCCCGTCTCGGCTCGTCGCCGAAGTAGGTAGACTGCACTGAATGGCTTCGTTTAAAGAAATACGAGAGTTACTTCTTTAGTTTAGTGATGAGAACAACACAATTAACGAGGAAGAACTTTTCGTACTCTCCGAAGGATTTAAATCAGTAAACCGTTTATCAAATGAAAAGGTTTGAATCGAATCAATCGAGAATCAAACAGTACAGAGCTGGTTTTGTTGTCCTATACATTTTACAGGAGTTAATTGCTGGAGGCAAGATTTCCGTACAGTCCCATTCATTTATCTACTACGGATATACGACTCTGTTCACGTTGATCAAGTTTACCGGAAACAGTATATACGAAATATAGTGAAAATCTTGCTTTCGAGAGGCAGACATGTACATCTCAAAACACATGAACAAAAAAATAACAGTGTGGATGAAAATGCTTCGAGAGATTTTCCTTGGAATTTTTAACCGGTCTCTTTCATGCAAGGGTCTCGAATATCAACGCCTTTTCCTTTTCGAGTTAAATAGTGCTTCTGGAAACGGATTACAGTTCAGAAGCATTTAAGGAGAACATAAACATTTTACTTCTACTCACAGGTTCTTTCCCGCCGAAGCCATTGAAAACCACGGCTCACGGTTCACCGAAAATCTCTCGAAATCTTTCCTCCAACGGCCCAACCTTCGGCAAAAAGTACAAAAAAGGTTTCCTCTTTTCAAACATTGGTATTAAACAAGGTAAAATGGGCACAGAAACGTCAAAGATTGCTTTGAATGCTCACGTTCACCTGAGGACGGCAAATCAACAGATGTCACGTCCTGGACGCCATGTGGACGACATCACTGACATGCGCAGAAGTTGCCGGCTTCGTGAGAACACTTCCGGTCGTCGTCCACTGGGCTCGTCGTCTAGGTTGCTTAAGGTCCCTATTAAGACGCCTAACCGTGCGTGGAAAATTCGCAACGAAGAAAACTCTGAGCAGCAAACGATACACGCTCAGCAAGGAATTTAATCCAAGTGCGTGTTTCTTCGGAAACGATAGGTGTTCGCACTCTCGAGTTCGGACCCGATTAATTACGATTAATTACGAAACCGTCTACTACGAGTGAGCGAGTGACTCATTTGCATATCTTGTCCCCCTGCAATAACTCGTGGTACGCTCGCGCGTACCCACGAGTTAAAAACGCAGTGTATACGTATTGCTGAGCGAAAGGTGAGTAAATAAACCTGGGAAAGTACGTTACCTTTGATTGCGTGACCAGCCAGTAAACGATAGTCTCCAGCGAAAAATAAGATTCGCAAAAATCTTGCTGATGTATATTTAAGAGTTTGTTACTATAATTTACACCTGGTTTGTCTAAAACTTTAAACAATGCACATCTGTCCAAGAGTATAAGAATGTTTCGAAAGATCCACCCCTAAAAAAACTGTGGGCTACTCCTTTTTCCCCATCACCGATGTGCACTTCCTTCCCACTGTCTTTTGCATGAGGCTTGTATGCCTCTAAACTGTTATCGACACATAAAACTCGTCTTTTAAGGTCTGGTTTAAGAACTTGACTGACTTAAAAATACCGTCACGAACATGCGCTATTATGGTTGGACTTTGCAAGGTTTAGGCTCAAAATGATGGTGCAATCTCGAGAAATTGTCCCGGGTCTAAAACAAGGAACGGGTACTATAAGAAAGGGACGGTTCATTAGCATTACCCCTGGACAATCTTGGCATGCTTGCCTTCTGTCGCAGGGGCAACCGTTAAGGCCAGGTACGCCGCCCACACCTGCGAGGATCTCATGGCATCCACCATTTGACTCTCTTTTTCCACATCATGACCTTCAATTATCATGAATTCTAATGCGGGCCTTGATCGTTGCCACCTTCCCAGAAGTCTAATCGTCGCACTGTCGGACCATGAGAATCTCTATTATTCCATAAATGCACCATTGACTTTTCCTTGTTCAGCTTCCGGTAAACCGATACCCCAAAGAAGAAATAGCTTTACAACGACTCTATCCAGGCCAGAACTCCTGATATCAACAAATATAATCCACCCCCCCCCCCCCTTCCCCCAAAGAGAGAAAAGTTTCCCCGAACTATTCACTCGACCCACCCCATTCCTTCGTTAAGAAAAATTACGAACTCAGTTCACTGGACAAAACGCCTTTGTGAATATACCAAAGCTATAGCCGTTCATCCTACAAGCAATCTCAGTTTCAGCAGGCGTGGCCACGTTTCCAGTTGCTGTAAGATTAATTCCACACCTGCAACAGACACTGTAAATTAAATAGCAGCCACAACGCCCTTCTTTGAAGCCGTCAGGACGAGAAATTTATAAAAGACTTAACAGGTGTGCACGGCGGTTTCCTTCTCTTCCTTCCTCCCATTCTAGCACTCTAATTCTGACCCTGATATTCTAGTATTAATCAATCGTTCCTGAGCCGATAGGAGGAGGCACAAGGATACTGGTTTCTTGCAAAATATAATGTGACATTCGTTTGCTCATCCCCCATTTCTGCCTTCGGCCGTTGAGTAGGTTTGGTGCTGTGGTTTGAAATAACTTTAGGAACGAAATATCATACGTGACGGCTTGTCCGGCCAAGGGCAAGTGACTCTCGGTGGTGAAGACATGTACTGAGCTTGTCAGTATTTCGTAGCCTGCACCACGTTGCGAAAATAGAACAAGCCAAAGAAAAATAAGACGCCTTTCTTTCCCCAGCCCCGCACGTTTTTCGCATTACTTTTTACTACACAACTGCTTTACTATCTTGGATTCTACCTTTTCGAGCCGGAGCGAACATGGACGCCCTTGGGGTTAAGTTTCCACTTCATTTTTGGCACCTGACTAAACGAAAGCGCTGACTTGTGCGCCTATGCTTCGCTTGCACTGAAGTAGCGATATACGACCACGACAGACTTGCTGCTATCCTTGGTTTGAAACCGCAATGGGCAAGAACAATTTCTTAAAAAGAGCAAACTGTTTCCTCCTTAGCAGACATGGATAACAACTAGTAGGACTTAAGCAATACCATCGCTCAAGTCCTACTAGACTTGAAAAGAGAAAGCATGATGCTTTCTCTTTTAATGATTTACGGCTAAACAGCACAATTTCATGTAGCTTTTACGCAAAATTAAATACTTAGTTGTTTGCAGAATTGCATTTTAATAAAAACAAATAATAGAAATTTAACTATTAAAGTTTGGATCTGTAAAAATCGAACGGAAAAAACTTTTGGGGTAAAAAAGTCAAAATGTTTACTGCAAAATCACTTAATGGACATATAATAGCAGATGATATCATGCCTGCAATTTTCTGTGCAATGCACCTTATGACAGGTCTGACTAATCCATTGGTAGCCCATGACTTAAAACCGCCTTGAACCTTAAAATTTAATTCATTTGCCTTTCATGCGTAGTGGAAATATATGTTCTGAACACTCCGGGGTTGGGGGTAAAATCAGAAGAACAGAACATTCAGTTACTGTACCAATTTTTAAAAGTGGGACAGTATGTTTGCTAACCAACTTAGTTAACCACTTTTAAAATAGGACAAAAGGACAACTGGTCATATACAGGAAAATAAATTTTCTGTATCTCGAAAGCTTTAGTTTTCCGTGCACTTACTTTTCGCAGGAGACAATCAATAATTACCTGGTCACACAATCGGAGGTGAGTAACTACGCCGCTTTAATAGGGAATTTAAGATTTAAGACTACGGTTAACGGCTACGGTTGGACGAGTACGCGGGATCTGGGTTGAGCTTTTTTGCGCATGTGTAAAAGTTATGGGATGGCGTTTTGTTTACCGTCGTGTTTCACTACGGTAGGTTTTGACAGCTTTTCTCGTCGTAGTCAAAGATCTACAGCGTGTGACTTCAAAGGTGAGAATTTCGTATGTTACTCAAAGAAATAACAGATTTCTTTTTCTTTTCGATTTATTTTCTGAGTTTACCAGTGAGCTTCGTTTGTTTCTTAAAGAACTGACACTGATTTCTTTTTATTTTCGTTTTATCTTCAGAGTTTACGAAGCGGCGCGAGAGAGAAAGCATGGATATCCACGGTGGACGTTCGTAAGTAAACCGATTGTTTTGTAGTAGATCGCTGCATATGCTTCAACATGAAATAGGTTGAAATTTCCGAATGTTTTTAATTGTTTATTTGCTTATTGTTAAAAATTATGTTCACTTTTTTGACAGGGTCACTACCTCGGCCGCCGCGGCGAGAAACAACAAGTAAGCTTGTTAAGCTTAAATAATATCTGTTTAACCTTATGTACCTAGCTAACTTCATCTTCAATAAAGGGATATCTTCTTTTTCTACTCTAAATTCAGCTCTAGCTTCACTGCTGTCAAAGTTATCGAGGCTGAAAGGCTCGTATTCCCAGTGAGGAAAATTTCAATCTGTGGACTCTTACTCTTCGTAAAGAATAAGAAACTCTTCTTCACTGATCACTCCTTCAGAAAAAGCGCAAACTAAGGCTTTACGAAGTTATGAAATGACATTTTTCACAGGATGACCGTCGATAAGTGATTCAACCGTAGCAGCTTGCTTGTTTACAATCTTAATCTCTTTTTATTCGCGCCAAACGGTTCGTATTCGATCCAATTCACCATCGACAAGAACCAGACCTCTCCCGCTCGTCCAACCGTAGTCATTCAACCGTAGTGCTCAATCTTAAATTCCCTAATAGCAAATACACTACGTGCTGCAAAGTATCCAGATTGCGCTAGAATGTTTTCCTATTCGGCCGACTTTGTATCTCGGGTAAGGCACTGCAAAGATGATTCATTTACGAATGTTCGAGCGAGGATTATTTCATGATGTTATTCTGATTTCGCAGTCACGGAAAAACAGACGTAGACTCAGGTCCGCTCGCAGACGCCATGCTACAATCTACAAGATCTCAAGAACAGAAAATACCCATTGAACGGCCTCTCCTTTTGAAGATTGCATGCATTTCATTAAAACAGGTACATATAAAAAGAATCTTGTTAGTTTCTCCCTTTTAACGAGCTCAAATCGACGCATAAAACTAAGGTGACGTGAACGTGTCAATTGACCCTGGGGTCAATTAGCCGTTGTTTGGGCCAAAATAACATCAAAATAATCAATCTAACTTTCAGACTAACTTTCAGATCATGTTGAAGTACTATAACTCATTGGATTGTAACCGGGATTTGAGCTGATTTGGAGAATTCCCCCATATAGAAAATTCGATTTTGGTTTTAGCGGTAAATTGTTGTATTTATAAGCATTATGCAAATTACGTTTCAAAATTGTGCTCGTTCGTCGATATTTTATTCTCTAAATCTAAAAAGTGTGCCTTTTAGAAATTTTTAGATATCTGTTTTGTGAAATTTAAGTGGAAGATTGCCGATATATTCGCTCGTTTATGAAAGTCAGCTCACTTCTGTCACTGGGCTATATTCCCGTGTTCGGCGGCTAATTTTAGGCCCGCAGACCGTTGAAATCGAAAATCTCAAATAATTCCCAAACTCGTCCGCATTTTGAAATTTAAACCTCGGCAATGTTATTGTGTCGATATTGCATGGTTGCTAAGTAACGCTAGCGACATGCGCATTAGGACTGCTAAGCTTTTACCATGTGCTCTTGCTAAATGGCGGACTCTGTACATCACGTTCGTTTGTTATGAATGATTAAATCCTATTGAGATTTCAAGACATGGTGGCAGCGGTTAAACAAGTAAAATGCTGAAGTTAAGCCCTCCAGAGAAATTTGATTTTTCCAAACCGCTTGACTGGCCAGATTGGAAGCAGAATTTCCTGCGATTTCGACTCGCGACGAAACTTCACAAAGAGGAAGGCGCCGTGCAAGTCAGTGCTCTCATTTACACAATGGGAAGAGAAGCAGAACATGTGTATAAGTCTTTTACCTTGGCTGATGGAGATGATGCAAAATTCGACGTGATTTTGGCGAAGTTTGATGAACATTTCGTGCCGAAACGGAACATAATTCATGAACGGGCACGTTTTCACCAAAGGATCCAAAAGCAAGGAGAGACAGTCGAATCGTTCGTACGAAGTCTTTACGAATTAGCCGAACACTGTGATTTTGGGGACAGCCGTGATCAGCAAATACGGGACAGAATTGTCATTGGAATTCTTGATAAAGGTGTGTCGCAGAAATTACAGTTAAAATCGGATTTAACGCTGGAAGTCGCGATCCAAATAGCTCGCCAGTCAGAAATGGTCAAGTCTCAGGTTACTGATCAGAATTCCCTCGCATCGAAGGATGTTGGCGAGGTGCACTGTAAGAAGAAACCGACAAATCCACGTTGGAAAAAGGGAAAAGGAAAGAAAGAGGATCCATCTCAAAAGCAAGGTCAGAAGAAGTGTGGCAGATGCGGTCTCCATCACTCAAAGCCTGAACACTGTTTAGCAAAAGATAAACGATGTTTGAAATGTCAAAAAGTGGGTCACTTTGCAGCTGTCTTTTGGTCCAAGTCAGTGAGTGAGGTGAATAGTAGTGGTAGTGGTAGTGCTTCAAATGATAGCAGTGCTGGTCGTTGGTTCTTAGGTGCGTTGTCAAGTAATTTAGATCAGGATGACAAATGGAAGGTCCAGCTTAAGGTCAGTGGTAAACCTCTGGTGTTTAAAATTGATACCGGTGCTGATATTACTGCCATTTCAAAGTCTACTTTTGATAGTTTGCCAAATCAGCCCAAGTTACATCCACCGAAGATAACTCTTTTCAGTCCAGGAGGCAAGTTGCAGTGTGCTGGGCAGTTTACAACAGCAGTGACTCATTGCAACAAGAAGTACCAACTCAATGTTTTTGTAATCAGTGGAGAACATGCAAGTAACTTGCTGGGTCGAGAAGCAGCTTGTGAAATGGGTTTAGTTGCGAGATTAGAAGAGGTGAATGCTGAGTTGTTTGGAGATATAGGCTTGTTCAAGTGTGAGCCAGTTAGGATCCAACTGGATGAGAATGCCCAACCCTATTGTATCAACACAGCAGGAAGGATAGCTTTTCCTTTAATGCCAAAAGTAGAAGAGGAACTCAAGCGGATGGAAGAAGCTGGTGTCATCGAAAGAGTAACAGAGCCGACAGAATGGTGTGCGCCCATGGTACCAGTACAGAAAAGTAATGGTAAGCTCAGGATCTGTGTCGATCTAAGAAGGCTGAATAGTGCAGTGAAGCGCTCCAGGTTTGTACTGCCTACCTTGGAAGATATCGCGCCCAAGCTTGCTGGTGCCCAGTACTTCTCCAAACTTGATGCGTCCAGTGGATTTTGGCAGATCCCCCTACATCCAGATAGTGCCAAGTTGACCACGTTTATGACTCCATTTGGTAGGTTCTGTTTTAGAAGACTTCCATTCGGAATCACGTCTGCTCCAGAAATTTTCCAGTCTCTAATGAGTGATCTGTTAAAGAACAGAGAAGGTTGTGAAGCAATTATGGATGACATTATTGTGTACGGGAAGTCTGCAGAAGAACATGATGAGAACTTACAGAACACGTTTGAAGTTATCAAGGATTCAGGACTGAAACTGAACAAAGAGAAGTGTGAGATCAAGAAAAACAAGCTAACATACTTTGGACACGTCCTCAGTGCCGAGGGTGTAAGTCCAGACCCAGAGAAGGTGAAGGCAATAACAGACCTCGAAGCACCAACCAATGTGCCAGAACTACGCAGACTGATTGGTATGATTAACTACCTCGGGAGGTTTATTCCCAACCTTGCTTCAGTGATGCGTCCAATGAGCGAACTATTAAAGTCAGATACAACTTGGACTTGGGGACCTCCCCAGCAAACTGCATTTACCAAGGTCAAAGAAATGATTTCAAGTAATACAGTGTTAGCATTCTATGATCCTAAGAAGCCCACTGTTGTTTGTGCAGATGCTAGTAGCTATGGAATTGGTGGGGTTCTGATGCAAGGTCCCAGTGACCAGCTCCGCCCAGTCAGTTTTTGCAGTAGAACACTCACAGAGACTGAAGTCAGATATGCTCAAATTGAGAAAGAGTGCCTGGCAGCAGTGTGGACATGTGAGAGACTCTCACGTTATCTAGTAGGGCTTCCAAGTTTCCAGCTCTTGACAGATCACAAACCTCTGGTACCACTGATCAACCAGAGAGATCTTGATAAAACACCACTAAGATGCCAAAGGCTTCTAATGCGCCTTATGCGGTTCAATCCTCAAGCAGAACATGTACCTGGCAAGCAGATGGTGGTGGCAGATACTCTGTCTAGAAGCCCTTGTAAGTTAGAACGGGAACCCGACACAGTAGAAGACGTGCAGGCATTTGTAGACTTGGTTGAATCTACAAGGCCAGCCACAAGTGATCAGCTTAAGAGAATCAGAGAAGCAAGTGCAAAGGATGTCCAGCTCCTGAAAGTGATGGAATTCACAATGGTAGGGTGGCCAGCCCATGTGGAAAAAGTCCCCCTCCAGATACGAGAGTTCTTTGATTCTCGTGGACACTTGTCAATGAGCAACGGTTTATTAACATATGATGATCGCATAGTGATCCCTGCAGACATGAGAGAGGAGATACTGGATCGCATTCACACAGGTCACCAGGGCATAACAAAGTGCCGTGAACGTGCTAACCTTTCCGTGTGGTGGCCAGGTATTTCTAAGGAGATCAAGGCAAAGGTGCAGTCATGCCAATTCTGTCAGGAAAACCAACCATCACAAAGAAAGGAACCACTGATGACCACAGACCTACCTGATAGGCCATGGCAGAAGGTGTCTACTGATTTGTTTGAGTTAGCCGGTCAGAAATACCTAGTAGTGATGGACTATTATTCAAGGTTCATCGAGATATTAAGCGTAGTTGAGATGACAAGCCAAGTTGTCATCCAAAAGCTGAAGTCAGTGTTTGCAAGATGGGGCATTCCGGAGGAACTAATAAGTGACAATGGCACACAGTTCAAGTCGCTACAGTTTGATGAGTTCAAAGCAAAGAATGGATTCAAGCACACCACATCAAGCCCGCATCATCCCCAGGCAAATGGTACTGCAGAAAGTGGCGTGCGAATCGCTAAGCGGATCCTGAAACAGGAGGATCCACTGCTTGCTCTTATGGCCTATAGGGCGACCCCAATCCCAGCAACTGGAAAGACACCATCAGAGCTGATCATGGGAAGGCTGATACGTACTACGCTTCCAACACTGACCAAAGTTTTAGAGCCAAAGCTTCCAAACCATTCAGCAGTCAAAAGAGCTGATGTCAAAGCCAAACGGGGCTACAAGGAGTCCTTTGACAAAAGGAATGGCTCGAGAGAATTACCAAAGCTACAGCCTGGAGACTGGGTCAGAACCAAGCTGGATAATGAGAAGCAGTGGACCACAGAAGCTAAGGTCGTTAGTGAAGACCAAAGTCCCAGGTCATACATTATAGACACTGGTGGCAGAAGATTGCGAAGGAATCGTAGGCATCTTAGAAAGGTCCCTACACTCACTCGTTATGACACAGCAGGGGACGACTCCCAAATTCCAGATATCAACAGTGAGCCTGCTCCCAAGGTCATCCAAGTGGAGGACACCAACGTTTCCGGAAACAGCAACGCCAGTCCTGACGAAAGCAATCAGAACGCGATTCCAGAACAGAGAACCTCAAGTGGTAGACTTGTTAGAAAACCTATTCGTTATAGAGAGGACATTTAGTACTGTTGATTTTGTTGACTTTTGGACAGTCGTTATTGTCTTTCACATAGGTCAACTTATGCCTAGGACTCTCCTTGATTAGATTTCAGAACATGCTTAAGCATTGTATTCAACCAGTTCATTTTGTTGTATTTCTTTTTTAAAAGGAAAGGGAGATGTGTCGATATTGCATGGTTGCTAAGTAACGCTAGCGACATGCGCATTAGGACTGCTAAGCTTTTACCATGTGCTCTTGCTAAATGGCGGACTCTGTACATCACGTTCGTTTGTTATGAATGATTAAATCCTATTGAGATTTCAAGACAGTTATAAACTCATCAAAACCTTATTACAGACTGAAAATGAGGGTAGGTTAGGTTTTGAGCTGTGGCCACGGTTTGCTCGATTTTTCTGTGCATTCGCTCTTAAGTGCTAATAAAGGGTTGTTTGGAAGCTCCCTATCTGTTGACTGCTAGATTGTTTTCCATCTACTTACCTCATTTCCAAGGGATTTGAGAAATGACATGTCTTTCTCCCAGAACAGCATGCCTTTCACTTCATCCGATCCAGCTGCAGTGCCTTATTTACTATAATCAATGGAAAGAGACAAAGCAGATGGCGGGCATGGGGATCTTCGTCCAAATCGATCTTGCATTTGGATCATTAAAGAGTCAATGCAAGAACAAGAATAACTAGTCTTCTTGTAATGATCGACTAGAATGTAACTTATATTGTAACTTATAATATTATTTTTGGTATGAAAAAGGGATAGATATGGGTAACCAGACAAGTTTGAAAACTTCCCTAAGGGAGGGGGGCGGGTTGCGACCCCCTCAACCCTCCTCCTGGATCCGCCGCTGCCCTTAAAACTAATCTGTAGCAACGGTGACTCTGTTATGAAGGCAGACGTCAGCTAACCTAATTGATAAAGCTATGACTTTAGAATCTCATGATACGCGTAGACGTAATGAACTTAATTAGTGACATTTATAGCCTATACTATCATTTTCTATTTGCTATGTATTCAAATCTCGCATATGTAACGTTCATCGTTTATCTGTATTCATTTTTCTTTTATAGCCTCCGTTGAAGGTTTGTGTTGCAAATCGAAATATCGGGCAAATATAATTCCCTACGTTATTTTTGTTCCTTTTTTTTTTTTTTTTTTTTTTTTTTTCTATCCCTCTTCCTGCCGTACGTAAGGATCAGTTTACTGTTTTGAATCTAAAATTTGGTACTCAAGATTTAACTAATCCAGGTCTACTAAAGATCCGGCGAACCTTCACTGGTTTGTCGTTGTGGTTTTGCCTTCACAAGTATTTCTAATTGCTTAGCTTGTTCCAGGTGTTCATATTATTGCTTCCGGCACAGGGCAGCTCCCTGTTCTGATCTCGATCGAATCTCGACTTTGAGGTTATCAGTTCAGTTTGTTTGCATGGTTGTTTGTTAGCAGTTCCCAGGCCCCGCCGCGTAGCACGCGGTGAAGGGAACTGAAGTGGCGGACTAAATTTTATCATTTTGTGAGTGCTTTTAAAAGTAAATGGAGATAAACCTGTTACAGGATTAATTAGCGCTCACAGACTTGAAACCCGTTCTTTGACATTCGTCGTGTTGGTGTTTGGAGTTGAAGTATAAACTGATCTGTCACGAGTGCAAAGGAAAGTTCGTCAGTGCATAGGTAAGTTACTCATTAGCTTGTTATGTCAGGTGAAAAGTTAAAAGTCTTTCGTGAAGTAATCATCAGCTAGGTAGCGAACGTTTTAATGAGGAATCGAGGAGAATACAACGTTCTCTTATGTGTCTCGTAGCGTTGTCTTTAGGCTGCTGTGGAGCGCTGTGGATCACGACATCTTGTCATAAAGAGATGATGTTCCAAAGCGCCATCCGACAATCAACTACAGAACCATTTTTAGTAGATAACCTTTCTAATGTAGTTCACTCACATCCCCTTCGTGTCTTTATTTTATTATTATTAGTTTTTAATCATGTAATGTCGAAGACGTGAGAAGTGTTTGCTTAATCTTCCGAGCAAGAGGCTCATGTTAAAAACGCTCGACAAACTAAAAATACAAAACAAGATAAAATGTGAATTATGCATAAAAAGTATAAAAAAACCTAACTATTGAGTACATCGTAACTTTGGCAACACTTTTTAAGAAGCTATTTTTTGGAAAAAGAAAAAAAAACTTTAAAAACCTATTACGTAAATGCATTAAACAACAAACACAGATACCAAAACACGCGTCTGGTTCGCTCCAGAAATATCACGGCCTTGTTCACGACCCTAGCACTGGAGTCAAACTGTATACACTGTTCTAATGCTGGACAACGGCAAAACCGTACCCTAAGGTTTGGCGGCCGGCGCATGCGTTGTACCCGCTGAAGCTAAAATAGTAATCCGATGATTTCCAGTGGACCTCGCTTAGCAAAGGCCTGGGAACTCAAGAGATGAGATACGGGACATGTGAGTCCGCTGTCCGCGGGCGAGAAGGCAACAGGACAAGACCAACATAAGAGAAAAACAAAAAGGGGGTAGATCAATCTCGCCCTTGCAGCCAAACTGGTCAAATTTGCTTGCACACCTGTTTATTTCTACACAGAGAGCAACTCCCGAGGTCAGAATTAAGGCAAGTGTGACACGAGCGAGCACTGGGAATAGGCTAATCTCAAACAAGCGAGTTTCATCCCAGGGCTATTGAGGTCTCACTGAAAGAGCTCTAAATGGCCCATGGGAATTCGTATAGGAAACCTAGAAAATCAGGCAGTGAAGTTAACATTATTATCTGAATTTGGTTTTAGCTTGTTTTTGTCAAGTTTTTTTTTTTTCTTTTTTGTTATTTTTTTGGTTGTTGTTGTTTTGTTTATCTGTTTTTTGTTTTGTTTGTTGTTATTTTATCTTCTTTTCTTTCTTTTTTTTTTTTTTCCGTAAACACTTAATATATATATTTTTTACGTTACGTTACGCAAGGACCTTACGACGTTGACACGTAAATTGCACAATGCTCACACAACGCTGAGCAAAGGTCACACGTTTTGTGTCACTCATCGAGACCTTTAGAATCAGGTTTTTCATGGGAAACCGCAAACCGCAGTTTGCAGTTACGCGTTTGCAGTTTCACGCGGCGACTGCTGTGCAATTTTAGGTGGCATAAAACCTTGCCGTAAATCACTTACCGCTGGAAGCCCTTCTTGCGATTCAATCAAGAATGTGGTCACGTGTCATTTTGCGGTTTGCGGTTTTCCATGAAAAACCTGATGCTATAAAAGATATCTGGCTTTCCCGTAAAGCAATAACTCAAAAACATACAAATATGGAATCCCTAATGTTAAACACACAATATGAAAATTTTAAAACCCGATGGGTAAGTGGAGATTATTTCTTATATGACTGTACAGTGTATACAACTTATATGATATTGATTTGTGGCAATCAGTTGCCGCATGTCTTCTTCTGTAGTCTTTAGTCTTTATTATTGTTTCCGCAAAAATACATGCTACACTACTAAAATTACATTTCGCAAAACCAAAACAATTTAGAAAATTAAACTAAGTAAAAAGTCATGAACATTAAATACAATATTTGCATTAAATTGCCACTTTATATTTGAAATAGAGCCTGTTGATAAAGCTATTGTTAAAACGCTGGGTATTAACCCTAGGCAGCTGGCTGCACGGAACCCTAAGGCGGGCAGAACTTTCTTTAGTTTTAGGGAGAGAAGGATACAAAGGGTGGCCGGGCATGCTGGAGATCTTACTGAATAGCGCACGATCTGCCTTTTCTAAGACATCATATATATTAATTTGATAAGATATATATTTACGCTTATAGCAGCGCTGTAGAAAATTCTGGACCGCTGTTAAATCAGGTGTTAAATCGAAGGTCAGATGATTGTTTAATTACACTTGAGGATCATCGAAGAGACTCCCATGTATTTCATGTATAATCTACAATAAATCTCGAGTCTACAATGTATTTCCCAAAGCTGGGTATAAGAAAATAAAAAGAAACAAACTGGTATTTGAATTGAGAAGTGACAGTAGGCTGCTGAGATAAAATGGGAAGAAAAAATAAAACGCCTTCAGAGGCCAGGAATAGACTGACGCTGAAACAGTATAACCGTTCAAGAGCTTAACCTCGGTGTAAGAACCTGTTAAACTCACGGGTGACGTAAAACATACTAAGGAAAAAACACAATAGAACCTAGAAAAACAAAAGGTGCAAAACAAAGAAAAAGTTCTCAGGTTCTTACACCGAGGTATACCGTCAAGACGTGACAAGATAATTTATATTGCTAATTTTGCATGCTTTGATTTGTTAGGCCGCTCAAGACGTAACAACATAATTTGAACAATTATTTCACGTGCGGGGGTTGGGTTTGAGATAAGAGATAGCCAACTTTTTAAGTGCTCACATCGTTCATGTTTCAGTAGCCTGCTACACAGCCGTTTTTAGTGTCGTCACGCAACGTTCTTCCTTAGTGGGGAGGAACGTTGCGTGACGACACTAAAAACGGCTGTGTAGCAGACTAATGTTTCAGATCAGAGGAACCTCCATCCTCAGGAGACCCAGGGGCAGATAAAGGGGGCGAGGGAAAGTCTAAACAGGAGAAAAATTATATATGGAACGAAGAAAAGTAAAAAACGGCGAGAAGAGCCCCTGGGGACAACGTCTTACCAGACCAGTTCCAAAAGGTCGCCGCCGTTCTGGCTTCTGATTGGTGCCAGAAAAACACAAGTTTTCTGGCACCAATCAGAAGCCAGAACGGCGGCGACCGTTTGGAACTGATCTGGTAAGACATTGTCCCCAGGGACTCTTCTCGCCGTTCTTTACTTTTCTTCGTGCCATATATTTTCCCGCCCGTTTAGACTTTTCCTCGGCCCCACTATCTGCCCCTGGGTCTCCGAGGATGAGGAACCTCGTTATTCTGCGTTATTTCAAAGCTGTTTCTGATTGGATCATAACGAGAATCATTACTGCCTGACCTTTGAACTATGGTAGGCCAGTAGTACACGTCTGATAAAAACCAGAATGAATTTATTGAATGGGGATATACATAGTCCGGCTGCAATGCAAGCTTTGTAGGTAAACAGCAATGGTGGAAAAACAAAAGAAAACAAACAGGCTAGTAATAACTGCGTGAAATAAGTCCTGTCACGGTCCCTATTTTTCCTGAATCGGACTTTTTCCGCGGCATGGAATATCCCATGTCTGGGCACGTCATTGAAACGCAGCGTGTCAAGACCTGTAAACATCCTTATTTTTCTAGATTTGCAGAGAATCACGGAGGGCCGTTTATGAGCGCTACATTTTTTGCCTCTCATTTTCACTAACTACAATCCCACGCTACGGATTGTGTTATCCTAATATATACTCCAAATAAACGAACAACCGTTACAGTTTTTTTTCCCTTGTTATAACCAATATTCAAGTTCATCCTTTGAAAATGTGGGTGTGTGGATGTTTAATAAAATGCTGCATGTCGCATTTTGTTTTTATATGAACGGGCTTAGCTTTATTCCGATTGCCACATGTAGATAGCCATTTAAAATTTAATTTGATTTAGTTCTTTATTGATAGTATTCCTTTATTTCGATTCTTTATTTTTTTTTTCTTTCTTTCTTTTTTTCTCATTTACCGTAAATCCTCTATTAATCCCCCCCGGGGGGCTCATTTATTTCAAACCCATTTAAGGGGGGGGGCTTGATAGAGACGCGGGGGCTTAGTTGAGGGAGGGGGCTTTATTCAATTTAGAAAGGACGATGGTATCTGTTCTCCAAAAAGAAGTAGAATACGGAGTGGAAAAGCTCAAGTACAAGAAGGTTTAAGTCACCATGAAGCCGGGGATCAGAATCACATCCGAACTTCCAGTTGGTTAGTAAACCATCCCGGATCAGTCCACGCGCACGAAGTTTTACAGATTGATTATAGAGTCTATCATTTATTAATGAAGAATAATTAGAAGAGGGAAGGGGGAGGCTTAATAGAGAGGGGAGACTTATTAACTTTCTTCCCCTGAAAAGGGGGGGGGCTTGTTAGAGGGAGGGGGCTTATTTGAGATGGGGGGGGGGGGGCTTGATAGAGGATTTACGATATATTTCCGTGACAAACTTCTTAATTGCGAAACAGGCCTCTCCCCAGTCCCTCATGTTTATTACAACAAAAAGTAAGATAAATGAAAACATAGAAAATGGCATACCTTTCGCTAGAAACGACAGATGAACATCTCAAGGCCAAATGGGTGAGTGAAAAATATTTCTCAGGTTTATATGTACCTGGAAATCTTATTATGTTAAATCTCGGCAGTAATTTTTGCCGTAAATCGAGGAAAGTGAGGGTCGATTGATTGCTTGTCCTGAGGATCATCCGAGCCGCCAGCTCGCGGTGAGCACGGTGTTTTTCTTCATTTTCATGTAGCTGAGATAAAATTCTCCGAACAAAAAGGAACACCTTAGTGATTGTGAAGTGCATTAAGACCACTAATATATAGTAGGATAAATATAGAAAGCCTAATGGTTGTTCTTAAATACCCACGAGTCGATATTAAAGCTGAAACGATGCGTGAAACGAGTTGAATCTCGAGAAAATTTTCGATTCTGGCCGGCGACAGTTTAAGATGGCACAAAAAACTATTCATGGCTACTTTTACCTCCAATCCCTGCCTTGATTGCAATGAAATACAAGGTCGATCGGCACTTATGACATTCCCATGGAAATATCGAGGTTTCGGTTGGGGTTGGTATAGTTTTGACACATCCTCAGTAACGTCCTATATTTTCGTATTCGACACAATGCACATGTAAACAGTGGCTCAGATTGTTCTCTGTGCATAGCAGCGAAATGCGATAGCAACGAAGACCGCCCCATTTTTACTTATTCTTCGTTTTATTTCATTATTTAGTTATGATTTTTTTCTTTATTTCTTTTTATAGTGGAAACTGTCAAAACACAGTCTTTCCTGACAATCTAGCTTTTTTGATGATTTCTCTTAAGATTTGCATATCGTTTATTCAAAAATTAATGATGTCGTACTGAATGACAAATTTATTACTAAAAACACGGACACACTTGAGGTAACCTATTCTTGGGACTGGCTATGTGGTTGGGTACAAGACTGTTGGCCCATTAACGATCCAGTGGGCCAAAATATCACAGTGCATTGATTTGACAGTTATTGCGTGACGCGGTCAATTTCGTTTATGCCATATGCACGCATACAAAGGATACATCTGCATCACGTCATGCATGGTAAAAAATGCGGGAGCAGGACGTTAGTCACCGTGACCCGTACACGATGAAGCTCATGCAATTTTTAGCCATTCACCATTTTCTCATAGACCATAATGCACCTTGTTTACGCCCTAAAATCACAGTCGTCCCGAGAGAAAAATTTGTTGAGATAAACAAGGCACATTATGGTCTATATGAAAATGGCCACGGCGTATTGTATTGGGGGCTATTTGAGACTTATCGCGACGGCTTCGACTTGTAATACTTCATGCAATTTCCTGATGTTCCTATGATTTCGTCCCTAAGATGGTTAACTTTTAACGTTTGAAAGACCCTCCTTATGAAAGAGAAAAAAAATAGTCACAGGGCGATATCCTTGCTATGGGTGGCTGACTCTAAGAAGTGATGGGATGTTCTAAGCACCCTTGTTCCAGATACTACTTTGGTTATTTTCCGAACGACAAGAAATGTTGGATTATTGCCAAACTAGCTAAGGAAAAAATGCCATATAAGCTTTCTTGAAGGATATGTTCATTCATACTGCAAGGGCAGAAACATCTCGGGGCGGTGATACATGTAGGTTCACGATCGGAGAATGTTTAAAGGAATATGAGCGAAATTTTTCCCAGTCGACGTGTCAATGAAGTTGCTAATATAAGTCAGTAGTAGATTATTCGCTATATTTCAATCACAAGCGTACTACGCAGCTTATACGTTTGACCTGAAATATCGGTGGACGTAACTTCTTTAAAAATCCGCCCGACATTATTCAGGATCTCTTTGAGCCACTAGAGAATGCAGTTTCTCTGGTGCTTATTCCTTCGATCACTAAGCGCAAGTGTAATCAGCTAGACACATGTAGGACCATTCCAGCTCTGCCAGTCCGCCTGGGTATGGGAACGCCATTTACACCAGGCGCGAGTACGCGTGCTTCTTGAATCAAAGTAACAACACCCCTCGTTCAACAAATCGTATCTCATTCGCGTCAGCTAGATCTGGCGATGGAAAAAGGGGCATCGGCGTGGCCCTCAGTGC
The DNA here is from genome assembly GCA_038088405.1 of Porites divaricata. Lineage (NCBI taxonomy): Eukaryota > Metazoa > Cnidaria > Anthozoa > Scleractinia > Poritidae > Porites > Porites divaricata. Next base: position 12,552,369 of record JBBMOI010000008.1, on the reverse strand, counting down.
TTCCTGTTCTATTCTGCGACGCTGTTAAACTACGCTATGACTTTCCAGTGAATGATACCCCCTCCAACTGTGGTTTCGGAGAACTTTTTAAAAACTAGGAGGTTTTGCTATACTCAGCGCCACAACGAGATAAGAGATCTCTGGACGCCAAACGCTCTGACTACGGCATGCAGTGATGTTGAAACTGAGCCAGTCCTCCAAAAAATCTAGGGAGAACAGCTAAGTAGAGGAATTCGAACTAAATACAAGATGCACAAGATGCGAGCGATTGGAGTATCCATGCAGATGGGTTCTTTTAGCACCAACGATCGTGATTCTTTACAGGTTATAGGTTCTGTCACCCAGATGCTGAATAAGGACCTACCACTGCAACCGTAATCTTGAGAACGGTAAAAAGCGTCCGTATTCAAGGAGTGTTCTCGACATTGAGCATGGGACATTTACGCTATTGTTTTTTACTAACGAGTAAAGAATAAGAAGGAAAGTATTTTGGCCGATTCTCGTCCACTCCACAGCTCCTTTACTGCATATCAAAGGCTTACAAAGCTCGTACTTTCCTGAAGGTGGCGGTGAAGTACTTTTTATGCGATCGTTTCGTTGAGGATTAAAGTATTCGTCACAGAGTCATATTAGTCTCTCATTTTAACACCAACATGGATATACACTTATACTTTGCGAGTTAGGCAAATATATGTGCATCCACAATTTCTCTATTGACGTTCTTTTGTTGACTTCAAGAGCAAAACAGGGGGTGACTATATGCGTCACAAATAATTAGCATCCCCTTGAGGTACGTGTAAATACTTCATTTGACCGCAACAGCATCATAAATACAACTTTGATGGGTGCACAAATGAAAAGTTGGTGTTGGATTTATTTACCAGCGCTTCCTAGCGATACTGATCTTGTCGCGTTTGATTTTAATTAACATTCGAAATATTTTTGTTTTTGCCTGGCCTAAACTGTGAAAATAAGCATGTCTTGCTCTAAAAAAAGTTTTAACATTTCATTGGTCAAGCACAAATTGTTTTCTAGGCGTCAGCGCATCTTCTTGTACTTTCTAGAGTTACGTCACTACAATAACGATATGTGAAGCGAGACTACTCTGCATTGCAAATTTTGTGTTCAAGCTTCGTTTTATAAATTCCACCCAAATTACCATTCTCGCCCTGGCGGCTAGGATTTTAAACTCGTGCTCTGAGATAGCGGATTATTTGTTGAAGGTTGGGCGAAGTTTTTTCGATCTCAGGAAACAAAATGGTAAGCATTGCAGTAATTTCTTTTGTCTATTCTCTCACATAGTGTTAAATCACGTAGTTTTAAGTTTGGGAGCGTTTTCATATATGTGTTGTTCATTTGGATTCAAATGTGATTCAAAACAGACAACATTATTAAATGTGTCCAAAATTTTGAACCTGGGCTCAAATCGCGTCATCGTTTAGATGTGTATCCAAACGACTAAGAAATACTTTGCAAACTCACGGTAAGCTTGTATTTAACTTGTCGGTTCTCGTAGAAAACTTCAAGCGGCTTCTGCATTTGACGCACTGGAATATCCTTACATGCTGACATTAAGCAAGCGATGTGTTATTGCTTCGAAATTTTAAAGAGAAATGCCGTAAAGTTCCCTAATTTTCGATCAATGCGTAGAAATTTCGCCCGAAAAATTTTGCTCGAAGTTTCTGCAGAAAAGGGCGTCTCTTGCCAATAGCACCTCTCCGATGCTGCAACGCTTCGAATATTTAAACAGAACGTATAGAATATTGTCAGTCATTTGTCAGTTATTTTTGTTGGCTCTTTAAAAATTCTCCACTCTTTCACAGCAAGTGACTGAAATCAGAATTTTAAGTTGATATTTAGATTGAGTTTGCAAACTTTATTTGGCGCGAACTGTAGATAAGTCAATAAAACAATGATGTAGTCCTAGATTATTGTTTACACAATTTTGGCATCGGATGTCACATAAGAGTGGTTTTCAAAAGTTTTAAAACTCAGTCAACATAATTGCTTTGTTTTGGGGATGACTACGCTAACGGAGCAGAAAAACTAATCTAGGGAGTATGCATTTTTTCTTCGATGAGCGCTCCAAAAAGAAAATAACTGAAAATTATTGACGGCATATATAAACTGTGGTAGAATCCTAGAGCCATTTGAGGACGTTGCTATGACACTTTCCTGTAATAACATTTACCTTCTCATGCTGATTTGATAAATATTTGTTGTAGGTGAATGAGTAAAATATTTAAATATGAATGACCAGTATTTGAAGGCTTTTTAACCCTTCGACATTTGCAAGCGGAGAAATAAGTATTGCCTGAGGTCGTCAGAGTGAATTAATTGCAAACGCAGAACAATATCTTTACTTGAAACTGATTTAAAAAAGAAAAATTATACCAAACCTACTGTTCATAATAGCCTCTTAATACAGGTCTTATTTCCTCGAATGAGCGTCCACCGCCAAGGCCATAAGAGACCCCTCCAACTGACCACTCCAAAAAATACCATAACATACCATAATACTCTTTGTTTGTCACCCCAAAATTTTTGCGTAAGCATTGTTTTCAGTTTCTCTTGGGGCCTATTTAACTCCCAAGAGAAACTGAAAACAATGCTTATGCCAAATTTTGGGGTGACAAACAAAGAGTATTATGGTATGTTATGGTATTTTCTGGAGTGGTCAGTAAGAGGACTATGATACGCTTGATAATCAAGCACTGTTTTTACAAACGAACGACTTTAATATTGCCTTTACGTTTACATGAATGATGGTGTAGTTTTCGTTTTTTTATAATTATTATCATTATTTAACAATTTGGCCTTTTACTTACAGTTCGTTTAAGGAAACGCGTGAAAAGCACCCCCCCCCCCCCTCCCCCTTGATTAAGCGTTTCTTTCCCCAAAACGCCCATCGTTTTAGCTGAAATTTGAGATGAGCGCTTGGGCGCATATTCGAGAGAGAAATAGGACAAAACCTTAAATCCAAGAAAGTACTACTCCTCCTCCTCCTCCAAAAAAAAAAAAAAATCAAATCAATTTGATTCTCACACATGCGGCATTGTGATATTTGACTCTTATTGTTTTCATCTCTTCTAGGCGAATTTCTCAGAGAAGGAAAAGAAACGTGAGTTATACAACTACCTACAATGAAGGAGTATTGGGACACTTAACACAAGAAACCCGCCCAATCCTTATCACCCCTGGGAAATGTATTTTAAGCCCCGTTAACTCTTTACTGTACATCATTGTTGGGGGAAATGAAGTCAGAGGACACATCTCTAGTAAATTATCGGAAAAGTGGTTTTTACCACTCTTTGCGGGAATGACATATAATTTTTTTTTTTAATTTCAACTACTGTCCCAAAGATATGTACCCTCTTATATATAAATGTCTTAGAAAAGCAGGCACACCCAGTGGTCTAATGCCTTATTGTCAAGTTATTAAGGCAAAAAATGTAAATGTGTTGTGCAATTTTTTGAAGAATTGGGGCTGTAATTAGCCACTCCGAGAGCAAATCCTCTCTTTTTGTCTTCTTGGGTGAGGAGGAGAAGCGACGGCTCTGTCTGAATCGTTTTAAACCTTTAAATTCGACGAAGCCTATGATTCTGGATTAGTCAATCTTGTTCTCTGTGGTTAAACGGAATTTCCGAGTGCGAGCATGTCTGGGTCTAGAGATGTATCCCAGCAATAAGCATGTATACTCAACAAATATGTTGCTCAATTCATTCAGAATCTTTCTCAAGTACGCCAAGTCGAGTAAATGAAAGAAAGGCTTCGCTAGCGGGGTGCTAATTTACCTGCTTTCATCATCGCCACACGCTTTATTTAAATATACACCATGGTAATTAAAGGTGATCAGGGGTAAAAAAAAAAACCAGAAGATTTTACATACAGTTTTTGCTTTGTGCTGTTGCTTAGTAAACTTATCTCAAGTGTTTTGTGAAATAACTTCTTGTGTATTTTGAATCAGATTTTCGAGAGGCATTCGAACTTTTCGATCATGACGGGAGCGGTTTCATTACCACTGACGAGATTGGAGTTGTCATGAGGAGACTGGGACAGAATCCTTCTCCCCAAGAACTGGAAGACATGATAAGAGATGTCGATGCTGATGGTGAGTATGCGCATTCTTAAGCGAGGCTAAGGCCCCTCTCAAACTTCGCGCTACAGCGGTGTTGAACTCAAATGAATTAGACCCGGTAGTTGCACGGCAATAGCACGGGAGTCGTTTCAAACGTCGAATTTAATTCAGTCGCGCCAAATTCAAAATAAAGAAAACGTCAAAACAAACGTTCCATCCAGCGCCCACGGTCAGCTATAGTATGCGCAGTCAGGCGCAGTGGAGTCAAAACATTTAAACATATACATTTTCATAATTTGTGAATTTAGTTCGGCACGGCAATAGCGCGACGTTTGAAGCCGAGCCGTACCACTGCCGTGTAGCACGGCAGACCCTGTCGAATTTAATTGCCGTGTCGAATTAAATACAATTTCCTGAACTGATATGCTGATATTCTGCCATATTGTACGCCGCACAATAAACTTATTTAAGTTATCTTACTGAATCTGGCTTCTTGGCATTTTTAACTTATTAGCTATTTTAAGAAGTCAGTACCCCTTTTTAGTTAATTGATTAATTTAACAACATGTAAATAACTATAATATTCTGCTTTGGGTACAATAAATTTTGTTGTTGTTGTTGTTGTTGTTGAATGATTTCAAACGTCGTGCCACCGCCGTGCCAAAGTCGAATTAATTCTATCAAATGAGTTCGGCACGGCAGTAGCACGACGTTTGAAACAGGCCTAAGCCCACAAGGGAGTCTTTTCAAGTATTTAGTTCACACTTGAAAGATGTAACGATGAGCGTGAAACAGTGCAGTGGTCACGGGGTCTTATGCCACTAATCTCAGTTGGACAATCGAAAGGGAAACATATGCGATTACTCGTGTTGACATTACCGAAGTAAAGCCGATTAATGACGCAATTTTTTATTTGATTTTGAGGGTGCTTACTAGCCGCCTTGAAGTCCAATCGTGGAAAGAATCCCGATAATTATCAGAACTGTCCAGATTATATAGATAAGTCTGCTCTTAATTAGTACGCAAAATATTGCCACCATTTTGGACCGTTTTCTGGCTTTTAGCTTGGTTCACCACTATGATTCCATTTTCAGGCAGTGGACACATAGACTTCAATGAGTTCCTGGTCATGATGTCCCAAACAAAGCAAAAGAGTGGAGAGGCGGAACTTCGCCAGGCTTTCCGTCTTTTTGACGCAGATGGTGATGGGTTTATAACATATGATGACCTGAAGAGGGTGATGCGCAACTGCGGAGAGAACCTGAGTGATTCCGAGCTTAAACTTATGTTCACCAAGGCAGATGTTAATAATGATAATAGGGTTGACATGAAGGGTAAATATGATTCTCAAATGGCTATTTTTTAATTAATTAATTAATTTATTATTATTATTATTATTATTATTATTATTATCATCATTTTTTTTATAATAATCTTTTATTGATAACAAAACTAACTACTAAAACCTATTTACAATTAATTTCGCTGAAGAAGAAAAAATTTCAGTCAAAGCACTATTTACAAGTCATTTCACAAGCTCTTGTTCATTTCGATTAAAAAAAATTCATTTCAATTAAAAAAACTCATGTCAATGAAAAAATCATTATCATTACCATTACTATTATTACTCGAATTAAAAACATTTCATCTCAATAAAAAAAACTGTCTACCTCTAAAAATTCAAAAATTTGCCTTCAACTGTGTAAGAAAAATAAAATAAAACATCTATAAAACATCTATAGCGGTTGAGTCTAAGGAAGTCCTGCTTGACCCTTCTCTATCTCTAAATCATTATAATTTTGCTACTCGTCACGTCTTGTACATGCAGTCATTTAAGAAATAGACGAAACACCCCGTGAAAACGAGGGACGTTTGACGGTTAAAACCCGAACTTTTATATCTTATAATTCATCGATTCTGTAGATTTTCGACGTACAGAGTCTGTATATCGTTAATAATAAGCATGTTCTACAACGTGGAACGGATAATAATGGTGATATAACCTTTTTTCGTTTGTTTTATGCCTTTGCAGAGTTTACAAGAATTGTCAGCAGTGACTAGATGGAGTAAGCCCTCGTTACTTTTCAACGAGGACGTATTTTTTTTGTTTTCTACACATCTCAAGTGAATTGTTGTAGGATTATTATTCAAATGGAAGCAGCATGCATCGTTTATTCCTATTAATCTTGTCGTATAATATTTTTGTCGTGTATCGACATTAAGTCACCATTTTATTATTATTAGTAGTATTATTACTTTTTTTTCTTGTTCTATCGATGCCCCCGTACAATAATCGTTATGGTGTCAATAAATAAAGTTCTGTTCAACTTACGATGATATTCTTTTGTTGAATGCGTTCTCGGCGTCAGCCACCAGTGAAAGAAATCGTTTGAGAATCTTGTTCATCCTGCTATGACAACCACCAACACCCCCCATCCCGCTTCTTTCGCTTCCCTCATATATCACCACTATAACCAAGAGCTTTGAACTGAAATTTTCGTGTTGAGACGAGGGTGAAGATATTATATTTCTTCCTTTTAGCTGGGATTATTGTATTATGGAGAATTAAATCAGCGCTAGCCATAAAAACGAAACTTGACGCAAGTTAGGAATCTGGATAACATATTCTCGTTATGCCACCCTTCTGCTGTCTGCGGATTCGCCGTGGTTTTAAGCATGAAGAAGGGATTTCACTGACTGTAATCTGTTAAATTTAGCGGTAGATGGATCAGGTCTAATGCAACATACCCGATGTCAGATGAAGACATTGTAGCCTTTTACACTGTACTATCTCACAATACAAGTACAGTCAAAAGCAGAGTGTAATTTGCACCTAGACTTGGACACAATACTCCCGTTAGACAACCGGAAGTAGTTTTAGACAATTAAACTTTTTAAACATAACCGGAGCCAGGAGCCTAACCTGCAAGGTTGCTCCTGCCGGAACCTTTAAGTTATGCGATTTATTTAAATATATTTATTTATTTTTTTTTTTTCTAGTAATCTCCGTTTGCTTGTTTCCAGTAAAAATTGCAAATTACGAGGATCTTTTATTTTCAGTTTGTTATTTTGTTATTTTATCTTTTTTTTTTTTTGTTACATGACTGAGATCGAGTGCCATTTATATCAAGCTGTCACTTGGTGACAGTTATGATATTCAATTTATTTTTCAACCTTCACGGTCTTCTAATCAACTGGAGGACACTGATTCATTTGCGCCTTAAACACAGGACCCTCTCTAATATGGTAAGTCTGCACACACTTGTCAAACAAGAATCATTACGCTTTTAGTGTGGTACTAGTTTTCCCGCTTTTGAGTTTAATCGGACATTTTTGGCCCCGTTTTGCACAGCACATCTGTAAGGCGGTCTGTGATTGTTTTTGTACAAAGAAGGTAGTCTTACACCCAGTCTGTTCTGCTCTTATTGAACAACTAATAATTAAAGGGATCTCCCGCATCGAAGTTTTCTCATTTTCGCGTCGGAAGACAAAAACAAAGCCGTCCCTTGCTTTTGGGAATAAAACGATGTTGCTTATCTCTGTAAAAATCGTGCTTAAAAAAAGTGCTTGGGCAAATGAACTCTGAGGAATGTAACCAATACGTAAGGGCGTTTTTTAAAGCGTCACTTTTTTCCAATTCTCTCTCTCTCTCGGTTTCACAACTAATTAAGTACGGGTTTTATTTTTATGGGAACGCTCTCTTTAAAGTGGTATAAAATATGAACAATCAGTTCAACGTTTCATTTGTTTTAAGTTCCGTCAGAGAATATTCTGACCTGAGACTCAGGGAGGCAGAGAGGTCAAAAAATATCTGTTTAGCAAAAATCGCCATTGATGTAGATAATAACACTAAAAAAATCTTTAAAGTTTTACCAATTGCCAAGTCAAATGCGTTAAGTACTTTTGCAAGTATAAACGTCAAATCTCTTTATAAAAAGAGTGCGGTTCTAGTCGAGAAATTGTCCACAAAAAATGGCTTATTTTCACCACTATATAGTACAGTTACGATCATTCTGAACGTATTCTGTCGTCCAGTTTGAATGATATCTCTACTGCAAATTAAAAATCCTGCCTGACCAAAACAGATTAACTGCTTCTAAGTGCACTTGCTTGCTTCTGATAATCTAAACTTGACATCCAGTCCACAAAAACAAAACAAACGCAAACGCGAACATCCCGCGCGTCGCAATGGGTCTGTCCCCGTCCCACGAGCGTGACGCACGCGGACCTTTTCCACAAGGGCCAAAGGCATTAGCCGAACTGTTGAGTTGGCTTATGTTGAGGACCCAGTTGTTGTGGATAGCACTATCCACCGGATAAATCGCTTTCCAGAGGATAAGTATTTGGGAAACTACTTGCGCTACAGTGGATCCTTTTGAACAACAACTGGTGAGGAAGTTGTTGCATGAAATGGAAAAAATCTATTACGAAAATCCTTAATTATTCCAGTCTTTTCAGGTTCCTGTCCTCGCCTTACTAGGGACTTTAAGATCCAACGACGCGACGGCCACGAGAACGTCGCTTAAAAAAAGTGTATTTGTGTTCTTTCAGTCTTTATAGGGGTTATTCGTACCCAATTTCTTTGTCAAATGTAGGCGAACCCTCCTGAAGCTGAATTTCAAGGGACCATATCCTGCTTGTTTACGTCCTCCATAAAACACGAAATTAGGCATTTTCACGTCGTAGTCGTGCAAAAACGGGAAAGAAATGTACAAAAAAAAGTGTGATGCACGTGCAAAGCTGTTGTTTTGCTTATAAAACCTATTGTTTTTTTGACGTTCTCGTCGCCGTCCGCGTCGTTGGATCTTAAAGTCCCTAGTGTCTAAATTAATCAACCGGTCGATTTATCTATCTATCTGTCTATTCATTCATTCATTCATTCATTCACTTATTCACTTGTTTTTTGCCGTTTCGCTCGCTTGGGTCGATTTCCTCGCTCTCGTGACCATCCTGAGGGACTATTGGCAATCTACTCACTCACTCACTCACTCACTCATTCATTCATTCATTCATTCATTCATTCATTCACTCATTCAGTCAGTCAGTCAGTCAGTCAGTCAATCGGTCATTCACTCACTCATGCGCTTATTCATTCATTTATTTATTTATTTGTTTATGTGTTTGTTTATTCAATAATTAAGACATTTTTCCCTTTAAATGTCGCCTTTCGCGCGTGCACTTTAACGATGAAATAAACTCGAAGTTTTAATCAAGAGGAATGTTACGGACAGAAGAAACAATCATCGCGAGAATTATGCGTTTCCATGGCTAATAGCATTTTTTTTTTTTTTTTTTTTTTTTTGTCGTTGTTGTTTGCAGGCCGACAAATTCACAGATGAAGAAATATCAGGTTTGGCAGATCATTATTTCATTCATTTATAGAGGATATTACATGGCCGCTTGGAGATACGAAATTTCTCTTCGAGTGTTGAAAAATATTTCACTCGTGAAATATTTTTTCAACACGAGAAGAGAAATTTCGTATCTCCAAGCGGCCATGTAATGTTCTTTTTATTATATAAACACTAATGAAATACCAAACCATTTCACTTTTAATAGTTTTTTGGTGTGAAAGGCGCGATTTATTATGTAGCCATAGCAAAGGTGATATTTTCACATGTGAAGATAACATGATATTTTCACACGTGAAGATATCAAATTTTCGCGCGAAAGCTCACCTGGTATTTCATTGGTGTTTATATAATAAATTTATTTTATCATTTTGATTCATTTATTAACTTTTCTTGGCTTAAGGATGTCCATGAAAATTATACAAACAATAAACAGAAAATGGTTAGTGATAGATAAAGAATGCAATGTTAAATTTTAAGCTCGGTGTAAGGAAGGTCATATATAGATTCAATTCCTGTCGGGGGAGATTTTTTCTTTGTCCCGTGCTCGTACATGTTGATCACATCATTTCTTATTTCTTCACTGAGCTTAAGATTTACCATCATTTTTTTTTTTTTTTTTTTTTTTTTATCATACACATGACGATTTTGACATAATGCTGATCCTAGCGGAATGCAGGACGTATGTCATACATGAACCTTGTATTTGTAGTCACTTTGTAAGCTCGCCACGAGTTCTTCGTAGCACAGTGGTTAGAGCATCCGACCGGTGTAGGGAAGCTCAGGTCATAGGTTCAATTCTGGGTTCAATTTATGTCGGGTACTCAGGTCTTTTCTTTATCCCGTGCTCGTGGCATGTTGATCACATCATTTCTCAGATGATGGTTACCTTTTCACCGTCCTTTCCTTGTAGAGTACAGGGAAGCTTTTCAGCTCTTTGACAAGGATGGTGGTGGAACAATAAGCATAAAAGAACTCAAGCAAGTATTTGAGGCGTTAGGACAGAGTCCAACTGAGGCGGAAGTCCAGGAAATGATCTCTGGGGTCGATAAAGACGGTACGTTTATCCCACAAGCAAGGCAAGGGATATGACATTTAAAAGTATAGGGAATGATTCTGAGGTTAGGTTACAGCTATTTCGAGAAAGGTTGACAGAAAAAATGTGCACGCGACAATCCCGAAAGGTAATATGGGATATGATCGATACACTGTTCCTGGCGACTGCGGCTGTCGAACCTACTTTTGTTGCTTTCTGTTAGCACTCGCAAACACATTTTCATGGCCTTTCGTGCCAATTCTTTCAAATTTCTCTGAAGAACAGTGAATCCAAAACCACCCACAATGCCTTTCGGGATTGTCGCGTGCACTTTTTCCGACAACCTTTCACGAAATAGCTGAAAGAACCATGTAGGGAGCATGAAACAAAACGTTTTGAGTCTAATGTTGAAAAATGGTAGAGGCGATTCGGCCCTCTTGAACCCCATTCAATTTATAATTTCATTCGGCACGATAATAATAATAATAATAATAATAATAATAATAATAATTTAATTACATCAGTAATAAATTAGCATGAAAAAATAGATAAATAAATAAATAATGAAAAACTACAAACCTATTTGCAATAAACAAAACAATAAGAATATAATTATACACTTCCGCCATAAAAATCTAAGATATCGATATGCAGCAATTAAAATTCATTCAATCATGAGGAAACTTAAAAAGGTATGTCTTAAGATTGCTCTTAAAAGTATGCAAGTTTGGAATATCGCGAAGCTCACGCGGTAGAGCATTCCATAACTTTGCAACAGCTACCTGGAAGGACCTATCGCCTAGTGTGACCTTAGTGCTAAATGTTGACGACGCTAGCAAAATCCTACCTGACGATCTGAGGTTATGTGTACCTTGCAAAACAAAACAACTTACAACTACAACTACTAACACTACATCTACTAACACTAGTTCAGAGTATGCCAGATTGTGTGGACAAGAGTGACAATATTTAAATATTTTCCATGAAAACAGGATAGTTTGAGAATTAAAGGCTGCTATAAAGATACAAAGCCTCGAGACACATTGGCGTTAAGGTGTTCTCCTCAGTGGTAAAGTCTAAAGAATAAAGGAGGCAGTATAATAGGGTTTGCAACCACACATCTTCAAAATTGGTCCGGCAAGCCTTAGACTCATTTCTTGGGTTAACTTTATCATTCAATTTCCCCAGGAAGTGGTGAGATAGATTTCGATGAGTTTTTGCAGTTAATGGCCTCCAAGCAAGCCAACATGACGATGGAAGACGAGTTAAAGAATGCGTTCAATGTATTTGATAAAGACGGCAGCGGTTACATCTCGTCCGACGAACTCAAACAGGTCCAAATACTCTTTTAAATATTACCAAATATTACCATAAGAATCTTTACTAATCATTATCATCACTTCAGGTGGACGCAGTTATCATGGAGGAATGACCTAAACCTGATAACGCCTAGCAACTTTTCTTTCTCTGAGAATCTGGATACTGATCTCAGTAATTCAACTCCAGAAGGTTCACTCCGACAACAGAGTGAATTGAACTAGTACTAACCGCGATAAAGTTTAAACAACGCTATATCATTTAGTGGCGAATTTTCTCTCCCGTTGCCATTTCGTAATCTCATTATTTACACTGTCATAGTTGGTATTGTTGTTGCTTCAAGCTATTAAATAGTCACACCTTTACCGATTTTCTGCACATGGGGTCCCTTAAGTAAAAGTAGAGCTCTCTGTTTCAGTGACGTAGAGCACCTAAGATCCGCCCTGGATAGTTACTGACCATCGCGGGGCTGCTCACCCTCGTCCATAGGGTCTCCAAGAGGATGAAATCTGGGAAAATAGGCCCTAGAAACGACGTATAAGGGACTATTCCTAGCAGAACGTCGCACGTACTAGACACCTTGCTGTAAAAAAAACGTTTTTTGTCAGAGAAAAGGACTCTATGGGAGGGCTTCGACCCATACCTACAGAACCAAAGGTAGATGTCAAGAACCTTTAGCCACCACCCTACAACGCACATTTTAGTATCTGAACATCTAGATTCAAATACTTGGGTACAAAAATATCATCTTTGGGAGGTTTTCCCGTTTTAGGGGTGTCTTCAACGCAGAAAGCCGCAAATATTACAGTTGTACTGTAAACTTTCAGGTTATGACGAATCTGGGTCAATCGCTGACAGACGAAGAAATTGATGAAATGATGAAGGAAGCTGATTGCGACTCGGACGGGCAAGTCAGCTTTGAAGGTAAGTGATCTTATATGATGTTAACCTTCACCTATTTTGCTTTGCTGCATAAGCAACGTTGGAAAGCGATTGGACACGAGCTGGAAGAATAATATCTCATTAGGCCAAAATTGGTTTTAACCATGACAGCCCCACTCAACTGACGTCACATTAGTTTAGGTGTCAACGTATTTAGAGCTGTTTTAGGTCTTTCTACTCAGTAGAGAAAGCGTAAACATTTCTAATTCAACATCTAGGTAGCGTGAATGTCTTGGCGGTTGCAGGGCAAAGACGGTACTTTCATTTGTAGACCCTAGTTTTGGCTGCGCCCCAATCGAACCCGCGACATCTTTGCCCCCCCCCCCCCCCCTCCCCCCCCTCCCTTTTCATGCAAATACTGATAAAAATCTGTAGCTTTATCTAGAAAAACCGCGACGAGGGCATGGTGAACCCGCTTCTCATTTTTTCTTTATCGCCTCGATTTTACAAATACGCGCTGCAAGCTGTTAAAATAAAGGCCGCGCTCTTACAACCCATGCAGGGAGTGTCGCTTGCTGCATCATTAGTATGTTGTCAATGACGCAAATGAAGGATCGTTATCAGCGTCTTCGTCGAGGCTGCAGCTCACCTTATGTAAGGGAATCAAGAACATTTTTTTGCCTCAATTGGAATCCGAAATCCCATAAAATTTTGCTTTTGGTATCCGGAATCCCGGGTTCTGGAAACCGAAATAAAAAATAAGGATTGGGAATCCAGCATCCAAGTTCCACTGACGAAGACTAGAATCAGGAATCCACGGCGTGAGCTGCAGAATACAAGACCTTCTTTTATTCCTTTACATGGGGCAATACACCTCTTTTATCCTAGCGACATTTGGCAACGCTACCACTAGTTTCCCCGCCAAATGGCTCCTGAGAAAAGAGTGCAGAAATTCCATACTGATGACGCGTCACTACCGAGATCTCTGTAATGCTTCTGATTGGTTGAAGCAAATTTTCCACGCGGCACGACCAATCAGAAGTACTACCCAGATCTGGGTAGTGACTCGTCATCAGTATGGAATTTCTGCGGTCATTTCTCAGACGTCATTTGGCGGGGAAATCAGTCGTAGCGTCGCCAAATGACGGCTGTTTTCTCAGGCTAAGCAATGCAGGGCAAAACGTTAATAGCGCGCCTCTCCGTTTTCTAGTACAGGAAGACTTTTGTCTTGATAAACTAAAAATTAAGTGCGTCTTCACCAGTAAAGACCAAATCCCAGTAAAACCTTGTGTTTTCTCATTTCAGAGTTTGTGCAAATGATGACCAATATCGCGTCATAGGGCAACAGACGACGAACTCTTTTCTCATAGATTTTTCAAATTATTTTCAAGAGATTACTTTCCTTTTCTACCCTGTTTTACTTTGATTCAAATTATTAATAAACACAAGTTTCTTCGGTAGTCTCGCTAGAGATTGTTAAAATTTTAAAAGTCTTAGAAAATTCATTTGAGTGAAAGGAAGGCGCAGGCCTTCTATGCACACTTACTTTTGAATCAACAATTAAATTAAATGCAGAAGTTGACAATCTTCAGTTGGTCACTGGACAAAGATCGTTATGTGATATGATATAGTCTTGTCTGTGACTAAAGTGGATACCCCAAAATTAGGTCGTTCCCTTCACTTAAAATGCATTAAAACTCAAACTGTTATAAGAAGAAACTCTACAGAGCTTGACGTTCAAGTGCGCCCTTAAACTGAATATTTGCTTACGTAGAAGGCATCAGCATCTACAACACCATCGAATCACCACCAAAACTACTAGAAAGGTGATACAACGTACTCATATTCCGTTTACTTATTACATATAATTTGAAAGACCAACCGTTACTAAATCAGTTCCTCGCTTGATCTAAATCAATTTACATTTAGTGCAAAACCTGTGAGATGCCCCAATATAACAGCGACGGACGAAGGGCATATGGGTGGGGGGGGGGGGGGGGGGAAGGGGGGTGCACATTAAGCTCAATTCCATGAAGACAGAGAGTACAGAGTATTGGCGTTTTCCCCGCCGTCATGGGTGAAAACAGGCTTCGCTTTATTTTACTCTTAAATCTTTACCCCAAGCACAGCTGTGATGGCTGAAAACAGGCTTCACTTTAACTCTTAAGCAGACATAAGGCCTTTAATGCCAAGAATAAAATGTACGCCCCAGTGACACACTTTCAGTTCTCATCGGTCTGCATTCAAGAACAGTAAAAGACCATTTACAACTGAGAAATTGCAACGGACAATTCAAACCGAGTTATACTAAAGGGTCTGTGGCCTCTTTAAATTAACCAGTGAAGGAAAACTACAAAAGGGATGGTTTTGGGACAATTAACACAGACGCAACATAGTGTTGAACTTTTATTGCATAGCATTTTGCAAAACCTTCACCTTAAAGATATCTACAGTTTTACAATATCAGTGTGTATCTTCAACGTATTTTTCTATTTCTGTTACTATTCTTTTGCTCCCAAAAGTACTAAAGTATAGTTTTGAGGTAACAGGATACCACCCCTTAAAAGATTTGATAGGTAATTCGATCCCAAAAGTTTAAACGTTGCAGTCGAGTTCTTCTCCAGCGGACTGGGAGTATTCTTGGGAATCTGTGTATCCTGTTATCTGAATGGGATATCTAACCTATATCAGTGTACTCAGGTTGATTCGTAAACGAGAATTAGAACACCTTGCTAAAACGTATCAATATCGTTTAACTGATCAATGACATCTGCGAAACTATACATAAGAAAAATTCACTATGTGAGATTGTCTTTAGCGCACAAAATACAGGTGATACATGTCTGTAACTTTTTACTAGCCTAAAACTTTCTTAAACGACTATTTTATTTTAAAGAATATGCCTAAACAAAGCAGAGGACGGCGGTAATGTGAAATAAGTATAATCATATGGTTATTTAGCAGAACTGAAGGCTCATGGATCACTTAGTAGTCATCATCTTCACAAACTCTACAAATTGGAGATAGAAAAATGTCCTCAGCGTTGCAAAACAGTATTAAGAACTAATGCTAAAGATTCAACTTTATACTGATGGATCTGCATAATTATGCTGTGTAGACCTTGTATCTAAAGTTTACATTGCATTGGCTAGGACAATAAGAATATAATAGCTATTATTGCTAGGCGTTTTATTATTATTATTATTATTATCATTATCATTATCATTATCATTATCTTATCGTTATCTTCATCGTCATCGTTGTCGTTATCGCCATTGTCATCGTCTTCGTTATCGTTATCGTCATCATTATCGTTATTGTTATCTTTATCGTCATCGTTATTGTTATCGTTATTATAATGATTATCATTATTTTATTTTATTTTAATGGATGGTTTATAGCAAAGCCTCACAGAAAGAAAAAATAACTATTGTTTGAATTGAAACTGTTTTCAGCGAGGCCTTTTAGACTCTCCACACTGTTTGTAACCACCATTTTTATAACAAAAATTTTAATTTTTTTAAGGATTTAGAAACCCATGGGTTACGCAAACTACAATAAGCAAAATCATGAGTGGATATGAAATAGAAAGGTGAAAAAGGCATCCTTTGCCTCTCCTTGCCGCCCCTGTTCAGTGTCCGATGCCTTGGCCTAACCTCAAACGCCTAAATATTTTTGAGCAAAATTATCATGTCGCTGAGCTTTAATTCAAATGGCGATCCTTCCGTGCGCTAAATAATTTTAATTTTAATTTTATTCACCGGAGTGTGAGAGTTCATTGGAATGTAGGTCTTACCCTCATAATTAACTTGCCCGTCACCATCGATGTCAGCCTCTCTGATCATCTCATCAACTTCGTCGTCTGTAAGTTTTTCCCCAAGGTTGGTCATGACGTGTCGTAACTCAGCAGCGCTGATGAAGCCATTGCCATCCTTATCAAATACTCGGAAAGCCTCTCTGATTTCTTCCTCGCTGTCAGTGTCTTTCATTTTTCGCGCCATCATGGTTAGAAACTCGGGAAAATCTATTGTCCCATTACCTGTTTATGAGCGACAAAATCAAAGTTCACATTGAAAGTGAGATCAGAAGCAGGAATTATTTTGTAAAAAAGTTGCGTTTCTAACTCACCATCAGCATCAACCTCATTGATCATATCCTGAAGTTCTGCTTCTGTTGGATTCTGCCCCAGAGATCTCATCACTGTACCTAACTCTTTTGTGGTAATTGTACCATCTCCATCCTTGTCAAATAGAGAGAATGCTTCTTTGAATTCTGAAAATGTAGAACAAAATTGCTGCATTTTTTGTTTCAAAGGTGCCAGTGAGCTTGTATGAGAGTTGAGGTGGACGCCAATCAAAATTCCTTGCCTGAAACTCTATCTCATGGCTTAATTACTAATAAAATTACTTTTAAGTAAACTAACATTTGTCTTCTATGTACGGAAAGAAAGCAGGCTTCTCAATAAATAAGAATGGATATCAGCAAGGTTTAAGGTGGCTGAACACAGTTTCGCGGGCGGTCAGCGGTAACTCGCGTGACAGCGCGTGTTTTAAATTAGGCAAACAAACATGGCGGCGAAAAAAGCAATGGTACATAGAAGACAATTTCTCAAAATCTACTCAATAAAATTTTGTGATATTTGGCAAAATTTTTACTTTTATCATACTTTCAATAATAAGAACTTTAAAATGGAAGTTGAACAGACGAATTTTGTGACACATTTAATTATTACAGTACAATCATATCATTGATTATCTAAAAACTCGTCTGTTATAATTTGGTCAAATAAGTTTCAAATGGTAATGATTGATTATAGTAAGCTGTGTGCAAGTTTATAGGAAAATCTAATGAACGAATTTTATGTAACCTGAGCAAAAGTG
Organism: Porites divaricata; assembly: GCA_038088405.1. Classification (NCBI taxonomy): domain Eukaryota; kingdom Metazoa; phylum Cnidaria; class Anthozoa; order Scleractinia; family Poritidae; genus Porites; species Porites divaricata. Next base: position 12,534,824 of record JBBMOI010000008.1, on the reverse strand, counting down.
AAATTTTAAGGTTGTATTCAATCGCTCATGTTGCCATGGAAACTACGAAAACGTCACATTTTACCCATCAGTCAAAATCTTTCATCAGTATATTTTTCACTTGCCAAGTTTCAGCTTGTGAGCTGCGACCTTTCTCTTGCCATGACTGGCAAATGACAAAAACTTACAAACTGCCAAAACTGTGTTCAGCCACCTTAACTGAGGTAGTTTATGAGAAGATAAATGAGAACGAGATATAAAAGGAAGGGAAAAGCCTGTAGGGAAGGAGCAGACAGAGGACTGGTGTACAATGCCCCTCAAATAAGAAATTAACTTGCACTAAGATGCTATTCAAGAATATTTGATTTTTGATAATAAGAAATCACACAAATTAGAACTAGGCTAAAGCAATAAAGTTTGAATTAACAAACAGGCCAAGGAATCAAATTAATAAACTTTAGCCCTGAAATTCAAAGGCAAAAAAAGAAACGGAAGGGTTTCCATACCTGCAATTTGCTCTTCAGTAAGTTGATCAGCCTGAAATCAAGCAAAAAAAAGGCTATTTTGCATACTGCCAAGCAAACATCTTACCTCTGGACCAACTAGCAGAAAGTGGCTGGCGAGAGGACTGAAGTTAATTTGTTTACAGACAGCTATACTGCTGAATTTTCAGGATTGCCACTCTCCAGGAAGAAACTAATGAAATTGCTTGACTTTTCACTGACCTGTTAACAATTTTCACTGACCTTTCCATCAGGCTTGACTTATAACAGAAAACAATCCACGTTTGCATTTGCTTTATTTGGCACTTTTGCAGAACATCAATATTCCTGTTTTCAGTTTAGAACTCTTTACACTTTTAACCGGATTTTTGTGCATAGGGAAAATAAAATTCCCCAATTTTTTAATTACTTTGATAATACAACTGACTCGACCCTGTCCTTGAAAAAATTTTGTTTAACCCTGATTTTCCCTGAACGAGTTAACACTGTAATAAGTGCTTCTGGTTGTTTTACCCAACCAGTGAGAACCACTATACCCAGATCTGGCTGGTGGTCCTTCAGCAGAATGGAAATTCTGCGGTCGTTCCGTTTTTATGTCATTTCCCGGGATGCCTGTGGCAGCGTTTTGAAATGTTGGCTGTTTTTTCTCACTAAGGTTATCTTCGGTCGTCAATAATGAAAATTTGAGTCCTACCTGTGTTTATGAAGGACATGCTAATAGCTTAACTAAATTCAAAGACTATAATAGTGCGAAAGTAGAACATTGTGCAAACAGCATGGAACAAAGATCGACTGCAAATTGGAAAAACCTTCGTTCCCGGATCGCACTTGTCCGGTATTTCCGGACTTATGCGCTGCATGACTGACGACTGAATAGTGATCATCTGTAGTTACTTAAAAACATATGAAACCACAATAATGGTAACCTTTGGTAAAAGTGGCCGCTGGCTGTCGAAAAGCACCACGCTCGATCAGAGGTGGTAGCACAATACTGCAAAATATAGTTTTTTATATGGATTGAAGTTCTAAACCAAAATTTGTCAGAAATACGTACGTTATAGAACTTTATAAAGTTAACCCTGCAGTTGGACGTTTTCTCAAGCTTACCGCGGTGTAAGTTAATTTTTCATAAAGTCCGAGCTTAAACTAAATATGAAAAGTCGCAGGTTCGACTCTTTCGAGTTTAGAGTGTGATCGGGTCAACCGACCGTACCCTGAAACAAAAGTCTCAATTAAGAAAACATAATCCGCAAACCTTGAAGTATTTTGGTGAATATTTAATTATCATGGCCCAAGTCTTATATTAACTCAAAGAAGTCTTTCCATTTTAAAAACCTTCAAGCAAAACGTAGACAAGGGCAGGTCACTGCTTGGACCGATTTGGCTTCCAGGTGAATGTTTTCATACAAGACTGGTTTAAGCATTATAGCTGGTTTAAGCATTATACTTCTGGGAATTTTAATTAGTATTTATGAACTAGCTACTACACTTGGACAGATAAAAACTAAAGCAAACTTGACGCTTCTCAGGTTGCACCTGCTCAAAGAAACCACGTCTTCGCTTCGATTGGTTGCTTGATGCTCAAAACTTAATTCAGTGTCTTTTATGTATTGTTATGTCCTAGTATGAAGGCCCCGGTGTGAAGTTCAAGGCCTTGGGAAAGCTATATTATCTCTTATTATGATCTCTTTTTCCTTTTGCAAACTTTACTATGTGTGGGCGGGAAAAGGATGACATATTAGATGCATAATAACCCTGTCGTTCGTAAAATATTTTCAACTACGTGTTTTTATAAAAATAATAATAATAAGGGAAAAGAAAACTTAAAAAAAAAAAGAAAAATCGCGAGTAATCTGAGTAACAGTACAATTTCTCTAGATCGCCACTGCTGGCACGTGTTTTGCCTTTTTATCGTGTGCTCAAGACTGTAAGATTTTAGAAATTCCAAAATCTATTGATACCTTAGCTGTATGTTGAAAATACGACGCTTGTAGCAGAAAATTTTATTCTTCATGGCAGGCACTAAGCGGGTGAGAGGATTTCTTTTGTAGACGCTGTAATCAGTATGCAATACTAAATAATGCATAACTTCAACATGAATTACCCTGACTTATATTTCTTTGACACTTGTACTGAATATGCTTAGGCGACTATCTCTACCTGCTCCATTATTAGTGAAATCAACTTCCCCAGTCTTATAAGACTTAAAACTCTCCTTAGGAAAAATTTCAACAACTACAGAAGCCAATGAGCGCTGTCCTTCTTGATAACTGACTTTTTGTTCTGTACAGAAAGGTGGGCGTTATGCGACGCGGTCATTAGCTTTCAAAATTTTTCCTTCAAAACACTAGCGAAAAAATTGAACTTCACCTGCCTTTTGAACCCCAAAATTCACAAATACACCAGTGCGGTACTTCTTAAGAATGCAAAATTTATGTAGCCCAGGTAAAAGATACTTACCATTTTTTTCAGCCGCTTTTTACAATATGACAGATGATTATTTCAACCAAATTACAAAGAAGAAATGATTTTTCGAAATTGAAAGGCATCAACTTCTGGGCGCAAATTAGCGAAGAAGGCCTCGTGATTGGTGCCTTAGAAACAATAGCAAGCCATATTGGGGTTCGCATGACATACTGATGACATAAAATGCGTCTTTTTCACTTGTCTGTACTGGCGTAAAATTCTTCTCAGCTAATGTCCGGCGATACAATACTTGTTAAAATAAGTATCTTGACATTAGTAATAGCAGTCTCCTTTACTGTCAAGAAAACAAAAGATCGGAATGATCACATGTTCTACTCCAACTCGGGTGACTAGTAAAATAATTTCGAATCACTAGCGTGACCAATTTCTATCTGAATGTCACGCAATTACTAATTTCACTGGCTCGCTTCCAGTTCACGGTATAAAAACAGCGCCCCGTTGTTATAATCCACTCACGCGAACAAGCAAAAAAAATAGACCAAGTTGAAATCAATAATACGTAATGCTCGTTTTCAGATTTTGCCATAAAAAAGTAAAAAAAAAAATTATAAGCTATTATTCAATAAATTAAGTTTAAAGTGAAAGAAATAAAAGAAGATAAAAGGAAAGCAAAGCTTCGGGACTGTAAGAATTTTCATATACGAGATTCTCGGGGAAGGCCGGTTTTATCCAATTTGTGGAGCTTTGTGTGGATACGCCATGTTGACGTCCCGATGAGGGACGCCAAATTGTGGCCAGAAACATCTGATATAAAACAAATCTTGAAATCTCAAAGAACCACAGACATAAAACTCGTATACTTATTTATTGACAAAGACTGTTCAGATAGTAAAATCCCAAATGTAGAGTCTTGTTTTTAGCTTCCATGACAGCTTTCCCTAGCAACATTATTTTTTTCCTGAAGTCCGCGTCGAGCAAAAAGCTAAGACATCTTAACGTATTCTAACACAAAATGAATAACTCTTTCGGATTGCAAATTTGTAAACATATTAGTGTTGAGATGCTCAATACTGCTAAATTCCTCATTGAAATAAAAAGTAAAAATGATGATCTGCTCACGCACAATGTCTTTCAATTGTGTTGGCTGCAAATAGTATTCGATTTTAAGCCGTAGCTTGTTGTCAATTGTTACGTACCAGAATAACCAAGAGATGCCCGCGAACAAGGCATAAGTAAAAAGAATTCCCGAGTACGATATAAGGCACGCAACAAAAGTGTGACAACGAGCAGTTACCTTTTTTAACAATTATTTATTTAATTATACACTGTTATAGTTACTAAAGTTAAAGATTAAGTTTAGCAGTTCGTTAAGCAGGCAGGCTTACTGTCTTTCATGGCCATACAGGAACAACTGTCAACTCCACTGACTTGAGACATCAATGCTTGACTTTCTTGAATTTCACTAGATCCTTTCAACTCATTGGCTTTTCTGTGTTTACAAACTCGTCCGGGAAACTTCATCATGAACTCTTTTATCTTCTCTTTTCTGCTATCGTCTCTTTCTTTTCTCTTGATATAGCAATGTCCAAGGTTATAGCTCCTCCATAGTTATAGCAGTTGATTATAACTTCCTCACAGTATAGCATCCATAGCAGATAAGCTCAATCACAACTAGCCACGAGGGAAACCCCTCGGGCACACAACAGCAAGACCTTGATACTTGGAAGCCTGCGTAGTTTTATATCTAGAACGTTCCATTACTATTTATAGTGTATTACATCATTTACTATTTGCGGAAACTGCTGAGTCACATTACAGATATTTCTGGAATATTACAGATTATAAGATAATTCTAGAAAAGTCTGGAATTGCATGACGGATAAACTAAAAATAATTCTGATCCTCATAACACAATTTTGAGCAGACGCGTACAGTTACCATATTTGGAGAGCATGGTATAAATGGTTCATATACCGTGATGGCTAAGCCAATCAGAGCTACAGAATTGCATTAACCAATGATTCAGTTCTTAGTAATTATAATTATACTGAACAGATATGGAGAGTCTTTTACCTTCTGTGCTAGTGGAGCCATTTCCAATCCGTACTGTACGAAAACTTGAAATCGAAAACTCGCCAAAACATTTTCCAGAAGAGACACGATGTCGTTCTAGGGCACAACTTATTATAATTATGATCAAAAGGCCTGAATTTCCAACTATTTCCCCACCTTTATCCCAACAACAACCACATTCTCTAAAAACTGTTTCCAGCATTCAATAATAACCTGCAACCTGGAAACGTTAATGCTGCTCGATGTTTGTGGATTAAGAATTTAGCCTCATGATAACTGCACGAAATTCAAGGGAATCGGTCATTCAACTTTATAATTTGAAAATAAAAGAAAGCGAAGAAGTACTGCATGTCACTTACACCAGTATCTTGGATTCAGCAACAAAGCCAACGATCACTAAAACAACATTAAGTCTACAAAACATCTTTTGATCGTTTGGGCAAAAGTGGAGTCTGTATTTTTTTGTAGTTCATCTTTTGTAGTTACATCCATCAAACAAGGTTAACCCTCCAGTCCTATACAATCCTCTTTCTTTGGTTCACTGCTTGTAGCGGCATAATCAATCTTCAAAATAAATAATTGCTCAAGTTAAAGCAGAACTGAACAACTGAACTGTGCAGTCTTTGAGCAAAATGGAATACAATGTGATGTACCAAAGCCAGTATATTTCAGTATAGCCCGCACTTAATTACCCTAAACAAGACTAGTTGTGTCAACAGTTCCACAGTTAACAATGATGCCAGCAAGTGGTAAAAATAACACAGTATCTTAAGTGAGTTTTCTTTTGATCCGCAATCGATGTCCTTTTTATGCTACGCCCTTTGTAAATTGCCGAGCAAAACTGTGTATGAAAAACAAATCATCGATTTTTTTTTTTTGTTTATTTATTTATTTATTTATTTAATATTTTATTTTTAAGAGCGTGTCATTGCTTCCGTGTTACCCAGCCTCGTTCAATGACCTTTCGACGAAGGAATCGAGATCAGAGTGGTCAACAGGTTTTAAAGATGGCCTATACCCAATCAGTGACAAATGGGACAATGCTCAACAATTAATTTAACAATAAAACAATCGATTTGCTCAGTAAATGGGGACAATGAAATTACAAGCGGAAACGTCCTTCAAAGTTTCCCGTTTTTAAATAAGTGGAAAAGAATTACAAAAAGTTCTCTTCGCATGGCTTTCGCAGTTACGTTTTTATGGCTAAAGATTTTCCTTTTGAAGACCTCCACCCTCTCTCTATAACTTCAAAACCGCCAGAATGACGTTATCTGACGTAATTATGCCGATAATTTAGAAAAGATTCAAGTTTCCCTACGATGGTCGAACAGATATAAATTTTATAGCGCCGATGAATGTATTTCTAAAGATCTAAAAATACTCTGGATAGCCTAAAAAGTATTTCCAATGCATTTAGGAGGAAAGCGTCGTTGGGTGCCCCTGAATTATCATGACTACATTAACAATTCTCATTACTTTTATAATTATCATTATCATTAGCATCTCGACAAATCAACAAAATATATATATGTTTGGATCGATAGGGTCACAAGAAGTGCCAGCTGAGTAGTACGAGTATAGTTGTAAACTCATTCAAATTTGTTATCAGGAAGAACAGAATTTAAAATACCTGCCCTAAAATGGCCGAATTATGATGTCTGTTACCGTTACAATGCTTGATCTCAATTTTTTTTTTTTTTAAATACACTCTGTCGATCGTGGTCGTTAAAATCTGCTTTATTTTTGTTCACCCACTCTAATATACAAGTGTTAGCATTTTGTTCGGTATACCCCTAAAATTTTGCATTAGTTAGATACAATTATACAACAAATAATTCAACAGAATATCAAAAAACTATCCCTATATACAGCTATTTCGAGAAAAGTTGTCGGAAAAAGTGCACGCGACAATCCCGAAAGGTATTGTGGGTGGTTTTGAGTTCGCTGTTCTTCAAAGAAAGTTGATAGAATGGCACGAGAGACCATAGACATATGTTTGCGAGTTCTAAAAGAAAGCAATAAAAGTAGGTTCGACAGCTACAAAGTCAGGAACAGTGTATTGATCTTATCCCATATTACCTTTCGGGATTGTCGCGTGCACATTTCTTCCGACAACCTTTCTCGAAATAGCTTTATGAAATTCTTAAAACTACACATGGATACTTGATCACTTTTAGCAAACCAGTATAGGATAGTCAAACTAAGAACCGTTCATGAAGCAACTCGAATAATAGCAAAACGATAGGAAAAAAGGCTATTCACTTGCTCATCAACTTTACAAACTCTGAAATAAAAGAGAGAAATAAACGAACATTAAGGGAAGCAAATTATCACTCAGGAGCTAAATATGAAGCAAAACGCGAGCTAATTTTTGGCTGTCTTCTGTTTTACTCCCTATGACGCCAAACTTGAAGCTGAATGTGAATGACAACTTGTTTAATTACTTTAACGTTGCAGCTGCTCTAATACATCATTTAAGTGAATCTCAGTAGGGTCCATAGTTTTGTAATCTGGATTTGAAAGACGTCAAGTGAAAACCAACAATTATAACGAGCATGTCTCCCTTCTTTTGCTGTAGTATTTTCTTTCAATGTAGCTATGGCCCTAGTAAGGAACGCTTACGTTGTTAACCGAAACATTGGCTCCAGATCAATCAGCCCTTTGCCTTTGCATTCAGTTTTGTCAGGAGCCCATAACCCGCAGCGAACAACGCCCATGCTAGGCCTATGTCACGCATTTTTACTGACCAGTTTATTTTTAGGCACAATTTTAAGGCCCTTTTTCCCGCGAAAATAGAATTTCCACCATGTTTATGAGCGCATTCAAAGTATAAGATATCAAAAATAAAGGAAAACTAAGCGTATATAAAAAGGCAAAACATATTAATTTTAGGTCAGTAAGTTTTGCTGACTGGTTTGTGGAATTTAAAAGATATTCAAAATTCGAGCCAAAAACGTCTACAAATAAACTGGTCCGTGAAACCCCCGTGACATGCGCGAGCTCCGAGGAAGTTGGTCGCTTCGGGTTATGGGCCCCTGGTTTTGTTTTAATTTCATTTTCAAATACTTTCTGCCCATCGCATGAAAGGTACAAAGCAAATAAAATAGTCTTTGGCCAGACAAAGCTTAATTATTCTGCGTGAATCACGTTCTTTCAACAACACTTACCTTCATAATTGATTTTTCCATCTTGATCCAAATCCGCTTCTTTTATCATTTCTTTCACATCCTCGTCGGTCATATTTCGTCCCAACTTGCTCGACACTTCCTTTAACTCAGAAGCATTGATAAAGCCACTGCTGTCCTTGTCAAATACCTTGAAAATACCCATAAGCTCCTCCTCACTTAATTCTCCCTCCTTCTTTCTTTCTTTCATCATTTTAAGGAATTCTGACCATTCAATTGTGCCACTGCCTGGTAAAGACAATAAGACACTCAGACAAAGTAAACTGTTGAATTACCGTACAGTTTAATCTCGATATAACGTAGTAATCGATATAAAGAACGCTACTCTCTGCCCAGTTATAGTAAAATATATAATGCAAAAGACTCTCGATATAACGAAACTTCGTTTTAGCAAACTATCTGCTGGCCAGTCCCTTGGCCCTTCGTTAAATCGAGGTTCCACTGTAATAGTTATAACACTCCCAGTAAGTGAATCAATAGAGAATAATGAGATAGTCTAGCCTCTGGGATATGTGAATTAAGCGCTTGAAATTAATCAGAAATTGGTTTCCGCACTAGGAGAGGTCGTCCGAAAACTTTTATTCAATGTTGTCAATAGAGAGGAGAAGTGCAACGTTACCATGGTAGAGAAATTTTTAGATCGCAACAAACGGGAGCTTAAGCAACAATGGTGGCGACGGCGACAAAAACGGCAAAAGTGGCAATAAGTTTATGTTAGTAATTAGTAAAATCCAACTAGTGGTTTATTATCAATGCTACGTTCTGATTGGTTGGGCTACTACTAGGCTATACGTTATAGCCTACAAGTAGCGAAAAGCGCTGACTTGTTAGCGGCAAAAAAGGATTTTTTAACTAGCTAAACTTTTCTTATTCTCGGTATTTTTGACCAACTAGTCGAATTTTACGAAAGCAATTATTCCTCTCACCCTATTGACTCAGAGCCCATTCGTCGGGATCGAGGAATAATTGTTAATTAACAACTATGCACGTGCATGACGCTTTTTTTACACATTTTAAAGCCTGTATCGTTGCACGACTGCGACAAGAAACTTCCTAATTTCACTCTCCCCGCTTTGCGAAGTAGATGAACGCAACACAAAAAGTTTCTTTTTCTTTTTTCTTTCGGATTCAATCCAGAAAATTTCGCCAACATTTGACAAATTAAATGAAACTGAATAAGATCGACGAAGTTTGAAACAGTGCGAATTTACTTTTAATAAGTGAAGTCTCGGTTTGTTGTTATCCAAAAATTTTTCTACCCCGGCAAAGTGACGCAACGACTTCTCCTCTCTATAGAGAGAATGGGGCATTACTCCCCAATGCTGTCTTGGTGTGTCCCCATTACAATATTCTGCATTGCTTACTTTGAGGTCGAGTGAGCTTGATGATGTTTTAAACAATCGATTAAGATGTGCGGACGTCCAAGGAATAAGGCTTCCGTTAAATTGAATAATGAAGAAAAGCACGCAAATGGAAGAAGGCATCAGACAATTATCAAAAGAAGGTTCTGGACGTGGGATTGAGATCTGAGTTATCTTATCTCAGTCATCTCAAGGGAGAGCTTCGAAACGCTCACAAGAACATAAAGGAGGAATACTCGTTCATTTCATTCATTTCGTTCATTTCATTTCATTCAGAAATTCAAAATATTCTATTGTTTACTGTTTCCCGTATTTAAGTGACCCCCGGCATAATCACGTATGATTAAAAGAAAACCATTGCCGCTCAAATGTCGCTAAGGTTCAGTTTTTAAAAGCGCTAAGCACGTGTGCTGTAAGATTGTAGTAGTTGACTTTAAAAAAAGTATTGCAGTAATACGATCTGTAGGTAAAAAAGTGGATTATCATTACTGCAAGCTGTTATGTACAAAGTTTCAACATTTCCAAGCGCTATTCTATGTGAACCATTGTTGCCAGTTGTCTGTTTGCCTATGTTTTAGCTTATTAAGTAATAACTTTATGTAACCACGTTCATCAGTTCAATTTGAGTATATTTCCTTGATTTTTTCCCCTGGACAACCACCTCCCTTGACCACTTTTTCGTGCTCCAGGGTGATCGCATACGAGAGAGTCAACGCAGCCAACGCCCTAAGATTTTCTTTCCGTCCCTATACGGGCCTCCCTTTACTCTCTTGAATATACTCTCTTACCATCTGTGTCAACTTCACTGATCATTTCTTTAAGTTCAGCTTCTGTCGGGTTTTCCCCTAGAGATTCCATCACTGTTCCCAACTCTTTTGTGGTAATCTTTCCATCCCCATTCTCGTCGAAAAGAGAGAATGCTTGTTTGATTTCTGTTAAGGATGTGAAGGAATAAGTGTAAATGTGGATAAGCTCATCATATAAGATCCCCCTTACCCTGAAACGCAGGATGCATCCGATTGAGAAATCCTGATTTAGATTTTGAAATCCGAATTTTGGACTTGTATTAAAAACGCGAAATCCAAAACCGGATTACGTCGAAGCGCGGCTAAATCTGTGCGCACGCATAATTAGCCAAAAAAAAAACTTCTGATCACGAGAACTATATATTTTGGAAAATTCGGATTTCAAATAAAACTCAAAGAAGGTTTGGATTTCTTCTTTGAAATCCACCTCGAGGACGAATTTCTCGAAGGAATCCGTATCGGATTTTGAGCTTTAATTATTGCAAAATCCGAAATCCGCGCGGATTCCAAATTCTAAATTCAGATTTCCCATTCGAACGCAGACAATAACTACAAGGTAAGTGCTTGTATATTGCTCGTTTTCAGATCGGAATCAGTCAATTTCATACCTGCTATCTGATCTTCGGAGAGTTGCGATTCAGCCTGGAATAAGAAAAGTATCAAGTCTGTATCAACTACATGTACTTTGACTCTATTTAATTATTTTAAGCAGAGGAAACAATGCAGGTCTGATTTCTTAAAAGGCAAATAATACTGCAATCGGCTGTAACAGAATTTGTACGGTTCCGTGTAAACGGGTGGCACAGGTAAAAACTTTGTCGGTACCCTTGTAAACGCTTGACAAATAACGTTTAAAGGTTTTACCAGCTGGTTCGGCTTGAGCAGTCTGTGCCATATTTAGCCCTTTATGCTCCACGTTCCTTTAAATAGTAATTATTGAGTCGGTTATTGCTGTTGGTGGAGTCTCACTTTGGATGAGCTCTGTTTGCTGTTTGCTGGTATACCAAATAATGACAATTCCAGTTTGGGATAAATTTGGTCACAAGAGTGGCCGTTTATTTGATTTAAGTATATAAAGTTAGGAAAATCGAGATACACAAGAGAATAATCCCAGCAAAGGTGAGGGCACACCCGCCATCTGGGGATGAACGTGGAGCCAAAGGGGAGGGAAGGGAGGGGAAAATGTTTTCCAACTTTCTTGTTGCAGTGAGCAGAGAGACCTTGTGCCTCACTTTCATGTCATAAATTGACACACGTATAATGTCCCGGATGACAGAAACGCCCCCTTGCAAGTAGCTGAAGAAATGACACGTTAATCCCTGAGTCGCATTAAGCATAAAACAAATTTCCTTTAAAATCAATATCTAAGGAAATATCAGCCAAACTTCAAGATTGCTGAGTAGAAACTACTTTAATGAGCCCATGCATCCTTTGAGTTTTTTAAAAGAAGATTTATCTAAAAAAAATTGGACATTTGATATTTGTTATATCTATCTCTTGACAACGTTTTCAGAAATTACAAATACCACTATGCTATTTCTTACTAAAAACAACTTTTCATTGAATAGTTGTTTTTAGTAAGAAATAGCATAATTAGCATTATAGCAAAATAGTATAATTGTTATAATAGCATATTCAGAGATGTCATCATGCCGGTGGCACTAGATGTGAGTTAAATGTTGTTTGAAGAGGATCTAACCCTTATTTCAAGCATCAATCTTGTCGCCCTATTACCACCTAGCCCCCTATCAAGATGCCCCTAGTTGCTTGAAAAAGTGTGAGTAACTCAGTCAAAAGTGTAAACAAGGATTCGCCTGTACTATGAATGAAATATGCTTTTATTTTTTTCCATTTTACAAAAGATCTAAAAACCTGCAAGAACTGGTTCTTGTTAAAGCAAATTAGTTGGCATAGACGGGAGTTTGAATAAATTTTAAAAAAATGTCCTTAGAAGTCTTTTGTGATGTTTGTTTAAATATAAATGACAGGACGCGATATATTTTTCAAATAAAGACCGATAGAAAAACAAAATTGAACGGAAACGTTGTCTTTAATATACATCATTTAAATCCCCATTCTACCTATAAGTTAGAACGGCATGTAATAACAATGGCGTGCTACCTAAACCGAAAACGTTGCCTGGCACAGTGCACCCATTTAAAAGGAATCCCTGGCGAGAATTTTATTTCAAATAAAATTCATTATTCTGATAAAAACAAACAGATAAACTGGCATCAATGTTAACGCTAAACATAACTAATTAAGTAATATAAAGGCCTTAGAAATTTTTTTTCGACCTACTGCGACAAAAACTTCATCGTAATTAGAGGAATTTGTAATCAAACGCGTTTAGACTTCATTTCATATAAATTAAAATGTAATGTAAACGATGAAAAAAAAAACATATACAGGGCATCGCCATTTAGACCCCCGGGTTTAGACCTCTAATTTAATAACTTAATTTTAACGTTAAAGCCGGCCACCTTTACCTCAAGTCGAAGATTCCGTTTCCTAAATTAATACCCTGCTCTCAAACTAACCACCAGAATGCAAATAAGATAATTATTCCTAACCGAAGGATACCAGCTGAGTTGAGCAGTCTCCTAACGTTTTGTAGGCATTAAGGACGAAACTTGTAATCTTTTAACTGACACCTCCCCATAGAATACTTTTTTTTTTTTCTCATTACAAATTCTTAACTTCGGTCTATGATAAAGGCTTAAAATTTTGACCTGATGTCTTGCTTAGAAACAGAGGATTAGATGTAGAATTTTTCTACGTTTTAGTGTACTGAGTCGGGCATAACTAGCTCATAATGTAGTTTAACCGAGAATGGATACATCCAAATTTATGAGGCAATACCTCCCATTCAATTCAAGGCAAAAAATAAGTCCAATTTACCCGCCCATGGTTATGATAGTCTTTACTCAATCTGTGTTGTTCTTTCTTTCTGAGACAAACACAGTACGCTATGAAAACATTGCTTGATCAAGTTATTGTACCGTAAATCTTTAATCTAGACTGTAAGCTATGGACTACAAACTTACCATATTGCAAAGAAGTTTCCACTGCACACAATGTTCCTTATCGACGAGCTATTACAAGATGAATGTCAATGTTACCGACAGGGGTATTTATTGCTGTAAAAATAAAAACACAGCCTGCATCTGATTGGTTCGTTAGAACTGATAAACAGTGTTTTATTCTGATATATTTGCATGTATCATAGTCGTAAGTGCCAACGCCCAGTTGTGCGTCGCCAAGTCTATAGTTTTGATGATTAAAAAATTAATGTTATTTCATTATCCACCAGCACTGTTGGCAGTTTCTGCAGGCGAATCCTTGTTTACATTTTTTGCCTCATTTGCATATGCTCGTCCAGTTACCTGATGAAGCTAGCAAAATAAAATTTCTGAATATTGATAGAGCATGTCATTTTCAGCTATCTCTGAAATTTTGAGCCCGATATACTGAGTAGTTTCGGGAAAATGTCTGTTAAAAGAAAGCTTTGGCTATATGGCAGGTAACCGGTCAAGGTTAACAAAACACTAAATGACCGGCAGTCTGGTATTTTCTATAAATTTGACTTACCTAAGAATCTCAACCAATCCAAACTATCAAGCGATCCTGAAACGCGTTATAGATTCTCAAGTTCAACGTTTGGTTTAAGCTGGGCTCAGAAACGAAACACTTGGAACTTTTTTCAGATTCCTGTACTGTCGCAATTTGTAATAATCATCGCACTTTGTAATACCTGTCGCAATTTGTAATAAATCCATCGCACTTTGTAATACCTGTCGCAATTTGTAATAAAAAAGCTGCCGCAATTTGTAATAACTGTCCATCGCACTTTGTAATAAACTAAGCTGTCGCAATTTGTAATAATTCCATCGCACTTCGTAATAATTTTTGAGAGTGATTCAACTTACTTCGTCAACGTTAATGTCTAGCCAAAAATGTGAATCAGTCCCGTTCGTGCACACTCCCTCTGGGCAGGCCCGTATCCAGAAAAGGTGGTAAATAAAGAAATAAATTTATACAAGAGAGAATGGTATAAGATTAGCTCATTCTCCCTTGATTTACATCAAACTTCTCTTTCAAATCTTTCGCCTTTCTCTGCCTCAAAATGTCCCTCAATGATGGTATCGATCAGTGAAATTGTTACCCCCCACACACTAAACGAGCTTTTCCATTCAGCTTTGCCCTGAGAATACAACGTATATCTTCCTCGAGCGAGAAGTTCAAACTGCGTTCCAACGAATATATTAACACAAGGACAATATCTTAACAGACATGGATCGGGTCTCCTAAAACAGGAGATACAACGTGTTCATACTTTCACACACACTCACAAAAGCAACTCACCCACACGTATCCCTCTAGTTGTAGGATACCACCCAGCCATTCAATCAATATCATCTATTTTCACCAAGTCGTAACACATTTACATTCTCTCATCCTCGCAACTTTGTGCTACTATGTTTAAATAT
>JBBMOI010000008.1:12510000-12515000 GCA_038088405.1 Porites divaricata | reverse complement strand
GGTGTCAAGATTTAAAGGGTTATCGTTAATTAATGCAAAGCTTGCTGTCCTAACGTGTCCTGTATTCAAACCTCATTCAATACCCCAACCATTCTTTCCACCCTGCTCCAGCAGGTATTTTGTGATAAAGAAGAACCCATTAATTTATTTCGAAAAGAGTTTCAATCTTTAGTATCATTGCTAATTAAAAAACACGCAACCCCAAAAAAAACTAATTAAAGTAATCCAAATATACTAGCTAAAAAAGTAAAGTTACGAAATCTGTATTGTTATTTTAAAATCCCGAAAACCAACACATGTATATCAAACTATCACAAAACAAAACTTTCGTCATTTCTTCGGCATTTTTAGGCAACGAGGGTCAGAGAGTAGGCAGAAAACGAGAATTTCCTCATTTTGATGGCATCATCATGTTCTCAAACTCTGTTACAAAGTAAACGAAAAATATACATATATATTAGTGCACTGAGCAAACTAAAAACTGAAACATTAAAAGCTTTGATTGGAGGTCACTGAACATATTAAACCTAGGGAGAGGAATAGCTAGGCTATCTCCTTTGTCCAAGTTCTCTTACACAAGGCCAATTGAGTCAAATGAGCTATCGTAACTAATTGGCGTCCGGGTCGTCAAAGTTCTCATTGCTTAGGTCGATTGGTTATGCATTTGTGCAGGCTATTCTGTTGCTATGGTTACTTATGAAGTCAGAAAAAAGTCCATATATTGTTAAGCAATGATCGGGTGATTTCGTACACACCAATATTATAGCGTCTCTAAAACAAGTGGTAGTATCGATCAGAGATACCGTGGCTCATAAGGACAAAACACTTCCCAGAATCCAAAAACACGTTCCAGGATCCAAAAAACTTTTGAAAAGGGGAACTGTTTTTGGATTCTGGCACGTGTTTTGTTCCTTCGATTTTTAGTGGGTCCCACTTTGGGAGAAAAGTCTACTTAACATTGCAATTAATACACGTCTCGTAATGGGACATATATATACCTTTGTAACTGACTTTTCCGTCTTCGTCCAAATCTGCTTCTGCCATCATCTTCTCTATTTCTTTTTCTGATAGTTTTTCTCCCAGTTTATTCATGAGTTCTTTCAGCCCAGAAGCATCAATATAACCATTGCCGTCCTTATCGAAAAGTTTGAATGTCTCCCTTAATTCCTCAGTTAAGTATACTTCTTTCATTTTCCGACACATCATAGGTAGAAACTCATCAAACTCGATTTTCCCATTACCTAGTTAAAAAAAATTGTAAAAAAAATAAAGGAATACACAGTAATAGGTACCTTGACTGTATGCCCTCTACGTCCGGTTATGAGAGCTCTGGTATTGTGTGAATAATCCTTACCAGGTGATCTGTGACGTCACTGCCGGGGCCTGGGGAAAGAAATTTTAATGCCGTATCCCATAAACCAAAGCTGACGGGAACAGATTGAATTGAATTGAATTGGTGCGCGCGTTGGTTTATGGGATACGGCATTAAAATTTCTTTCCCCAGGCCCCCGCAGTGACGTCACAGATCACCTGGTAAGCGCTACCTAATTATTAGTTAGTTGGTAAGTTAAATAGCTGGAATATAGCAAAAATCATTTACACCTGGTAATGTTTAACTGTGTAATTCAGTGGAGACTCGAAAGTACAGAGCGTTTTTTTGTTAACTCCTCAGTTTTTACACTGAATTTGCGACGGAGCGAACTTGCATGATTTGCAATACTAACAGAGAATTTAAGGCTTCTGACGTCACTGGATATTTTAAGTTTAGAAAAAAATGGGTGACAGGCATCAATCGAAAGCCTTAACCACTGAATGTTGAACTTTGCTTGGCTTTGTTAAAGAACATATAAGAGTAATGACTCATTTCAGTCAAATGGGACAAACCAAAGGCATGGATAATTGAATGTAATTTTAAGAAGCGTGAACAATTTCAAAAACAGATCATTATCATGATGTTTTTCAGAATTCACTTGTTCCTATAGACAACTTTTATCCTGCCAAGCGATCGGCAAAACATTGAGGCGAACACTTAATTACCATTTGTATCCAACTCATTCGCCATATCCCGAAGTTCTGCTTCTGTTGGATTCTGTCCAAGAGATCTCATCACTGTTCCCAGCTCTTCTGTGGTGATTGTACCATCTCCGTCTTTGTCAAAGCACGAAAAAACGTCCTTGATTTCTTTAGAGAAGAAAAAACGTGCAAAGAGTAATCAATGTGTAGTTGGGATCTTTTCAATTCTCTGAAGAGACAACCTTTTCTTAAACTTGAACAAACATGTTGAAACATTTTGTGCTAAATAACACTATGGTTTTCACTTAACCGTCAATTTATCGCCCACGACCTTCCACGTGACCCGAATAGAAAGATGTCGATGAAATACGTAGGACTAGTAACAAGAGAACAAGTTAAGGGGTACGTTTTGCGACCTAATATCAGTTAAAGAGTAAGCTGTAAAAAGGTAGAATATACGAATGTGCACCTGCAATTTGTTCATCAGTAAGATTCTGATCACCCTTAACGCAAAGATACAGATGCAGTTGTAATTCTTAGTGACAAGATTAAGAATAAACTTCCACAACCTAAGCATTTCTACCTTACTTAAACTAAGTACTTATCCTAATTTGAAACATAATGGGTGTTACTTCTGTGGAAGGCATGCAAATTTAAACCAGCACTGTCTTCTAGGTATAAAACTAAGTATGTGCCACGTAGCATTTCACTCGCGAAGACACACGAAGCTTATGAATCCATTTGTCTGATATATTTATTTATTCATTTATTTATTCGTTCATTCATTTTTTTTCCTTTATCCTTATTCCCGCCAGAATAGCTTCTCTTTCCCTAAAGTCAATGCTTTTTTATCTGGCTACGTTTTAGCTTGCAACCCATTATGATTATTTACGTATTAATTGTAATATACAAAATTGTAACTGCAATTATAATAGTGCAAGACAAATTTGATGGTGTGCAATCGATGTCGATGATCGTTGTTTGATATCACTGAACAACCCCTTATAGTCGCTTTCGTTAATGAAAAAAGGGGTTGCTCCGGACAAAAAAGACATTTTCTCCCGAAGTTCCCAAAACAGGCCGAAGTGAGAAAATAAAAGCTGAAAATAACTTTTTCAGGAGCAGAATCATTAAACATTCATAACCCTAGAATAACCACCAGTCAAGGCGTGTTCAATCTTTGTACACTTTATACAAGTGCCAAATTTACCATCATATCATTTTATGTGCGACTACGTCGCAAATAATTTTCTGCTTCATCGAAAATAAATTAAGTGGAAAAAACAAATATCCAAAGCAAGCGCATGGAGCTCTGAGTTCGCGACGCACAGATGAATACAACTTCGATGATAAAAGTAAATAATTAATTGAAACGGGAATTTTTAATTTACTTTAGGGCTTGATGTACAGACTGATACTCAGGCTAGCCTTACAATATCATCGATGGTACAGACTACAGTAATCAAACCTATAGCGAGCCATTTTTTTTTGTTTTATTCTTCATTCATGTATATATTTCACACTACTCATACACACACCGTTTCTGGACCTTAAAGAATTCCAACTAAGCAAGGACGCCTTTACTTTTCCCCGTCTTACGTCCTTTCGCGGCAATATGTACTAATATTTTCAGTGTAGAAAGCAAGGCGTTGCCCACGAGTTGGTTGAACACTAATTCAAGCCATTCGCTAAAAAAAAAAAAAGTATTAATTCTCACACGTTCAGCGTGATAGTTATCACAATTGCAAGTTACAAGAAGAATGGAAGATATTATTGACGCAAGCCACGTTAATCTAACCTTAGCACAAATCACATATAAGGCTAGAGATCAGAAAAAAAAGTTAATGTTAAATAAACTTACCATTTTGAAATTCAAATTCTTCTACCTTAGCCTAATGTCTGCAACCGATAGTCTAGTCACTATCCATTAGAGAAGTTAAAAACGTTTTCAATATTTATTAAGCTGGGTAAATTTTGGCATTCTGCTTATTGGCTCCGGGCCCTATTAGGTCTTGCATCATGATAAATGCGTCGTTCAGTTTCCATCGCCGTAACAACGCCAGGCTGTTGCATCGCCCAATGTAAGGGAATCCGGATTCCGGAATCCGGAAAATTTTTGCTTGTGAAATCAGGAATCCGGGACAATTTTGCTTTTGGAATCTGGGATCATGGACGATTGTAATCCAGATTCCAGGTTCCAATGACAAAGAATGGAATACAGTTTCTGGAATCCAGAATCCATGCAGTGGAATCCAAAATCCAAACCTGTCTTGGATTCCCTTCGTGGGGCGAGTTGAAAAACAAAAGCACTGTCTCGAATCTTATATTTGCCCTTTTTTAAATAAGCATCAACCTTCAGGCAAATTGCTGGTTTTCAGTGTCATGCCATTCAAAATAGATTAAAATCAAAATCAAAACCATTCGACAGATAAATTCCAGAATCTTGGAAATGAAAGGAGGTAAATATAAAAAGACCCTCGCCAAGATTTGGGTCGAAGGAATAATTCGTATACGAGATATCCGAAGAAATGTTTTACCCAAATTTATAGAGCTTTGTATGGAGACGCCAAGCTGGAGCTCATCCGGATGAGCTCCAACATGGCGGACGGAAACCAACAGAAACATCTGTTACCGAGTTTTGCTACAAAAGCGTGAATTTATTCTTCGAGAAACTCATTAACATTAAAGTAATACTTTTTCTAATACATGAACTGTTTAGATAGCAAAATTTCCTGAAATAAGTCATTTTTTTAACCTACATGACAGCTAGCTTAGCCGTCATGTAAATGCCGCGTCACGCAAAAGCTTAGAAATTCAAGCGTACTCTATCACAAAACCAAGAATCCTTTTGAATCGAAAATTTGTATGAAAATTAGTTTTGAGCTGCTCTAATGCATCGTGAAAGTAAAATCTCGGTAGGATCGATAGTTTTTTAGTTTGCATTCTGGTGACGTCATGTGAAAACCAACAATAGAGGCCCCCTCCCT
>JBBMOI010000008.1:12417500-12505000 GCA_038088405.1 Porites divaricata | reverse complement strand
CTCGTATATAGCAAATAGCTCTACTTACGACCGCCATCACAAAACCCCGTTTCAACTCCCACACAGACTCTGAATTTTTACATTCCCGTAGGCGGCCGCGGACACTCAAAGGGTTTACTAGCGAATTAGATGTTAGCTTTGATTTAAAGCTCTCGTAAGCAGACACCCGGAAGAAGATCTTATCCGCCTCTGAATGTTGTGCTTTTTTTATATATATATATATTATGTCCACAGTCATATCGCTGTTTGTCACTGTTATGAATGATTCTTATATATCCGTTTCAGAGTTACCGTTTTTTCACATACACGTCCGGTTACACTTGAAAATACAAACTGAATTGTATGCCTTTACCTAATTTCAATAATGTAATGGTCTGATCTCTGCGTTCCCTGTATGTCCTGCGCTCCTCGGAGTATCATTGGTACTTTAGAAACAAAATAGATTTGTCTATAGTATATTGTAACTTAAAAATTGCATCAGTACATTCACTCCAAAGAGTAGATGTTTCCGTACTTTTCCTCGTTAGAAACCTCCTGCAGTTCGAATCTCGTAAAACCCTAATTTTCCTTGACCAACCCCACGGGCATTATTTACTGGGTGTCTTCCGACCACGCACGGACCGGAACATCAAATGTCTGTAACTTAATGTTGTGTCTGTCCATAATTCAACATCTGCCTGCCTCAGCACGGCACACTAACCTGGGCACTAAACTGGTTTTGGTGCCCCAAGAGTACGCAAAAAGGCCCTTCCGAGGACGTCTAGGATGAGAAAATTGACCTTACCTGGGTAGGGTGAGAAATTTGAAATCTAAGTATCACTGTTGAAGTAGTTCTTGAAGGAATGTGGGAAGGGTGTTAAACATATGGAAGCGGTTGTTTGAGAAAAAGATCTAACTCAATGTGAAAGTGTGGTGTATTTTGAATTCTACTTGGGAACATTACTGCTATAGTTAGGCTTTATAAGACCCCCAAAAGACCGTGCTAGGTAAAAAATTCAGTGTTCATGACAGTCAAATCTGGTGCCAGCAGGGTAGGGCATTTGTACGTAATTTGGCCACTCAAACGGGGAGGGGGGCTCCAGTATGAACACAAAATGGAATTCTTGTCTCAAGCTAATCTGGACGTGTCTTTGCCTAGCCCTAGGCCTCATTATTCCGCGCGGCCAAAGCGTTTTGGGTCACGTGGTCCGATCGAAAATGTGAGTTTCCCGACCGTTCGCCTCGGATACGTCACCGAAATGAATTGACCGAGAGGGACTGGGAAAACGCCGTACAGGGACTAAGCAAGACGTGTCTCACGCTTTATTTGTCCCTTTGAGCTAGTCTGCACCAAGATCCGGCTTCACTTCGCTGCTATTTGACGTGCGACTAAAATAGACAAAAATATTTCTTTCCAAAACACGAAAGAAAAGCGACTTCTATCTCCGAGTTTGAAAAGAAATGGGATCATTTATAATCACGGTCTGAATAGAGTTGCCAATAGATTTGGAATTCTAAAATTTTTATTAGCATGCAATAACAATAAAATTATCTCAGAGAATGTCGGAAAGTCATATTTTTCATATTTTGTTCACTGGACTCTGGCTCCTGGCTCCTGGCTCCTGGCTCCTGACTCCCGATACGATGTTTCCGTATGGTGGCCAACCGCTGCTTAAAAATGCGGGCTCCAGTTAATGTCAAAGATGGCGGACGTTTCGTTGTTGTTTGTAGCATGTGAATTGAGCTACAACAGTAGCAGAAATAATTCTTTCCATGGATTACAGATCGGCTTTCTGCTTTTTGTATTGCTTTCTCCTAAAACAACTTGATTTGGATTTTTGTGCGTAAACTGATGGCTAAGGAATTTTTGTCGTACAGCGAGTCACGACGCTGAACTACGCTGAACTGGGCATCGAAGGTGACATGGGGAACAAATCCGAGCGGGCACAAACTAGCAGTTGAGACATCCAAGAGATACGTATATGGATTTTATTGACCGTTTATATTGTTTTTAGGGCGAAATTGTTAAAGTAAGTAAAACTGTGAATTAAATCTCTGTATGTTGTTTTTCCTTGAAAAGATCGCGTATATAGCTATCAAAAATCATCGTTAGAGTTTCTTGCACAATAATTTCAACAATTTTACCCTTACCAATGTTAAATCATTGTCTGATGAGTTTTCTGTTCGATTTCTCCTCATTCAGAGGCAAACGCACGAATATTGTGAGGGCCTGAATTTTGATGAAATATGCAAAAGTCGTTCAGTCACATGAACAGTTTATGTCAACACATGGAAGAAAATGAATTGCCCAAACATTTTATGATCTTTTTCTGAACTTAAGTGATGGCTTTACCTACTCATGCAAAAGTTATAAAGATAAGCTGTTGCTCATCAGAGATATTGGGTAATAAAATACCCTAATTTTACGACTTACTCAAAACTTGGAAATGATGACCCAACTTAAGGGGACTAAGAGAGGGGAAATCGAATCGGCGACTTTAAAACGTTTATTCTGCTTAAAGTCTTATGAACTCAGATCATCTCTCAGTGCATTTACGTTCCAGGTGGCTTTTCTGTTTGTTGCACTGGCATCGTAAAGTTAGCTAATTAATTATGCATAAAACGGGCAAAATGGCGATTTTTATAGGGCATGCCCGGATCTCCCAGGGAATTTAATATTTTGACCTGAAATTCTGTCACATAAGTTAACTCCTAGTACCTAACATTTGTGCCGAGTTTGAGCAAAATCGGTGATTTGAGCATTATCACCCCCTGCCTGGTTCTGCCTGGTTTTCTCATGGACACACTCTTAACACTTTTAGTTCCAAAAGTGACCAATCTTGCAACATCAATACATATAATTAAGAGAAAAGTTTTTAACCCATTAAAATGATCACCAAACAGAAAAATGTTTCGATCTTTTGTCTTGAAAATTTCTCAACGAATTTTTAAGGAGGTTTTTTTTTGGAGAATTTGTATCTGGATAATTGGGCTTAAAGGGTTCAAGAAAAAGAAGCGGCTGCTTGTAGTCTACTATCAGAAAAAAGAGTTGAAGTGAGAGTAGATCTTAATCACAGCCATGACATTAGTGAGGAGAAACAAGAACTTTCAAACTTCTTGTCCCTTCCAGGTGATCTGTGACGTCACTGCGGGGGCCTGGGGAAAGAAATTTTAATGCCGTATCCCATAAACCAAAGCTGACGGGAACAGATTGAATAGGACACTTTCGATATATTAAAATTCAGCTTGATGGTGAGGCTTAGAGGACACAAACAAAAGAAATGAATAATCATGTTCGTTCAGTTTCCTTTGTTTGTGTCCTCTAGGCCTCGCTGCCAAGCTGAATTTTAATATATCGAAAGTGGTCTATTGAATTGAATTGGTGCGCGCGTTGATTTATGGGATACGGCATTAAAATTTCTTTCCCTAGGCCCCCGCAATGACGTCACAGATCACCTGGTTGTCTTTATTGTTTTAGAAGAAACTGGCAAATATTATTTAGACAGTACTAGTTATTTCTTGATCGATGAGATATTACCAGTTGTAGACAGTAGTATTGTCTGGCCAAAGGGTTAACTTCAGGCCTACCAATTGCCTGAGCGGTACGTATAATTTTAACATGGTAATGAGCTACCGAGCTGTTTAATGTTGACAGAGTTAACTTGGGGTGTTAGGGGTGTGGCAGAAACTATTTTACAGTAGATGCTCTCACCGACATAATTGACTTGTCCATCACCATTAATGTCAGCTTTTCTGATCATCTCATCAACTTCTTTATCTGTAAGCTTCTCTCCTAGGTTACTCATGACTAGTCGCAACTCAGCAGCGCTGATGAAGCCATTGCCATCCTTATCAAAAACTCGAAAGACCTCTTATATTTCCACCTCGCCGTCAAATTCTTTCATTTTTCGTGCCATCATAGGAAGGAACTCAGGGAAGTCAATTTTCCCATTTCCTGATTACGCAAATAGAAAATTGAATTTAACACAAAATTGTATTGAGGGCATTGTTTTGTGTTCTGTACCGGCGATGCGATTGCCATTTCAATTCGTAATGCCACCTCCGCAGGGTTTGCAGGAGTGAATGACATCCGGTCATCAACTTACCAACGGAGAGCTGGAGAGAGACTGAGATCGAGCTCCGTAATCTTTAATACAGTCGAATCTCTCCACACCTTGAATTGGGACCAAAAGAAAGCGGCCTTTTTGGAGGGGTGTCCGTCCGTTATGGGGAAGTAAAGGTTAATAAATGTGACAATTATTTGAGGGAGTACAACGTAACATGTTGTGCTCAGTTCATGCTTACTGTATCCCATAATAATACGTGATATGCATGTACGTGATATTTGGCATAAATACCACTCGTGATATTTCAAAATTGTTCCAAAATTCACCCGCCTAACGGCTCGTGAAATTAGGTATTACAGTTTCCAAATATCACACTTTGTATTTATGCCAAATATCACTACAAATCATGCTATTACCTATACTTTCTATCTCACCATCAATGTCAACTTCGTTCATATCCTGAAGTTCCGCTTCCGTCGGGTTCTGTCCAAGAGATCTCATCACTGTCCCCAGCTATTTAGAGGTGATCGTACCATCTCCATCCTTGTCAAATAAAGAGAAAGCTTCCTTGAATTCTAAAAGAGGAAATTAATTCAAGATAATATTTGATTTCAGGAAGTCGATTAGTTGACCGATCACCTCTTTTTATACAGTCAGATAAATTGTACTAAAGTACTCCCTCAAACATGTTTTCTACAAGGCATTTTTACCATGACTAGCTAAGAGAAATCTCTTTTATAGTTATTGACAATTGTTTAGCTAGACCCTTCCAAACTTGGCCTAAGTTCGTTTTGAGTGCTGGTGACTCCAGTGACTAAATTGTTACAAGTGCTTTTCAGATGTCCCTAATAGTATACAGTTACATTTCTGACCAACGAGGGACAAGAAAGGGAGCGAAAACTTCACAAAGTCTTCCAAATTCTCACTGCTAAGTCTTCCAAATTAATTCAATGCTGTCCCTCGAAAACGCCTACCAGCAATCTGCTTCTCTGTTAATTGATCAGCCTGTAAGTCGTAAAAAAGAACAAATATATGCATCGGCTAAAATTCAATGACTAGTTTGCAAATTAAACTGTGTCTATGCTACAAAAACTATTGAATCGAAGGCCATTAAGTTGAGCAAAGGTATCACTTACGACCGCGATTCTCAGAATTTCAAGGAAAGGTTACGTTTCTCCACAACAACATACATGTTCTGTTTTTGCATGCAGCAATCTCGTACAATTTCACACAAATAGTAAATATTATAGAGCCGAAACAAAATCTTATCATATTTCGTCTGATGTCGTATTCTGGCTTTCCAAAAAGTTGACGAACTCTTGGTTATATATTTGAAACTTGCAATTTCTCTCAAAATAATAGCACATATAATTGGTGGATTTGAAAATAAAGTCATTCCAAATTTGGAATGTCAAAGAGGAAAGTGCGTCGAAGGACTGATGTGTTTTGCGTTATGTCGATGCGTACGGCATCTCGCTGAAATTATTCCGGATGATAATACACCTAAATAAAATCAATTAATAACCAGATTACTTAATTGTTTGCAAACAAATCATCGCAAGGTACCACTAGCAAATAAATCTACATAGTACGCCTTCTTTCCGGGTAAAATTGTGGGGTTAATTCAACTGACGCGCATGTTACGTCACACTGCGTCAGTTCACTGATGCGCATCAGTGCGGCAAATGCGTCTGGTGCGTTTACTAAAGAGACAGCGGAGGGATGCGTCGTTTGATTGCTTGACTTACTTCAAAAGTGGATCTGAACTCGAGACGGCTTGTTTTTTTGCGCATTATGCATATCAGGTGCCTGTTTAAGGCGGGGGGGGGGGGGAATTTAAAGGACGCGCATGACAAGCAAGAGGAGTAAAAATAATGATGATGATGATGATGATAATAATAATAATAATAATAATAATAAATAGATAACCGGTGCCTGCCAGACAGACTGGTTGTATGACTATAAACCACAGGTACCCCAGGCTCAGTGATATTACCTCAGTACAAAACCATTAAAATTAAGGTGCTTGTGGGGATTGAGAATTTGAGCAGATTTTACAAAACTCCGGGTGAGCATCTAGCATTAACTGGCATTACAAACAGTGCAATTTTACAGGACTCTTGCTGTTATGCTATCTCTGAGCTTGGGTAACCTGTGCACAAAAAGGGTAAGAGAGGAAGTGTAAACTTCTCATTACACGTACTCATTAACCCTGGTTCCTGCCCCCTTGTATTGACCTTGCCTTGCACTTTCTCTTTGGATGACAAACATTGGTAATGTTGTGTAATGCACTTTGTGCTTTCTCGTTTCCCACCTCACTTCTTCACCTGGAGATTGCTAAACAGGAAGAGGGAAAGAGCAGCACAAGGTGATTGCCACGTGTTACACTAGCTTCTTGAGTGCTCAGCAATTCTTTCAAGTGCAAGAAGCTTGAGTTGTGCAAGGCCATATACTTCTTTTGTGCATAGCAGCAACCCTCAGCCTGCACCATAACCTGTAGTACACGTTGAGTCATTTGCTTGGAGATAGATAGTGGGGGAATGACACAAGTGTTGTCATCTGTGCATGCTATGGGGTGTACATAATTATCATCTTCTGCATAGCAGTCTATTCAGGCATTCACAAAAATTAATGTTCTTTGCTGAATGAGTAGTTTTTGGTCTCAACTTGTGGATTGTAAAATCCTTTTTCATTTTTTATGTTACTTGTTAAGATAAAATGCTGTGCAATCTATGAGCAGAATCAAAATATTACAACCTGCAACTGATTTGAGCATGCAATACCTTTCAGTAGTCACTCATGGGGATAAAGTAAATGGGTAACTGAGCAAGACTATTGACCAATTGGATCACTTGCTTTACTTTTGCTATATGTAACAATGTTTGCTCTTTGTGTGACATACATGCACAGTTATTTAGGGGAGGTGCTCTTTCAGTAGTCCTCTCCTTGGCCCAACCCCCTTTTCTAATGGAAAAATAGCTGGCACTTCAGACTACTCTTTCAAGTGAATATTATACTCAATAAATTTGGTAATGGCTGGGAACTAAATACCCTGATCCCAGAGGTTTTTCTTGAAAAATTTTTGTTCTCTCTCTCTCTCACGAAGAAAAATATCAAGAAAAACCTCTGGGACTAGGGTATGAACTAAACAACACCAGCTAGGTTCTGTTTTTTTTTTCATCAATTTTGAAACTGATGCTTTAATGATGAAAATAAATTACATTGAATGGTTTAAACAAGTTAACAGTGCTTTCCATAAAGACTAAATTTACACAACATAATAATATTGTGAGTGGTGCACAAATATCATGTTCCAAGTTTTTATCCTGACACAACATCGCATAGATCTTTTGCAGGTGCCAGTCACGATAGTTGAAACCCAACAGTGAAAATGTAGTGAGATTTTGGTAAGTGGTAATGATGCACATACTCCTGCATCAAGTGATCTTGCTGTAATATCAAATACATTTACACACCAAGTGGTTGGCTGCCATATGAAATTATTTGCTGGTCATCATCTTGACAAATTCTGGGGAAAATAAATAAAAAAATAAATAGTTTGTATTGTGTAATAATCTACAATAGCCTGTGGGAATCGAGGGGGGGAGGCAGGGATATCATAGGGGAAAGGAGGGAGTTAACTACTTTATAGTACATGCCCTCACCTTCATAATTGACTTGTCCATCACCGTCAATGTCAGCTTCTCTGATCATCTCATCAACTTCTTCGTCTGTAAGTTTCTCTCCCAGGTTAGTCATAACATGTCGTAACTCAGCAGCACTGATGAAGCCATTGCCATCCTTGTCAAAAACTCGAAAGGCTTCTTTTATTTCCTCCTCACTGTCGGTGTCTTTCATTTTTCGTGCCATCATGGTGAGAAACTCGGGAAAATCTATTGTTCCATTTCCTGATAACAAAGCCAAAGCAAGACTTAATTAAAGATATACTGTAAGTAGTGTCCCATACAAGAGATGGGACTGTCCAATTTAACGTGGTCATCCAGGCCACTTCAGACCCCTTCTCTGGTGCTTGTATTCTAATGTTACACTGTGATTTGATTCTCTGCAGTTGTTCATCAGGTGGTTTACACAGCTAGGCTTGGTTTCACTTCTTTTCAACAAGGAAAACTTCACCTTACTGTAAATGCCTGATTACAGTTGTACAGGGTTTTCAGTAAGGTTTTAAGTACACTGTAGTTGGCAAAAGCTGTGGAGTAGGTGGAGAAGGAAAAAATATGTGCCACAAGCGCGAGTTGCTAGGGGAAGTCTGGGGAAAGATTTGAAATCTGGGCCTTTTAGTGTGCATGTTCTTCCAGCGTTCTGGAGCAAAAAAATGAGTGTTTGAACAGAACACAGACATCATTAAATTTGGGCTTTGTGGGGAGTAATTTGTAAAGAAAAGACGGTATACTTAGGTGGCAAGTTCATGTGAAATAGCCTGGGAATTTCGCCAGCCACCGACTCTTATTGAGAAACTTGATTATAAGCCATGGGCTTATAACCTTTGTACGGGGTTTTAGGAGGGCTTATAACCAGACCGAAAAGTGTTTCAAAACAAGCTACATAGCAGTGCTGATCAAAATACTTTTTGTATTTGATTGCTTTTCTATAAATATTGTTTTTTAGCTTCAAAACATTGTAAAAAGTTGAATCAATTTCAATATAAGATAGAGGGGGGCTTATATTTGTGGGGAGGGGGGTGTAATTGGTTGTATTGTTTTTGTTTACAGGTGGATGGGCCTTCAAATGAGGGAGTTGGGGCTTTTAATGGGAAGTTTACGGTATACGTGTACACCAAGGCTGCCACTAAGATTCAAGTTGCCAGATAAATACAACAATTAAGTAAGTGGGGAATAACTCACCATCAGCATCAACTTCATTGATCATATCCTGAAGTTCTGCCTCTGTTGGATTCTGTCCAAGAGATCTCATCACTGTACCTAACTCTTTTGTGGTGATCGTACCATCTCCATCTTTGTCAAAAAGTGAGAATGCTTCTTTGAATTCTACAAGAAGAGAAATTTTTTTTGTTTTCAGCAAGCTAACCTGACCTCGTTTTTTAAATCAAATTATGGATTTTAATTAAGTACCAACTTACCCAACTATGGAAAATGACCCTACAGACATTTAGTGTACCTTGACTAGCTGAGGGAAATAAATTAAGGAGGTAAATATGCAAAGACCCTTACCAAGATTTAGGTTGATATGAGGTTTTGTATGCAAGATAATCGGCCAAATGTTTTACGGCGAGACGCCATGTGTTGATGTCCCTCTGAGGGGCATCATGGTGGACGGAATTAAACCAACAGAAGTCATCCGTTACCAAGTTTTGCCATGAAACCACGAATTCATCCCTTGGGCAACTCGTAAACATAAAGTAATATTAATTCTTCTAATACAAGGACTGTGGAGATGGCAAATTCCTCCAAAATAAGTCACCAAAACTTGGGGTACACACTTAAATCGGCGTGACTTAAGTTATAATGAACTCTCTCAGCTGCCACACAAAAACCGCATTATGCTAAAGGTTAGGATTTTATGCTGGCTGACTCTATCACAAAATGAAGAAAACCAAATTGAAAATTTGTAGAAGTATATGTTTTTAGCCACTCTAAAACACATGAAAGTAAAAACTCAGGAGGATTGATAATTCTTATAGTTTCAATTTTGGTGACATCATGTGAAAGCCAAGAATTGATTCATTAATCATTAATACAGTTCTGATAACACCTACCAGCAATTTGCTCCTCTGTTAATTGGTCGGCCTGTAAGTGTTAAAAAATTAAAGTCTTAGCATCTCAAATTCATGACTAAGGGAGGAAACTAGCTTACAATAAACTGATTTTGTAGTACAATAATTCATGACTTGAAGGCCATTAACTTTAAGTCATGTACAATGTAGAAGATGTCAATCAAAATATATTAAAACAAATTTAAGCTGTGAAAGATAAGGCTGCCTAGTTTCAAAGAAAGAAGAAAGAACTGTTTCCCAGTCTAGAAGGTGTCTCAGAAGCATCATGAGGACTTAGAAAGTAGTCACATCAGGTGATATAAGACAGCAATGGGTGCTTACCATTTGCCAGAAGAATCCGGTTAATAATTAAAAGGAGTACAAAGTGTCCAAAGCATATATTATTATTATTATCATCACTTTCACTCAGACTGGTTTGAATCCAAAATAGGCAAGAATTTCTTTGCGCGAGTCTAGTTTGTACCAACTGAAATGAAGAAACTACCTCAACATGCACTTGTCTGAATTTTCAGAAGGAATTTCAAAAAAATGACCTCACCATTAACTTCATGTCCAGAATTTTTTAGAAATCCCTGGCTAAATGGTAATTGTCCATGATTTTCCTTTAGGTTTAGGGCCTAGACAAGTATATCCTCCAAAGAAAATTAAAACTTGAAAAAAGCATGCAGCTAAGGCGAGTGAAGCGTCAAGGCTATCTCATTTCAGTCATTCCCAGTTGAAGGTGGCAATTAGTAGTGTAACGATTCATATTTCTTGCGATTCGATTCAATTTCAATTATTTTGATTCGATTATGTAACTGCTTCTCAATTCTTCTAACATAATGCGCAATGTAAACAACATCCAACCCTAAACCCTCAATTTGAAAACAGTAACAGGGACAGGAGGATTTACAATCGCTTGGTTGTTCATCGCCATGTTTGAGAACCTGACGAAGAGGGTGTCGCACATGGTTTGCCTTATTTGGAAATTCTATTGATAGCAACATGTTGACCAGGCAACACGAAGTGGCACATGAACTGCAATCATCTTTGCTCGTCAGTCAAAAATGCACGTTTTAAATTCTAATTTTACAATAAATTATGATAACTCACTGAGGGTACCCTGGAAAATGTATGCAAAAATCCAACCAAAATCGAAACATGGAAGCAAAGAATTGAGAATCGGACCTAACGGTCATAATCGCAATTAATCGAGAATTTGATTAATTGTTGCACCACTGCACTAGTGGCAAAGGCTAAATTTGTTGAGTAGATGGCACATATTCCACTGAAAGCAGCAAACTTGCCAGGTGCCAACTTAATTTTACTTAACTGTCTGAAACAACAAGCTGGAATTCACTTTCTCTGGTATGTTTGTTTTCACCGTGATGTTCAGAGCTCACTTTTGTTTGTTAATTATTCCTTGAGCCCAATTCTACAATGTCTCTGTCTTTACTAAAGGGTCTGAAATCTTGCAATTGATTTTTTCACTTACCAATGGCATGGTTCATACAGACATTTTTGGGAAAAAACAAGGACTTTTCAAGGACTAAAATCTCTTTTTTAAGGACTTCTTTTCCCCAATAACATGAAGTAAAGTCCTTTTTATAAAATGCACAGGTGGGGGGGGGGGGGGGGGGGGGGGTTTGCTTATAAATTTGCAATACCTTCCTTCAGTAAGGTATGGTTCCCAGGGTACTTCAGATAATGGAAAATGAACTATGCTGGGAATACTGAAATCATGAGAAAACACTTTCATGATCATGCACCTAGAAAATTTGTGTATTGCTGTGCTTTCAATCATTCCTTTGCGTAAAAGATTTATTTTTCTAAACGAAGGTTAGTTTTATTCAAGCAGTTTTTAAAAATATTCAAGGGCTTCTGTGGAAAATTCAAGCACTTTTCAAGGATATCCCACAAGTTTTCAATTCTCATGTCACACTTTTCAAGGCCCGTACAAACCATGAATGGTAATAAATCAGCAAACCCTCGCACTTGACTTTTTGGAATAATAATTAGTTTTGGTTCAATTCCTACTTAGTATTGTATGGCTGTCAAGATGATTAAATGTCCCACTTGTTTAGGCTTACAGAGCATCAAATATACAGTCGCTGTTGTAGAGTTTTAAGAAACGGTCCAGATAAAAACGATAGCAGCAATGGCAACGAACATGTTGGAATACAAAAAAGGTGCTAACTTTTCTATTGTCTGTACTTACTTCTGATTGGCTTAAACAGCAAAAGTTAACAAAACTTCATAAAGCAGTACATATATTCATCCTTACTTTCCAACCATCTTCCATATAACAAAATCTGGTATCAGTTTGAATAACAAAGAAATCCTACGTGGGGAACATATAAAATTTTAAACTTTTCTTGGCTATTGTTTTCAACTCTTGTGATTGGTCAAAATCTTTTAAAACAAAAAAAAACACACTTTCAAAGTACAGTGTTAATGCATTTTATTGCATAAACGGCCTTCATGTAGGTTTATGCATTCTCTGTGTAAAAATGAGAACATTCCTATGTGGGGAAAGCACCGTTGCCGCATAACAAAAGAAACTGCTACCCACCTCACCTGGATCATTACTTAAACAGGAATCAATGTATGGACTGTCCACTGGGACAAAAAAAGTGGCCGTTCTGTAAACCACTATCAGTAAAAAAGACTACATGTAAAAAAGACGAATCAAACTCGATATTTGCATGAAGTACTGTGTTCGCCAACATTTCTCTCATGGCAGTGGAAATAAGGATGAACTCAAAAATCACTTTGTAAAGCGTTTAAAAATCTTTAAAAGAAGAGTTCAGTTTCAGGCCTTACGATTGTTCTTTTCTCACTTATTTGGACTCCAGACTTTTAATAAAGGCTGTAAAATGATGTTTATGGAAATTCAACCACAGAAGAAGTGCTTTGATGGGCAAAGTTAATTTGCCAAGAAATAATTATGTCTAGGTGTATCTAAATTATGTGGATGTCACTGGAGCAATGACACGTAAAAACAATCAGTAATTGCCCAGATTGACGGCTTTGTTTATAGTCAAATTTTCGCCTGAACAGAGCTTAACTAGCATCAAATGCCCAGAATTAACTAAAGCACGAAGCTGGCAAAGTTTGTAGTTGGAAAAGTTTCCTGTTGTAGATCAAAGAACCTCTGGGCACTATATATCCTGAAAGACTAATTATAAGAAAGATGTTTTTTTTGCCACTTGTTTGTGACGGTATGTCTGGTACGATCCAGAAGCAGACAAAATATTTAATATGTTCAATGGCTCACAAAGAACACAACTTCAGCGCTAGGGTTTCAGTGGAGAAGGTGTATTCCTTCGTGACCATGGAAACAAATACCTCAACTTGATCAGCTTGTTGGCAGAGTGCGAGTGAAATTTTCAAACTCTCTTCACGACACATACCAAAGGCTGATATCATCAGTGTAAAAAAATGCTTAGGTTAGTTCCGGTTAATATTACGATCGTAAAACTCAACCCACAGAAAAGTAAGGAAATCAATGAAGTTTTTTTTTTAAATATGTCAACCGTATTTTCGTGCGCGCGTGGAGTTGAGTTGTGTGAGGCAAAAATGGCGCTGACCAGTGTACCAATCAACCTTACCACCGATTTACAGAATTTTTGTTCGCTAGTTAAATAAGTATCAACCAAAATCTTACCATTTTTTGACTGACGTCCTGTTCTGACTTTCGAAAAACTTTATAAATTGATTATTATGTTTGAAATATCTTGAAATTTCTCCCGAAATCAAACCCCTTATGATTGGCTGATTTAGAAAATAGTCATTCCAAATTTGGAATGCAAAGGACGAAAGTGCGTCGTGGGACGCCATAATTATTGGCAAGAAATTTTGCTGAATTTTCTCCAGAAAATTATACACTTCGCCCAATATTTGCGTTAAATAAAATCAAGCGATAAGCAGTTTACTTAGGCTTCGGTAAACATATGCTTTAAGCCATTACAACCAAATAAATCTACACAGACACGTGTTCTTCCGGGTTAAAATTCAACTGCTGCATGTTACGTCACACTGCGTCAGTTCATCGATGCGCATCAATGCGGCAAATGCGTCTGGTGCGTCGACTGCGGCGACTGCGGAAGGATGCGTCGTTTGATTTGTGACTTTCCAGAAAGATGGATCTGGACTCAGAATGGTGGATTTTGCATATCAAAACCATCGAGGGAATGTTCAGTGTACGCGTTTTCATTTTTGCTTCAGGTAATTCGTTTCATCAAGGACAGTGGCAGTTTTTGAACGCGTTTTTCCAATTCGAACTCACGTTGCAAATTATGCAGAAATACGCGTGTGCGCGACTGATGTATCAGCTGCAATGTAAAATTTTCATGCTTTCACAAATACAAAAAAACGTGTTGAATGCTTGAAAAAATTGTTTTAACATGAAGCATAGACAGTTATCCAAAGAAAGAAAAAGAAAAAAATCGATTTCAATGGTAAGTACAATTAATACAAAGAAAAGTTCAAGATCGGGCCAGCAGTGTATGTCGCCAGTCCAGTCCAGCTGTAAATTTCCAATATTCGACCTTATTATAAATTCGACGCAGTCTGACGTAGAGCAGTGGTGACGCGTGCCGTGATTTGACGCATTGTGACGTCACATGCGGCAGTTTGCTGCTTGTCCTCTCAGGGCTCTTTTGACCGTCTGCATGCGACCTAATTTTGGTTAATTTTCGTTCAAGCGATTTACGTACCACAATTCTTGAGTGCATTTTTTCTCTGCATGCAATGTTTTTTGTTTTGGACATGAAAAATCATAAATACTCAATAAATCTGGGGCCGTGAACAGGTCAAGGCCGCAGGCGACGCATCATGATCTATCGCATTCCAAATTTGGAATGAAAAAGTAATTTGAACGAGCCAATCAAAGATCGTTTTAATTTGGCGCTACGTGCCCAAAAAATGTCATCATGAAACATTTCTTTTGCATCTGAATTGTGAGCGAGGGGATTTTTATCGGTCCAGAATTGCCAGCGAAAAATGGTACGTAAAGTTCATTTTTTCTCTCTGAAATCAGATTTCGCAAATGGGTGTAATTTATGCTAGGAAGCCAACGTGGCCGTGATCTGATAAAAAAGTTTCGGGGCTTCGAATCTCCCAGCTGGGTGTAGTGTGCACTTAAGCTCAAGTCTTAATATTGTTCTGGGACAGTTTCTCTATGTTTATTTCAATAAAACTTAAATTTAATCAACTTGGATATAAGCGCTATGGTTTTATGAAACTAAGGGACAGACAGATCGCTTCATGCTACGTATAGTACAAATTTTGCTTCAATGTAACTCCGGTCCGAAATAATAACGGAACCGCACGAGGTCTTTCCAAGGTCACGTGTAGGAAGAATGAAGTGAGCCAAATCATGATAAAGGAAACAAAACATAGCCATTGTGAAGCATTGTAGATTTTCTGCAGGGCGCAGTCTAGCCTTCATATTTGAAATATTTCTTTTACTTGTTATAACTTCAAGCTCGCGTGATGACAATTCATGGTTGTTTTTAGTGTTTGAACGTTCTGGAAGGTTCAGATTAAAATGTTTGATTGAAAAAAGGATAATTCTAATAAATTCATGTAATTCACAGTTTAGTGATTAATCTCTCTCTTCACGTTTGTTGTGCACCTTTCCCCACCCTTTGGCAAGATTTCTAAATCAGCCTAATGCAGTCTTGTGATTATGTAGACATATTATATTGGCACATTCCTTTTTGTATTTACCCTTTCCCCACAAAGATGGCAGGTTTTTGAAAGGGGTGGGGGGCTGGGTTCGATTTTTTTCTTCTTTAAAGTAAACACACTTTGGAGCCTTCAGACATTTTTTTTTCAAAGAAGCCAAAGAAAACAAAAAAGAGCCCTTCAGATACGTTTTTTCTGTTCCCACATCACAAAAAAGGTCAGGGGTTGGAGAAATCTGACATTTCAGACTACAGCTTTCCAGAAAGCCATTAGAGCTAAAATATTATTTTGACTTTGAATGTGAAATGAATCCTCTGCCCCGTACTGATTTGGGCCGATTACCAGCCGCTGTCACCGACGAACATTGATTCTTTCAATGCAAGTTCAACGAACAGGGATTTTCCCTTCAATAAA
Source organism: Porites divaricata (assembly GCA_038088405.1). Lineage (NCBI taxonomy): Eukaryota > Metazoa > Cnidaria > Anthozoa > Scleractinia > Poritidae > Porites > Porites divaricata. Next base: position 12,489,118 of record JBBMOI010000008.1, on the reverse strand, counting down.
TAAACAGGCAGTTGTGTCTTACTCAAGATCGTTGATTTTAGTAGTTATTGTTGTCATTGGTTTAACTGCGACAACGCAAGTTTTTTATTTCTGCGCTGGCAATTGGCTTGTTTATCTGGTGATACTTGTGTTTAGGCAGAAATTTCCTGAATTTCAGTTATAGTTGTAAGCTTAGCAAATCTATCTTGCCCTTGCGATCATTGTGTGAACAGTGAAAACCAACCAGACAAAAAAATTGAGAGACAAAGGACTCCTCCCTCGGAATTAATTTTTGTTCTGGAGCCATGTGACCAGACCAAACCAGGGTCTCTCTCGCTCCTTAGGGACAGGTAGGAAGAGAAGCCTGGGAACGAAGTTGGCTTCTGTTAAGCAATGACTGTAGTGATTAAGGTTAAGCATTGAAAATAGTGATTAGGGCTAGGCAATGACTGTAGTGGTTAGGGTTAAGCACTAAAATTAGTGCTTAGGGCTATGAGCACTGACACAGATTTGGTAGCTTTCATTTATTGTTAGGGTTGTCACTATGAATATCTAAATTAGAACTCTCCTAGGCAGGAATTCCTCCGTGGATGAAGGATGGATTGTGAACCCAGCGTGTTGGGTTTGATCCCGCTTTACACATTTCATGACTTCCTTTTTTAGTTTAAAATTAAAGGGACTTAAACTTCCATGAAATTTCTTCAGCTGAAATTTGAAAGACGTAGAAAAAGACTTAAAAATTTGAAGTAAGCGTTAGAGGGATAACCCCATACTCCGCCTGGGAGTTAACTTCTCCCCTGTAAGGGGGTGTTAACATGACACCGGGGTGATTTTTCGCCCCGGAGCGAGTTCACTCCTGGTTCCCTCTCATGGCTCTTTATTTGTTTACATGATACCACCACGAATTTCACATTGGCGCTAGTCAGCCCGGCGTGAGTTCACTCCAGTTCTTGCACCGGGGCGAGAATTTCACTCCGGTAGGAAATCTCGCAACGGTATCATGTAAACACAAAACGACCACCCGTTTCAGTGTGAAATTGGTTTGCCGGTAGACTGAAACGGGTAGTGCATGCGTAATGTTCGCGATTTTGAATCACACGTGCATTTTATCAACATAAAGTGTACCCTCAAATAACGAGATGTGAAATGACCCAGTTATTATGTAAATGCAATATGAAATCAAAAAGTCATGTTGGTATGAAACTCGCGCTGGTGCGAGTTTTCTCATGTAAACACCCCCTAACATGACCCACTTAATACAGACTCGCCATTAGTATGGACACTTTCTATGGCCCCTTCAGGGTCTGTGTTAACAGGGTTTGACTGCAGTTCCTTTAGAATATAAATTATGCTCACAATAACTGATGAAGGAATATGCCATTTGTTTGATACAAAGAGTAGCCCTGTATCACAGATCTCAGTTAGTCCTCCTGATGTCACTGTCAGTTTGTGGTATGATTAGAACCATGGCCAAAGTTGGACAGCTCTTTGGTATTGTCTACCCATAATATTCTGTTTATGTTATTGAATGGGTAAATTGTTGGGAAAAATCTTAACACTGTGTAGCAATAATTTTGATCCTCCATGAGCAAAAGAAAGAAAATGGCTGATTGTCAACAGTGTAACATTGTATATTTGTAACAAAGAATTGGTGAAATCACCCTTCCAGCAGAGCGTCTCTTTTCTTTGATTTTGGCGTACTCGAGAAAGACTCTGCATGAATTTATTAAGATCTTTGTTGAGAGCACTTTTCATGTTGCTAGAATACAGCTTCAAACCATGCGGCTAGTACAGTGGGCTCTGTTTTGAACTTTGGTTTATTAGTAAACAGACACTCTCACTCAAAAAGCCAGGTTGGCAAGAGAAAACAAGATTGACTAGTCTATGCTAAGTCTAGTACATTCCAACACGAATTGCTCGCGCACAAGCAAGCCAGTTATTACAACATTGTGCACCTCACTAGCATTTACGAAGCGGGTTATATGAATTCACTCTAATCAAAAGTCATTCCTCAATAGTCAGTGGTTTTAACTGTAGATTGTATCGTAAACAAGGAGTTAACATTAATTGTGCAATACCCAAAACAGTGTGAATGATTTGTTTTTACAGGCTGATCAACTGACAGAGGAACAAATTGCTGGTAAGTACATATAATGTGCTGCAGCACTTTCCTAATCTTCTCTCCCTGATGGCTTGGTGTGTGTTCCGGGGTGGAACTATTCTCACGTACAAATAATGCAGGTAAAGACAAGAAAAAGGGAAGGCCATGGCCCACCTTGTGGATAGCCCACCCTATATTTTTTCCTTACTCCTTCAAAGGGGCAGCTTTTTTCAAAGTCACCCATTATTGCTAGAAAAGGAAAAATATAAAAAAAAATAAAAGGTCACCCTTATCAATTACATAAAAGGTTCAAATATTTACAATCAAAGTGGCTGCCAAGCCATTGTGGCCAAATTTCGGGAGATGCAACTTACAGTTGTAAGAAACACTTTTAAAATTAAAAAGTTATTGCTTGGTTGCATCACCGCTAAAATAGGTTGCCTTGGGGACTAAAATGTTCACAGCTTTTACATAGTACTGCATGAATATCACAGAGTTTGCCCCCAAGACAATTTGCCCCCGACAACTAGCCCCCAGTATACAGACAATTAGCCCCCACTATCTAGACGATTAGCCCCCAATCTGTAAGCAAACTTTAATTACCCGATTTAAAATATCTTCGAATCGCTCGTTTAATAAATGAACTGTTTTCAGTTCCTTTCTAACTGGCTAGTTTGCAATTTAGAACTTTAAGAAGACTGTAATCCTAACAACAAACCCCTGAATAATTTCTACAACTCTTACTGTTTTTGTTTTAAATGCCCTGCTTTTCTGTTTTAAAGGAAGTTCAAAAGCACGTGCTGAAGAACCATCACATGGTTGCTAAGCAAAGTTATGACGTAAATGACATATCTTTACAATCATGTTTATTGCTAAGTGAATTACAGCCGAGGACGTGTGGATTGTCCGAGTGACTCCTGCCCCTTGAAAAGCAAATTCTTATTAGTCGAGCTTACAACGGATTAACTAAATGAGAGCATGCCTCCAGCAGCTGTTTTGAGTTTTTCTGACCGTCTCCATAGGCGGAAGAGTGTCTTCTGATACTTTCGATAAGTCTTGTGCTGATGACGGTTCCATTTAACGCTTCAGTCAAGACATCATAACCTTGATTTGTTAGTTTCTTTCATTCATTTAAATAGGTGATAGCTAATGATAATTTGCTAAGGTTTAACGGTTTTCAATAGAACTCGTATGTGTTTTCTGAGAGGTAAGTAAAGTTAGATTCTCTAAAGTGCCGGTATTTATGAAGTACCAACCGTCTTTATCTGACTCACTGACATTGGTGGATAACTTTTCATAAAACAATATGGCCTTTCATATATTTAATCTAACCAAGTTTAATGAGCTTTTTGTCGATGAAAAGTAAAGTGAAAGTAATATGCTTACAATTACCTGCACATAATCAACCGCACTGTCCTACCGCACATGGAAAAGATCGTTCGAAAAGGCCTGGGTTCAAAGAGAAGTGTTAGGTTAGGTTGTGTCATACGTCGTTCCTTCAGACTTTAGGATTTCCTTCAGTTTGGTCCCTTTTAAGATTTCTAACTGTACTCCATGTGCTGATGTCAAGGATATTTTACATTCTCCAAGACCACTGTGAAGTTAATCAATATCAAAATCCATCGGTTGAAACATCAAGAGAAGAGAAGGCAGGAGTATAACTGATTTGGTAAATTTTATTATATCATAACTCACAATGTTGTGGTTTTTTAACTTTACATATCACATTGTGGTTGGGGGCTAATCGTCTAGAAAGTGGGGGCTAATTGTCCATAATGTGGGGGCTAGTTGTCATGGGCTAATTGTCTGGGGGGCAAATTGTCCAGATTCCGTACTGCATACTGTACATCTTGTCTGTTTTCCTCTGTTTTGTGTAAAAATGAAGTGGACAGGAGGAAATGTTTTAAAAAAACATTAGCATTTGCCCTGACTTACAGGTTGTAACTAACCCTCATAAGCACCACGATGTGTGATTTCCTTTTGCAGAATTCAAAGAAGCATTCTCTCTATTCGACAAGGATGGAGATGGTACGATCACCACAAAAGAGTTGGGTACAGTGATGAGATCTCTTGGACAGAATCCAACAGAAGCAGAACTTCAGGATATGATCAATGAGGTTGATGCTGATGGTGAGTGCATATAATAACTGCATGTCCAGGCATTTTCCTTGATAATAAAACAGTGCTATCAAGTGGATTCCACGGGATAAGAATTAGGGAAACAAGTTTTATCATCCAGTGGGTCATGATTAATTTTATCTTATGGATAGCATCACACAGAACAACTGGAGCCAGATAAAAGTCAAACACTATCCAGTGAATGAGTGTGTAGGAAACCAATTGCATTATCCACTGGATAGAGATTTACCCAGTGGATAGTTGGACCATCTGAGACCTGCTTGATAATATTCTAAAGTAATAAATGTTCCTACCTGTTTCTCAGCCAGGTTTTTGCAACCCTAAAGTTCATTGCTTACACAAGTTACGTGTAACTGACTTCTTCTTGTATTAGGCAATGGCACAATCGACTTTCCAGAGTTTCTGACCATGATGGCACGGAAAATGAAAGACACAGATTCTGAGGAGGAAATTAAGGAAGCTTTCCGTGTGTTTGATAAGGACGGTAATGGCTTCATCAGCGCTGCTGAGTTACGACATGTTATGACTAACCTGGGTGAGAAACTTACAGATGAAGAAGTAGATGAGATGATCAGAGAAGCTGATGTTGATGGTGATGGACAAGTCAATTATGAGGGTAAGACCATTTTCATAATGGGAGAACAACTGTGACTGCCAATGAATTGTTATGTTGTTGTTGTTTGTTTGTTTGGTTTTTCTTTTTGCTGTTTAGCTATTATTATTGTTCTTTGTCTTTTTTCCATGTGACCATTTGAAGCAAAGAGCCAATTCTACTGTTGGCCTTTTAGAAGTGGAGCTATTTACACATGGGCAGATTCATGATCAGCTAGTAACTATTGTAGGGATATATAGGACAGGAACATTTTGTCAAGTTGATGTTGATTTTGTAGAGTGCTTAAAGTTGTTGACAGGAATAATTTTTTAGAGGTCAATCTGGCTTTGCTAAGTCATCCATGCATTCTCATTTTTTCCTTGCAGAATTTGTGAAGATGATGACATCAAAGTAGGTTTACACTTTCAAATTGACTAAGCTGTACAGTAGAGTTCATCACTCAACCAGCGGGTCACATCTATTTGCTGCTGTGGTTATAGATGTAGCCATAATACTGGCAGTTATAGGACTTCAGCTCATAGTGGACTTGGAGACTTTTAATGACCAGACAGTATGCTTTGCCAATGATTTGACTTGTGTTGTATATTTTAGAAATGCAGACTCTGGCGTTGCTTGTTTGTATGTGTAAATTATTGTTTATTATTTTTTTTTTTTTGGTTTTGTTACAGCATTAAAGGTTGATTACTGTTGAAGAATAATAGTGCTTCAGTGTGTAATATTTTTAAAGTAGTCATGTGTGGTTGTTGTCTTCTGCTAGCTGCTAGTCAGAATGCAGTGGCTTTTTATTCATCCTATCCAGTGCCATAGACAAATTAATCTGGCCCCGGTTGTTCATGTTGGATAGCACTATCCACCAGATAAATCACTATCCAGCAGATAGCGTAATTGATTTCCCTAATACTTATCCGCTGGATAGTGATTTATCCGGTGGATAGCGCTACCCAACGTTTGAACAACCAGGGCCTGGTTAAGTCTGTCTCTGAGGCCCGTTTCAAACGTCGTGCTACTGTCGTGCCGAACTCAATTGATCGAATTAAATTCGACTTTAGCACGGCACTAGCGCGACGTTTGAAACCAAGTCGTGCTATTGCCGTGTAGCACGGCAAGCCTTGCCATGCTACACGGCAGTAGCTCGACTTGGTTTCAAACGTCGTGCTATCGCCGTGCCGAACTCAATTCATAAATTACAAATGCATTAGAATATATTTAAAAGTTTGCTGAGCCATTTCTTTATTATTGTGTTTTGTTTTGGGCAACAGCCATTCCATTCGACTGAATTAAATTCGACGTCTGAAACCAAGTCGTGCTAGTGTCGTGCTGCAGTCGAGCTACAGTCAAGCCAGCTTAGCACGGCAGTAGCACGACGTTTGAAACAGGCCTGAAGGAGTGTGAAAATCTGTGTTCTGGGGCCCCACCTGTGTACCAGGATTTGAGTATGTGCCAAGAAGTTGCTAATGTAATGACTGTGGTTAGATCATATGTATGACATGGGCAAGATAAATGAAATCGCCACTGCAAGCAAAATTCTCTTTGCCCCCAAGGAGGTTTGTCCTATACAGCTATTTTGAGAAAGGTTGTCGTAAAAAGTGCATGCAGCAATCCCGAAAGGTTTTGTGGGTGGTTTTGAGGTCACTGTTGTTCAAAGAAATTTCAAAGAATGGCACGAGAGGCCATGGATGTATGTTTTTGAATGCTAAAGGAAAGCAACAAAGGAGGTTCGACAGCTACAGCGTCAGGAACAGTGTATTGATCATATCCCATAATTACTTTTCAGGATTGTCGCATGCATATTTTCCAGACAACCTTTCTCAAAATAGGTGTATACACAAATAGACTCCTGTGCACCCCTGAGTAAAATCCTAGGGCTTGTGCAAACTATCCGTCTATATTCAATTTCATTGGTCATAGTTTGACTATACATAATTATACTGCCATTCATTTCAGCATTTCAGCATTTTAGCAATTTGAATGGAAAAGCTTGCCTCACAGATGAAATCTATACCTGGTTAGTAACCTGTGCAAAACAGGGCCGATATCCTTCCAACCCAGAGGTTGGTGCCCAGGGCAAGGGTTTCGGTGCCGTTTTGCAAATGGCCTTAGCCGGAAGTTACGTTCTATCTGTGGTGCAATCTAGGGTCACATGATGGTTAACCAATTTGTCATAGCCCTTGATTGGTGGGGGGAGGGTAGGTGAGAGTTCTAACCTCCTAGCTTCCACTGCCTTTTCGTGGCTTCCTCTCTGTAGCCCTCTTTCAATTGCAATTATTAACCTTGACAAGGGATGAAGGGGTACCACAATTTATCTGCGGGCTCACGCTAGCAGGTACTTGAGCCAGACTGCTGATGATGCAGTTCCTCTCTCCTCCGCAGACTCCGCTCCCGTTGGCCATGGGTATCACAATTAAAAAAGAAAAGCACGCGGAGGTCTATGAGGATGGAACGTGCCCCGCGCGCTTCCTTTTTTCCCTTCTCCTCGGCCTCCATACAACACTAGGATGGGCTCCTGACAACACAAAAAGGCCTCTGTCAAGGAGAGTTATGAGGGTGAATTTGAGATACGCAACCACATGTACTGTCCGGTGTCCGAGGACTACGTCTCCTGTAGGAGTGGGTTCTTTTATAACGTCCCACAATTCTAAGTTTTCTCCTGCATTTGCCTTTTCTGAAGCTTAGCTGTTCAAAGTTTTCATGTTAATTAACAAAACACATCAAGCTTCGCGTCCACTATGCAAGCTGTAGCGCGAGTGAAGCTCACGCGAAATGACAAGCTGAGTCACAAAAAAAAAATATAATAAAATGTAATGAAATAACATTAATCAAAAAAGAAAAGAAATGTTCTTGAGGGCGCTCCGCACCAAGGTAATAGATAATATTAAAAAGTCGAAAAACAACAACTGGGCCCGAAATCAAATATTCAAATCGAAATAAAAAGGATAAGAGCTCGTGTCCTGGCTAGCAAACTACTCTGGTTTGTTTCATTAACTGATAGTTTTATCACGTTAGATGCAAAACTATTTAAACCTCTTGCATGAAAACAACAACAGCTCTACGGGCCTGTCAAGAGAAACGGGCCCCTGGTTTGCGCGCGCGCGAATGTTCGCGCGAAACCGGCAATGAAGCATGGGAATGATAATCAGGCTTTCGCGGCCACTGGGTAATCACAAAATGGCGGAGGTTTTCTACGGTTTTCTTCTATCTAAATGAGATCTCTTTTAGGACTGAGTCTCCCTACAGATAATTTTACAACAGGCGTAAGTCTGCAGAACTACCTAAGATGTTTGCTCGTGCTGGCCAGCCGGAACTCGTTCGATCGAACCAAAAAGACGTTTACTATCTTGGTTTCTTGAGAGAAGGAATAGGGCAGATTTATCGAAATTTTCAAGGTAAAACGATGTATAAAGTTATGGCAATTCGCTACTTACTCCAGGGCTATAGTTAAGGAGATATGAGGACGAAAACTTATATCGGTGGGACCCATTTTTTTGTATAAGCATCTAAAGAAAGTCTTCCAGGACTTTGTCACAAATCAGTCAAATGATCAGCAATATAATCTTGCCTGCGCATGCACTGGATAGGAACCCTTCCCCCTATTCCCGGGTTGTCGAATGGAGTAGGAGGGCTCGGAGTTTTCTTCAAAAAAGCCGACCAAATTTTGACCCTTCAGACGAATATTAATTTTTATTTCAAAGGTGCCAACAAAGATTTAACCCTTCTTATTTCAATTTTCAAATGGCGGCAAGAAAAATTGGAGGGCTCGCATTTCATTCTTCTTTTTCTGTTTGTTTGTTTGTTTTTTTGGGGGGAGTGGGGCAGGAGTGGCAGGGGGCAGGGGGGGGGGGAGTGCAGATCCCCAGATAGCCTTTTTCTTAATATTGTTAAAACTTCCTTGCCCGCTTGTTTCTGTCATAATTCAAGAAACAAAGAATAGATGATGTGCATAGCTCTATCAAAATAAAATTATTACTGCGTTCTCTAAGAGGATTGTCCCCAGAGTATTGGATTTCTGATACCATTGCTTGATCATCATTATCAACTGGTCCCAGTTGTTTTAAAGGTGGAGACTAGAGCACTATCCACTGGATAGCACAATAGGTTCCCCTAACATTTATCCACTGGATAGAGATTTATCCTGTGGATAGTGCTATCCAGCTTTTGAACAACTGGGACCTACTCTAGTTTTGTGCATATAGGTGATAGTTATGAACACAAATACTAGACCAGATCAACCAGGGCTTCAAATAATTTCCCGGCTGCGCCAGTCAAGTTGTCCTGTGAAACCTATGTTTGCTTGGACGCAACCTGTTTTTGGCCAGACAATAATGTCTTTCATCTAGGATTATCCGATTGAACTTTACAGTAAAATATATGCGGACTGTTATAATAGTACTTTACAACACTACACACCCTACTCCTGAGTTTGTGGTGATGGCTTTATGGAGGACGAAGCAGTTACTCGCAACTCCTGGAAAATGAAAAACCACTGTTACTGAACTTTCTCACGGTCACAGAGCCACGGAATTCAGGTAAATCCATGAAATTCACAAGAATACGCATGGTACAAATCTTATCGAATACATGTCAGTTCAACATATAAAGAGCTTTGCCACTGGCACATTTCTGAGCTCATTGTTCTTAAAAGAGCAAAATAATGATGATCTCTGATAAAAACAAAAAGCAAACCTGTGTGAGAGAATACCAAGTCCAAACGAGATCGCAAAACAAGTGGGGGTTTTGAGCACAAAATTGCCGGGTTTACTGCGCTTTTCATAAACATGCGAATTCTGAATTTCAAAAGCCAACTGACGATTGTGCTTTTCGCTGCTGTCAATCATCTTAATGGACCTCTTAGGAAACAAAACTTTACTTTAACAGGTTCAAAAGGTCATGGTTTCTGATTTGTGATTGGTGGATTTCGATCCGTTTTGTGTGTTTCTGTGTTTCAAGGTTCGTTGCTTGTGATCGTAATTATGATTGACGGCAGCGAAAAAAAGCAATTGTGTTGGTGGCTTTTGAACTTTAGAGTTCGCATGTTTGTGAAAAGTGCAGTAAAAAGGCAACATTTATAAGCAGTCGGTGTTTCTGTTGTTGTTGGTATTGCACAGGCTAATGCTCATCACTTCCCCCCTCCCCAAAAATGGGCAAAATTGCCATCTTGTTTCATCAAAAATGTTCGTGATATCAGTGCAAAACCGATTGCTTTCTGGCGAAATTGGCTTTTTTATTGATCATTTTTCGGTGAAATTTGACCCAAATTTCTCCGAAATCGGCCGTTTTTTCATGAATTTGTCTCTGAAAATCCCACAGAATTTGACTTTTTTCCGTGACCTATCAGAGGTCCTGTGTTATGAACGGTTTATGTAATAAAAGTTCTTGATCTGGCCGCCTTTTTCTCTCTCTCTCCCCACTTTTTTTCCTTCACGAACGTCAATAATGTCCAATCTGGACCTATTGTATTTAAAAAAAGTGAAAGTCTGAATTACATTAGAAGTGTAAAAGAGCGGACAAAATGTCCGGTCATTCAAGGATTTAACTGGAAAAAGCCTTTTTTTGACCGGACATTGTCCATTGACCGGCCGTTATTTGAAGCTCTGTCAACTCAGAATACAGATTTTACTTTTAGGCGACCACAATTAATTCCTTGTTATCTTTTTAATCAAAATAAAAGGAATAATTTTTTTTGTGTTTGCAAAGAAGTTTTAAGGTCTTTAAGAAATCTCAGTCTAAAGGGCTTCCAACTTTGTCTTGGTTGCATGTCAAAGTGAGTGTACTGATAGTAGGTGATATCTTCACTATACTGTAAGAAGATAGCTTAGTTTAGGAGGTGCTTTTACAGTCAAGAAGAAGAAGAAGAAAAAGTCACTGCTTAAGTTTTGTTGATGCTCTTAAAGAATGTCATAATTGCAGTATTAATAGTTTTGATGTTTTTCTAAGGTCCCTTCTCATGGATAAAGTGGAAGACTGAGCTTGAGTTACTGGCTGACATCTGTTATTTTGGACTTACTACAATAAGTGGTATGACATCGTTTCTGTTTATAAGCCTTTCCATTTCAGCAGGGGTATTTTGCAGAATGTTGAACACTGACACCAAATAGATGATGTGAATGCCAAATGGCTCTAAAGTTTAGTGAGTAGGGTTAGGAAACTGAGTGAATCAGGTTCCATTTTGGGTCATCATACTGGGAAACAGACCTGAAACTTGATTCACTCAGTGTCTTAAGCCTATTATAATCACTAAACTTCAGAGTCTTCAGTGCTTGATGTTCTGCAAAATACAGTGCACCTTCTAGGAGAATTTATTCTACTGAGGATGATTTGACACTCTTATTATTTTTTACATGGCTGTTAACAAAACATTTGTTATTGTTACCATTCAAATGAAAACTCTTCGGCAGAAATTTTGCATGGCACTTTTTTTAGTATGTGAATTGTTTTACATTGGCCACTGCGGGAAGGAAAGGTTTATTTTCATCCTTAAAAACCAAAAAGAGGCACATTGGAAATGGTAGGCCATCTCCATTGTCAGCTTTTATGCCCATGCAGTGGTAGGAAAAAGTGAAGAGCACCCCCCAAAAAAACCTGTTGATCGACTGTCGGCTAACAATAATAATTGTTGACCGACTGTTGGCCAACAGTCTGCCAACAGTTGGCCAACAGTCGGCTTACTGTCGTTTACCATCATAAATTATGTGAAATTTTTATTTTTTTTAATTTTCTGCCAACTGTCAGCCAACTGTTGGCTACCACTTGGCAGCATGTCAGCCAATGAAGTGTCGGTCATTGTGTGTAAAACCTTACAGGGTGCAAAGAAAGTCGGTTTTATATGGCTTGCCATTCGGGCAAGTTGTTGTTAGTATGTACTAGTTCAAGAGTCTTTTAAGTAGCCAAAAAAAAGTTTTGACAAGCAGCATTGATTACAGTTCTTCTGTAATTTGAATTTTCTCAAATACTTCACTCGCTTTTCGGGCAAGTTGCAAACAAAATTCACCAGCCAGATTGCAAAATCCACTAGCCCTTGGCTATCAGACACAACTTTCTTGCACGCTGCCTTATTTATAATTTGTCTAAATAGCACTTTTCATGAACATTGCATCGCAGGGAAAGGAAAATTGTTTGCCTTGACATTATCAATGCCAAAAACAGTGTTTTATTACCAATTGGGGCCAATTATCAATGTGAAACTTGCACCATTTTGTTTAGGTTTTTTGAGATAATTGAGAGTGCATAATAATAATGATGCACTCACACTTGCTTTATCAAACTGTAGTGCATAATAGGGTGATTTCATAATTAAACTTTATGAAGAGCATTATCAGTCAAATTTACCTATTTCTTCTCAATTTTTGGGAGACTTAATGCGGCTGATTCTAACAGAATTTACAGTAAGGGTTGAGCGACAATATCATAATACTTCTTTTTTTTGTTCAGTGTCAGTTTACTGTTGTTCAACCATCAGTATTTTTGTTTGGTATACTGTTGGCTGACAGTTGACCAACAGTATACCAACAGTTGGCTGATCGACAGACTTTTAGAGGAGCTCTTCTTCACTTTTACCTAGTGGTACATGTAATGGACTACTGTAAACAGTATTAAACTGTTTCTTTCTTGTAACTACTCAAAGGTGCTTTGAAGCAAGCAGTAATTTCATCTTTAAATAAAAGATTGGCAACTTAATTTTAAATCATTAAAGGTGTTGCATGAAATAGATTTCTATTAATAATTTATTCCATTTGTTAAAGTAATTCTGTCACTGCCATTCTGTCATTGTTAACATACATTACTTTTAATCCACCTTGTGTATAGCCTGCATAACAGGAGCTTTATGAGCCAAGCGAGGCTAACACAGCATTTTGCCCGCAGCATGAGATGAGGGGAGGAGAAGTATAAAGCGCCTTTTACCAGTCGGTTGTTCCGGCTCTTCCCACATTCACTACATGAACGTTGCATTCCAGTTGGTTCATTGATGACACATTGCTCTGGCATGTTTGTCTGGAACAAAATAACCGTCACACATTCATGTTCTTTTGATGACACTGTTCAAGAAGCCTTTCGTTTATTTCCAAATGTTCTAGAAATAAAAGAAAAACAAAAGAAATGTTTAATTTGAAATTACTTAAGAGAAAAGATGTTCTTGGATTGCTTCTAACTAGGTTAGGAAAAAGCCTGATTTACTAATTTTTTTTAAAGTAAGTGTTGACGGGCCAAACATGGAGCATAAGCTCGTGACCTTGGAATTTGTTTCAACAATACGTTTTCCCTCTTTCCCTTCTTGCCACTGTGTTTGGACATAACTGAACTTTGACCAAGCAAATCTTACTTTTGCCGCACTGAGTCATACATTATTGAAGGTGATTTTGCCTTCGCAGTTATTTCCTGTGTTTTATGCTGTTATCGGTTTTTCTGGTAGCCGGACAATTTTTGAGTAATTGATCGTGCTTTGATTGATCCTTTTGACATCACCTCTGTCAGTCAATATTTGTGGGCGGAAGAGCCAGAACAGTGCACTGGTAACAGGCTTTTTATCCCCTCCCCCCCCCCCCCCCCCCCGTCTCATGCTTCGCACTCGTTTTGTGCTTCTCGCAAAATGCCGCATTTGCCACACTTTGGTTCATAAAGTGCCTGGTGTAATTTAAATTTAAGCATTTCTTTTGTTTTTCTTTTATAATTTTCTGGAACATTTGCAAATAAATGAAAGGCTTCTTGAACAGCATCATCAAAAAAACATGAATATGTGATGGATATTTTGTTCCAGACAAACATGCCAGAGCAATGTGTCATCAATGAACCAACTGGAATCCAATTTTCATGTAGTGAATGTGGGAAGAGCCAGAACAATGCAGGCTACCTTGTGTAACCACCTCTTGTAAGGAGGAACCGCTTCTCAACTTTTCGAAGCACTGTAGTTGAAACCTCTTGTACAACTGTAATCCACCACCTCTGGATTTGATCAATCACCAAATCTTTGCTTATTAATAATTTGGTTGCTTATAGGAGGTTTATAAACCTTACAGTATTTTTAGTAATTTTTAATAGAGTGATTGCTGATCATTTTCCCTTTTAGGATTTCAAACTCTTGGCGAAGAATACTGCAACATTGTTCAGGTTGATCAAACAAGAGCATGGGTCCCTTCCACCATGGTAAGCTGAAGTATGTCACCGTGATTGAATAACATGAATTCACAACAACCAACATTATATTTTGTACCACACACATACATTGTAGCCTTAAAAATGATGGCTTTTGACATTAAAAGAAGGTAAGTAACACAGAAAATACAAAAGGTTGAGGCAACTGATTGCAATTTTATTAATGTGGTTTTTGAAAACTTTCAGCCTAAGATAAGAAGTTTTGGCTCATCCTCAGTGTGAGAACCTGTTCGACTCACAGGTGACGTAAAACAAAGAAAACAAAGAAGTCAGCACAAATTAAAGAACCTAGAAAAACAAAAGGTGCGAAACAAAGAAAAAGTTCACAGGTTCTTACACCGAGGTAAACCCCAAGTTTTCAAAGTTCACTTGTTTTATTTCTAATGTTTGATAATCATAATGCTTGGGAGGCATGTTTTTTTCACACGAAGCTCGTCAGATATTATCATTCACAAGTAATTTCTCAAGTTCCACGGTGAATAAGGATGTGTAATTTATTGGCATTATTAACAAATTATGAACTACATGTAGACAGCCATGACAGTCAGCCCCTTTATTTAAGAGGTGATATTACAGTCAAGGCAGTAGCTTAAGGGTACCCCCGAAGATCCTATTAATGAATTGATTTTCTGAAAAATGAATCTGTTCGTCGTTTCCATATAATAACTAAGTGTCAAATTCAAATTGGCCTTCCTGCATGTAAAATTAGCAGTGAATATTTTACGAGAGCTTCTCTGTATTTGGTCAGATTGAAAATCTTTGAATAGATTAAAGTTTTTGGAAGACTTACACTCTACATCCAATTCACAGGCCATCTGATATTACGTGATGGTGCGATTTCGCAGAATTGACCTCAAATCGCATCCGATCGCACAATTTGAGGTAAATCGCATAATTCTTCAAAAATGCTAAATTCAAGTAAAGTAAACAATGAATTCTAACTTTATTTAGACATTTTCCCAATCTTAATGTTATTTAAGGTGATTTACCACTAAAGAAAGCCTTGCAAGACAGGTAAACACTAAGTTTCCATATCTCAAACCGCCCTTGGATACCTTGTGATGCCTACACAAAGTAATTGCATTTATGTATACATATATGAGTGAGCCCTAACTATAGTGATTAGGGTTAAGCACTAACAATACTGATTAGGGTTAAGCACTGAAAATACTGATTAGGGTTAAGCACTGAGTATACTGATTAGGGTTAAGCACTTAGAATAGTGATTAGGGTTAATGGTTAGCTTTATTTAGGGTTAGGGTTTTCGCTACAGTAGTTAAATTACTCCAATTTCCTGCAGCGAGTTTGCAGTTGTCTAGTGGTTAGGGCATGGGATAACAGATTTAGTACTCCGGGATCGACTCCTGCTCATAACTCGAAATTTTTTTTTTCTTTTAAATTGAAGAGACTTGCACTTTGGCGACATTTGTTGAGCAGAAACTAAGTCTCTGAGTCCAGAAACTTAGAAATTTCATGTAAGTGTAAGTGAAAAGGGAGAGGGCAGTTTGAGATATGGAAACAAGTGCTTACCTGCAAGACATCTCAAACCTTCGATCGCGGTATCTGGGCAGCCATTTTGATTTCAGAGATAAGCAGTGTGGTCAGCGGTGTAAGGGCGTCATGTAATATTAAGCAAGTGTACTTTTTCTTTTATTTTGTTTTAAAATAGATGTTTTATTATTCCTTTACATTCAAATTGCCTGGTAAACAACATTAAAGTGGTATTTCTCCTTTGAAACCTGGTAAAACAATGTAAATAAGCCCTGAAAAAATCGCATAATTTATCGCATAATAGTCCTGTCGTATCGCACAATCTACCCGGAAAATATCGCACAATTTCTGATGTTTTATCGCACCCTATCATATGGCCTGAATTCAGGGAAACTGAGCTGGTAGAAATTTTGTAACTGCCTCGTGTTTGAATTCACAGCTCATTATGCATGTAAGAATGTAGAGACGGAATCTGAAATCTACGACTACCAAGGGATTCACCTTCCAAGGGCTCGACGTTAATGGCCGCCCGCTTGCCTGGGACAAATAAAAATTTCATCCGGGCAACTAAGTTTAGGGTCCTAGTTGCCCAGTCAGGAAACTGTAATTTCTATGAAAGTTGTAGGTTAACATGAATCAGTATTTTTGTATCAAGTCTATATCTTTTGAACTTTCAAAACTGTTTTTATATTTGTGAAGGTTTGTAGTTACATGTACGTGCATTGTGCGCAACAGCGTAAATTAAAAAGAGATTGAAATATGATCTTGAATAGCTGCAGCAAATCACTTTCAAAACTGGAATGTTTTTGCAAGACTTCAAAAAACCACCAAACATACAGCAAAAAATCAGGAGGTGTACATAATGCGGAATAAATGATAAAAGAAACCTCCGAGTGTCCCGTTCGTGTTCGTAGCAAGAAAGAAAACGCTACAAACTTACAAAAGTAATGTCTTGTGTAATTTGAAACCTCTTGCTTTTCCTTGGATTGCCACTTTTTTTATCAGTTTTTCCTTCTTGCAGTAGTGACCTAACATTTCTAATGCTGGGGGGAAAGTCATGATTTTGATATCAAAGGTTTTTCGAAGACTATTAAATTCATTTCATTCCATTTTCAGGCAAGAAACTTTAGCCTGCGTGGCAACCGCAAATACTGGGGAGGACCAGGGGGGAGGGTGAAATGCTCGAAAGCGGGGAATAGGGAAGGGAAGCTTATGCTCTATCCCCATCCCCCCTCCCTTTTTCCCATCTTCTCTATCCCCTAGCCCTTTCGACGGGTGCTACGCAGGCTAAGGAACTTCAACTGTGCTGCGGCGCAATTTAAGTCACAATCAAATTTCAAGACAAGTGCTAGTAGTTATAAGAGGATGCCTTACCATTCAAATTCGTCACCGATTATTTCTGTCATTTCTCTGATTAACTTCATACTAACTTCATCAGTACAAAAAATGACAGACTTAATGGGAAATTTTAGCCCGTCAAGCACCCACTTTTTATTTCAAGCTTAACTCTGTCATATTTTGATACTAAAAGAATTTTTGAAATATTTTAAATTTCCCATTAACTCTGTCATTTTTGTGTTTATTTGACACTTTATGACATTAATGGCTCGCCCTGCGGGCTCGCGGAAATGACAGAAATAATCGGTGACGAATTTGATGGACAGGCATCCTCTTATAACTACTCTAGAATAATTGAATCGCGAATGTGATAAATATTATTACAAAATATATTCAAAAGAGATTAATTATAAATATAAAAATAATTTTGAATTTAATATATTGTAGGAATGTTTATCAGATTTGTTTTGGGAATGGTGAGGGAAGAAAAGATATTTGAAAGTTTTGAAAAATAATTTAAAAATTAAAACTTTAAATAACAGGTCTAGAAGCAACGGAATGTTACCTTTTGTTTACAACAGAGAAGTTACAAAAGATAAAAAATATTATGAAATGATAGGTAATAGATTTTGCTCTCCAGCAAAAATAATAAAGAGATATCTTAAACGTATTTTTGAGTCTGTTTATGGCGAACTAAAAAAACATAGATTTGAAGATCCTGGTGATTTAGAAGAAATAGATATTTTTTTAGACGATAACGATTACAAATGTATATTTAATCCTGTGGTCTACTCAGAAGTTTTAGATTTGTACTTAGTTTATTTATCGCTGTATAAAAGGTATGGATTTACCAAAGATTACTTTGACAAAGTTATTTTGAAAGACACAAATCGCAAAACAAATTCAAAACCCAAATTTAATTATTTTGATTCGAGTGGGGCCAAATGGAAAAAAAGAATCAAATTATCTTTCACAGACAGAAATATAATACTTTTGAGAGAAATTCCTTTTTTTATTGAAGATTATTTCAGAGAAGAAATAGAAAATCCAATAAGTCAAGAAGTTGTTTATATGTTTTCTTTATTTTATTTGTATTTTTTAGTCGATTATGAATTTATGTTAAGTAATAATGAAACAATATCTGGTCAAGAAGGTCTTTTTAAAAACACACAAATTTTTAAAAATTTTTTTGAATACATAATACAAAGAAATAGTAAAGATTGTTTAAAAAAATATACTATAAATGAAGAAATTAATTGTATTTTAAAAACTAAGTCATTTTTATTACCTCTTTTAAGAGATATTTATTTAGATTTTGTAGATTATGCTATGGTGAAAGAAGTATTTAAAAAGTATAATATTACCAATTTTGATTATAACAAAATAGAAGAATTGGGGTTAGTTAGTTTTACTTGCGAAACTGTTGAAGAAAAGTTTGGAGAATTAAGTGGAATAGATTACAAAATAATAAGAGATTTTTTGGTTTTTATAAAAAAAGAGAAAATAATTTACTTAACTTTTGCAAAAAATAGAGAATGTGGCTTAATGGGTGATTTACTTAGTTTGGGACTTGGGATGTGTTTGGGTCATGGGAAGAGTTTTAGTAGATATGATGATTTTTCAGATTTTAATGGGTATAAATTTTCGCGTTTAATAGATCGGGATAGTAAACATAAAAAAAGAAGGTTTCAAGATATCAAATTATCAAGGTTATACTTAACTTTTTGTGGAGAGGAGAATATGAAAAAATTGAGATTTAAAAAATAATATTTTCTAATAATAAAATGCAGTTGTCAAGTTACGATCGTCTCACACCAGAAAATATTATTTTCAATGAAGCCAAAGAATTCAAAGTCAAAGATAGCAAAATCAAATACAAACGAATCCCAATTGAAATCAAATACCCAAATGGAAAGAAAGGTGCTCTCGTAATTGAAACTCCATTTCTTTTCTCTTTTGGAGTAAATGAAAAGAAAAACCAAGAGAATAACAAACTTGTTGGATATAGCATCCCAGTTTGTCTCTGGGGAAAAGATAGTGAACCAAGTACGGAGGAAAAAGCATTTTTTGATGCATTGAGTAATATCAGGGAAATATGTTGCAAACATCTTGAAACTGAATACGGATCTGATATGGCATCAACTTTGTCTTCCCCCCTTTATTACAAACAGGTTGAATTTGTTGATAAAAAAGGAAAGAAGAAAACAAAAAAAGATGAGTCAGCCGCACCAGTTCTTTACGCAAAACTTATTTACTCTGAGAAGTCAAAGAAAATACTTTCTTTGTTCAAGACCAAGGGGAAGAAAGATTTGAATCCTTTTAAATATATTGATCAGTATTGCAATGTCAAAATGGCATTGATAGTAGAAGGAATATTCTTGAGCAAGACTGTAACATCTATTCAAATAAAAGTTCATGAGTGCTATGTAAAACCATTGAAACCTCGAGAATCTCTTTTGACAATAACCGAGGAAGAAGTTGATAGTGAAAGTGATGATGATGATGTGACTGTTGAGGTTGGTGATGTTGAAGATTTAATTATTTCCGACATTGAGGAACAAACATGAGATTTTTAATACAAAATTTGTATTAAAAATTAACCAAGTCTTTGAAACTCACCCATGAGTTAAATTTATCAGGGTATCCACTCCATTTTACCAATGCCATCTTTTTCTTGTTATCTCTTCTGATAACTTTTTCTATTCTAAAAGTCTGCTGTTTTGCTTTTTGAAGTTCTTGTTCGTAAAAAGATCCTTTGACCGATTCCGACATCAGATCAACGATTGAATACGTAACAGGTTTTGTTGGATTAATCTGTTCAATCACAAATATCTCCTCTGTCCAGTTTGGTGTGTAACCTTTATCAAATACCTTTCTTTTGTACTTTGAAATTCTAACATGATCTCCAATCTCGAACTTTGGTTTCTCAGGTTTCAAGAAGATAGAATCACCATACAAATTCGACCAAACTGTTTTTTCATTCTTCTTTTTACTCGCTTCAACAGGAGTCATCTTAATACTGGATTGTCTCGTATTATTATAATCATTAACCAGTTTATCTATCTTATCTGCGTAAACAGTGTTGTTATTCGCAGTAAACATCTTCCACATCTTGTTTTTCATTGTCCTGTTCCATCTCTCAACAACACTAGATTTCTCTTCATTTTCAGTGTGATAAAGTCGGATTCCTTTTTTCTTCAGAAAATCTTTGAAGTGTTTGCTGATAAACTCAGAACCTTTATCAGTCCACAACATCTTTGGTTGTCGGCCTCTTTCAAAAATATCATCAAATGCTTCACTGACAGTTTCAGTTTTTTTGTCTTTCAGACCTCTTATCCAACCATACTTGCTAAACACATCAATAACCATCAGCAAATACTTTATCCCCTTGTTCCACTTGCTGAACTTTTGCATTTCAACCAAATCAGCAGCCCAGATATCATCAATTCCATTTGAGATTACTGATCTCTTTTGAAAGTTTCTTGTGATTGGTTTGTGAAGTTCGTCGGCAAGTTGTTGAGACCAATCATTTCTCAACGCCGACGCGCGTTTTTTTGAAGTCCAAGTCCAAGTTTTTGTTTTGTGTTAATCATTGTTCTAGCCAAAGTATGTCCCCATTGTCTCTGTTTCCAAGGAATTGCATCCAGGGATTTTATCATTTTCCTATCTGCTTCATTTTTACATTTCACTTGTTCGTTTGTTGGTTTGTTTCCACAGACAGAGTAATCAACATCGTGTTGCATACTCACAGCATCTGTTCGTCCAGTTGGTTGTTCAAATATTTCCAATATCTCACCAGTTTGAGGATCGTATCTCAATTGAGATTCCAGTGGATTACCGGGGCCAGTATACTTATGACCGGGAAGTGTAAATCCTTTTTTTGGTGCAACTTTGAGAATTGCTTTATGAATATCAACTCCACTTCCAAAACTTGTCAGAGGATTATTTTCCCAGAAGTGATCATCAACAATAATCTGATATTTGGTTCTCAGGATCTGAGGCCATGTATCGGGATTAGATGAAATGATATTATTCATATCTGCCAGAGCTTCTGGATTGTTCTCAAAAAATCTTGTCTTTTTCATTCTTCGTGAAGGTTTTTCAAATTTGAAAAATAATTCAGGATTGGATCCTTTTTTTATTATTCCCATCTTGGCTTCTTCAGCGGCTGTGGGTCGTCTCCAGAATTTACCAGATGTCACTCCATGATCCAATCCAAAAGCTGATTTCATGATTTCACCAGATTTATATCTGTCGTAAACTGGTTTCAAAGATGGAATTAATTCTTGAGTTGTTTTCATAGCAATTTCTGGCGCTTTTTTTACAACAGTTATTGGATCAATTCCAGCTCCATCCAAATCGCGTCTGTTGGTTTTATATCTTTTTTTGGGTCTGACTTTGGTTGATAGTTGATCCAATGCCGATCCAACAGAATCTTGAATAAAAGGAGTCAATTTATTGATCGCATAATTTACACCCTTTTTTTGTAGTTTTTTATTTCTCATTGCTTCACTAGCTCCATACTTGGCCATTTCGACTGTTTTTTTCCCCATCCAAGGAAGAGCATGTTCCACGAATGCTTCTGCGGCTGTCCCAACAACAGTGTCAAATAAATCTCCTCCAGATTGCTTGCCCGCCTTCTCAGACGGGCTAATTAGTTTTTTGTCTTCTTCTTTGTTTTTCTTTTCTTTCCCCCAGCTCCAGTTTGAGTCATTTTAACATATCTTACTTTTTTAATTCCACAAACAGCGCAACGACAAAAGAATTGTTTTCTTCCTCTTTTATCAGTTTGGTAACCACTTGGTTCGGTGCAAGGTGTTACCATTTTATCTTTAATACAATATGATTCTTTCATTTATATAATGTTTAGATAAAATGACAACAAGGGTTGATTTGGTAAAGATTGAACTTAATGAGATATATAATTTGCTTAATGAGAGTTTTGAATATGTTAATATTGCAAGATTAAAGAGTGATAATCGTTTCAAGAAAATATTTGAGATTCTTATGGAAATGAAAGAAGAGTCTGGTTTATTATGCAGGATAGTAAAGGGAAATTCTGTTTTTTAATTTAAAAATAATAAATACTATAATAAAATGTGTGCTTTAAATTATTTAGATTATTATTCTCCTTTTTTTCTATTTGGTTTTTATTATTATTCTCCTTTTTTTCCATTTGGTTTTTATTATTATGATTTTCCTATGTATAAACCTGCTACAGATAGAAAGATAAGATTTATTTTAAATAAAGCATTAAAAAGGGGAATTGATAAAATGGTAAGTATAAGAGATTTAGACAGTGTATTAGATGGTGATGATGAAGATGATTTAGTATAAACTAAAGATAAAATGGAAGCTAAATTCTTTTCAGAGATAGAAAAAAATATGGATGTTGAAACACTCAAAGAATTTGAGAAAGAAGTAAGAACAAAGATAATTGAAGAGTTTGAGATTCTTCGGAGTAAAAATCCAGATCTTTCACGAGTTTTAATGGCTGGTGAATGTGAGATGTGGGAAAAAATACGAAAAGGAGAGTATTCTTGGTTGAAAATCAAATCCGAGAAAAAAAAGAAACTTTTTAGATTGATTGATATTTACACAAAATTTGATTCTATTGTTGATACTGTGAAAGAATTGGAAAGAAAAGTTGAGAAGGTCAGAAAGATGAAGGATGCACCGGTGGATTCAGATTAAATATAAATTTTATATTTAATCTTGAAAAATATTATTACAAATTATTATTCAAAGAATCTTTTTTATATATAAAAATAAATTTTTCTTTTTATATTTTGTAATAATATTTATCTATCATCTTTTATATCTTAAGATGAAAAATATTATTACAAATTATTATTCAAAGAATCTTTTTTATATATAAAAAACTTTTATTTAATTAAAGTTTTGTAATAATCTTTATCCTCCAAAGTATTCTTTTATAAAATCACTGTTGTCATTGTCAAAATGAGGATTGTGTATTACATCAAGAATACTTTTTCCATTCTGTCTCTCAAACAAGTAGTAAAGGCACCAATAGCCGCAAAGAACAGTGTTTCGATTTTGTATTTCATCCAAGGAATAAACAATATGTTTTCCAGAAGACCTGAAATACTTCAAAGCCTCATTCGGCATAACCAGACCAAATGGATCAAAATACTCGACTACTGAATCCACGTTTCTGTAGCAAACCCAGTGTGTACCAGGTCCTTGTGTATCATCAAGATTTATTATTCCAATCTCTTTTTTTATCTTTTGAGGAAGGTTGTCTCGACTGAAGATTCCTCTGAAGTGTTTCAGGTCAAGTTTTTTCACCCATTCCATCAAGTCAAAGTTTGAAAGGGGTTTAATCAAAAAATGGAGTTTGCTGTGAGAGTTGAGTTTAATGGGTTGTTTTTCTAACTTTTGCCTTTGGTGTTTTTTTTTGCCTTTTTTTTTACCCCCATTCCTATTGGATTTTCCCAAGTTCCAATAAAGGGTGGTGGATAGTAACCCTGTCCTTGTGTGGGTGGAACATAAACACTTCTTGTGTTAGTTGAAGATCCCCTGTCAACCTGAAGACCTGATCCAAACAACTTTGGAAGCCAACTAATTGCTCCTGGTATTCCAATCGCTGCTAGTGTTCCCAATAATCCACCTTCTATTTGTTTTTGAGTCGGTTTGATAACCAATCGTCCTCCTGTCTTGAAAACTTTGTTAATTTGATCTATTTGTGCTTTGGTAAACTCACTTGCAAAAGGAGGAAGAAGTGGGAAAAACTTTTTTGGAATTGGAATACCTCGTCCAAACAGTTTTTTTAATCCTATTTCTCCAAGTGCATTTGCAGCTCCAGAGGCAAGTGCAGGAGCAACTTTTGAAACTCCCTTTACTGCAAGGGGAAGAAGTTTAGCACCAATTCTTGCCAGACTTGTGAAAAGGTTTCCCCCGTGTTTTACTAAACTTCTGATCTGTGTTTGACTTATTTTCAAGTCTGATCCTATTCCATTTGCAAGTGATTTTTTTATTTTTTCAATCTGTCTTTGTGTCAACATTAACTCATCAGACCCCTTGAGATGAGAATGTTTTAATCGAAGTGTTATTGCGGATCTTTTTTGAATCGCATTTAACAGTTTTGATTTTTGACCATCTGAAAGTTTTACTCCGTATTCAATATAAGTTGTCATTTTATATATTAAGTTATATTATTTTTTTCTCAAGCTCTAAGAAGTAGTTTTCCACTTTGCTGTTCTATTACTGCTTCTCTATCATGCAAAACAAGAGCGTAAATATTATAATTTGCAGCAGTCGCTCCAGATAACTCATAATGAAAAGCAAGTTTAGTAACTCCATCTTTTATGTCTATTTTCTGCTTTGTCAAATCAAAATACACAAATGGGAAAATATTCTCAAAATTCTGTCTATTAAGAAGAGTTCCACCTTGAAAATCATTGTTGGCAAAAACATAAGACATTACATCTCGGAAAACTCTTGAAGGATCTTCTGAAGGTTTGTAGTGAATATCAGGGTATTCATTCCCATTTCCAACTTCAAGATAGCATCTATTGAGAGTTCGCGGATTTGTGGAAACACTGAAAGTATTGTATAAAAATGGATTTGCTGTTTGTGATTCAATATTTGGAGTATTGATAAAGAAAACAAATACATGGCGAGGTTTTGAAATTCCGTTTGTAATTCTAAAATTACCAACAGCTTGGTTACTAGCCAGATTAGATTCAACAACTTCATTGAGATAGGTCCATGTTTCTGGTTGGAGATAATCTTTCATATAAATCTTATGTCCTTCTTCATTGTATATTAATCGAGGCACAAACAGTTGAAGACGCGTGATTACTACTCGACATCGATTTCCTCCGGTTCTCCATATAAGATTATCATCTTTTTCAATCTCAAAGTTTATTTCGATTTTTGTGTTTGGAAGTAATTTGTCTTCAAGTGCCTCAAAGAACGAATATCTGTTGAGAGGAATTTCACAGTGTACTGTGCTTGAAGTTCCAAGCAAAGCTTTTCGTTTTGCAAATCCTTCGTTATATGTTGCAGGGGTGTTATCTAACATAAAACCAGCTTCATCTGCACCAGGGTTAGCTTGATTTTGTCGATGAGTAACTCTTCTTCTAGTAAATCTATTTTTATTAGCACTTGTGGATGTATCAAGAAAATAAAATTCATTTGTTGCCACGCTATCAGCGTAAGATTTATTATATTCAAGCAAATTTTTTATATTTACACTATGATTGGCGTAATTACACTGATAAAGTTCTTTTCCATTTGCCAACACAGATAATCTTGAAATAAAAGAATTAGCGCCATTTACTATTCCCATTTGGTCAGCCTGGTAAGCAATAATTTGCTGCAATCTATTAGCAGTAAGACTATCATCATTTACATTAGCGCCAATAACAAAATCAGTTCCATCATGTTGCTCAACTTTAAAGTCCATTGCTATTCTAGCATTATACCAATCAAATGGAGTGGCTTCACCTGTATTGTCAGCAATGAATTTAAGATTATTTCTAACTTGAACGGTGTTATTTGCTGGGGCAATATTAAGAGGTTGTTCAAGATCAAAAACAACATCTTCATATCTTTCAAGATATTTTGAGTTTCTAATAGACTTCATTTTAATAAATAGATTATATTATTTTTTTCTTCCAGATCCAGACATAATTTTTAGCACATTATTATTGATTTCTTGCTGTGTCATTTTTCGATTATTTGTTTTACGAGATGGAGGATTTTTTCCAGAAAGCATTTTTACTATTTTGTCACCAGCCTTTTTATTTGAACTGGCAGGGATTGGTTTGGGAGGTGGAGCAAATGTTACCTTTTTTTTGGTTGGTTTTCTTCCAATAAAGGATTTTACCGAATCCATTATTCCTTCTCCATAAATATGTTTTCTTGAAAACTTTCCTGTGTCAGGATCGTATTTTTTTTTAAACTCTGATTGTCGCATCATTTTATTTATATAATTATACAACATTGCTATCTTCTGTATGGCGAAGCAACAGTGTCATAAACCAATCAATACCATTCAAGTCAACAGGTTGACTGACAGAATCAGTTATTTTTATATGCATTTCAGAAATTGTATTAGAACTGACGGGACAATAAAGAGGCCTAAATGGTTCAAATGTGAAAGGATACGACCTTGTCAGATTATCCGTTGGAATAACTGCTATTGTGTTTGTATTCACTCCATTCACAACAGAGTCTTTTATAGCACTTACATTAATGTTAAGAGAGTCAATTGATTTTGTAATATTTGGAAGCTTGGTTCCATATTCAGTTTTAGTCACAAGTTTTTTCTCAAATCCAATGAGTTCTCCGAAATCTGTTCCTCTCAGATCGAGTTGAAAACTTCCCTCAAGTGTTACCAGGACTCGATAAGTGGAGAGAATGAAAGACAGATTTATTGAGTAATTCTTCACACCCTTTGCGTCTGTTGTGTGATGATTCTTTTGTTCCATGTACTGATGAATATAATCATTAATGTCAGAATAGGAATACATTCCGTCTGTGAAGGTAATAGTTTGCCATGTAGATCCGTTGTGGGTGTATTTAATTGTGTTGTTTTTGTAACTACTCCGGATGTTATACCAAGAGTAAGTCATCGATAACCTATCCAAGGCGAGAAAATGCCTGAATTGTGGGTCAAGTTTCAAAGGAGGATTAAATTTAACCAAAAAATCGTGTGATTTATTTACTCCTATTTTTTCTCTTTTTACAGATGAAATATGAATAGCACTTTCATTCATTTATAGTATGTTTGGATAACTTTTCTGAGAAGTTTGTTAAGTTGTTTATTATTCAGGATCCCGAGATCTCGGAGTCGATGAGCTATTTGAATAAATTCAGGCAGCACACCATTGTTTCCTGCAACAAGAGATCCATTGAGTAACTCAAATCTATGAAGTAGTTCTTGGGGGGGGGAGTAAAAACCCCGTCCTCGTTGGACTCGACCTTCTCCTACTTTTAGATCAATTGATTTTAAATACAAATTAAGGATATTTTTATATTTACTTAATATTTTATGTTGTTGTATATAAACAGTAAGTTCTAATTTTTCAGCTTCTGTTTTATTTTTTGTTCTTTTCAAAGCTCCAATCAAATTACCCGTTATAGTTTTTTCATTATTTACTTGTTCATAAATATCTTCTAGTGTTTTAGGATTAACATCAAT
Organism: Porites divaricata; assembly: GCA_038088405.1. Lineage (NCBI taxonomy): Eukaryota > Metazoa > Cnidaria > Anthozoa > Scleractinia > Poritidae > Porites > Porites divaricata. The sequence goes on along the minus strand of JBBMOI010000008.1, from coordinate 12,462,142 downwards.
AAAATTATTTGGCCTTGGATAATTAAAATTACTTAAATAATCTAACTCATTTTTTTCAAAATTTTTTTCAAGGTTGTAAATTATAGGAGTTTTTTTTGATTGATCAGTACCTGATTGTTCTTGATTATCTTCTTCTATTTGTGGTAATTCTTTCATATCAGCCAAACGTTCAAACTGATTAAAACCTTGAGTAATAGCTTTCTGATTTTCTTTGAGACCTTTTGTAAGAGCCAACTGATTTCGCAGCATTTCCTGGTTTTGAGTAAATATATTTTGTGCTTTTGGATCATCAGGTTTTTCAAACTGAGAAATCAGAGGTTTGAATGTTTCAGTAAATCCTTCTCTCAGATTCTGTTTTTCCCAAGTAGTTTCTTTTATTTTTTGTCGAACCTGTTTAATAAGATTATCTGCTTCAATCTTATTTTGTGAATATTTTTTCATTTCTTCAATATCCATTTATATATTTATTATATAAAATGGAGATACCAAATTATGACAGCAAGGACAACAGCGATAAAAAATTCAAGCAGTTGTTTCCTTTCATGCCATCGGATACATTTCGAATGCTGATTTGTGGAAATAGTGGAAGTGGTAAAACTAATTTGCTCTTCCATATGCTAATGAAACCTCTGTTGTATTACGATGAGATTTATCTTTACGCTCGAAATTTGGAGCAAGATAAATACAAGAGACTGATGCAAAAAATGAGAGACATGTCACATAAGCTCGGTTATGAAATACTTTCTGTGAGTAATGACGAAATAACGCCTGTTACAGAAATGGATTTCGAAGACAATCAAAAACTTGTGATATTTGATGATTATGTCTGTGATAAAAATCAGAGACAAATCATTGATTATTTTATTCAAGGTCGACATAAGAATTGTTCTGTGATTTATCTGAGTCAATCATTTTATAAAACTCCAAAAGATATTCGATTGAATTGTTCTCATTACTGTTTGTATGAATTTCCATCTTCCAGAGAAGCAAACAGAATATCGTCTGAATTGGGAGTTGATAAAGATATGTATAAAGAGGCGACACGAAAACCATTCTCATTTCTTTACGTTAACAAACCAAAGAAAACCGTATCAAAAAACTTTACTGCGATTATCTAAATATTAAATAAGATGGGAATATTTAACGAACACTCTTCTAATCACTTTCAATTTGCAAAAGGAGTTCAAGGAGCTCCAGGTGTTGGGTTTAATCTCACCGCAGATGGAAATTATGATATGGTTGGAAAGAAATTGAGAAATGTTGGAGCACCAACATCTGACACAGATTCAGCAACCAAGAAATATGTTGATACAAATTCTGGAGGTGGAAAAACATCACTTTTGACGGTAGATTCAAATATTGATATGAAAAGTCAATTCTCAATCAAAAATCTCAAAACACCATCAAACAATGATGATGCTGCAAATAAAAAATATGTTGACGATTCCAAAGTCGATGGCAGTGTATTTTTGAAATTGGATGGAACAAGACAAATGACTGGAAATTTGGATATGAATAACAAAAGAATTTTTAATATTCCAAATCCAACTGGTAGCAAACAACCAATACCATTGGCTTACGGTGATCTTGCTTATCTTCACGTTGATGGATCAAATATGATGACAAATCATTTGAACATGAACAATAAAAAAATAATCAATCTTGTTGCACCAACAAATAACTCAGATGCCGTTCCCAAAAAGTACGTTGATGATAGCCTTTCTAACCAAGACTTCAGTTCTTTCTTTAAAAAAGATGGGAGTAGGACCATGACTTCAGATCTTAATATCGGAGGACATAAAATAATTAATCTTGAAGATCCAACTTCAGATTCGGATGCAACCACCAAAAAGTATGTTGACGGCTATCTGCACCAAACTCAAGTTCAACCAAGTCATTATAAGGATGAGTTTGCTTTTCTGATGACAAGTCCAACTCAATGGACAGATGAAATAGATAATAGAACCAGTTTTATTCCAAAAAAGATAACTTTCCTTCCAACTCTTAAAGGAAACTTTCACGAATACAATACAAGAGTTCTTTATACAACTATATTAAAGAATTTTCAAGGTGGTTATAAGTACAAGATTGGGCTTAATTTCTTTAGACTGGTTGGAGGTGCTGATTATACCCTTTGTCTTGAAATACTTAACATTGATTATCAACTATGGCATAAAACCCAGATAAGTGTTGACAACAACACGTCACAAGGATTGCAACTTGGAAATGTTAGTGTAAAAAAACTTCAACATAGTTTCATCGATTCAAAAAAACAAACACAATTTATGTATTATCATAGAGTCATTATTAATTTCAAGAAGTTGACAACTGGAAGCAGATTCTTTATTCACATTTTGGTCAGTATTCCAAATAATGGAAATGATCTGGCTGTGTATCCACTTCAGTTTTCTGGTGTTTACATGATTGCTTATGGTATTATGAGTAAAGTTAGCAATATCGACCCGGATAAAGTTTATGACTATCATAAATCATTTGAAATTTATAGAACACAAGTAAAGTACAATGTTGACATTAACGCAAATAATAAAAGTATATTGAACCTTGCTCTCAATAGAAATCTGAATAGTAGTGCTGCAACAGTTGGAATGGTAAAAGAGTTAATTCCTTTTACGGTAAACCATGTTTATAGTCGATTTTTTGAACAAATTTATGACTTCACAGATGCAAATAATTACGAATTAAAAAGCGGTACATCTGGTATTGTAATTAGTGGCCTGAATGACTTTCATAGTTTAAAAGGTATTACCATCCCAGATAAAGACTTGAGTAATATCAAAAAGGAAGGATTAAATATTAATAATTACACCATTACTTTAAATCCCTCTGATAATTTCAAAAATTACACCTTATGCTTGATTTTTTATCATTGGGATAATAGAGATTTTGCTTTGGTTAAGAAAAATAAACAAAATAACCAACATCTTATGAGTTTAAATTATACTAAAGCTGCTGGTTATTTAACTTTACTTACCTCTAGTAAAAGACAATTTTTTAGTTTACCAAATGGTTTTGGTGGAAAAAAAATTGTTTTATGGTTGGCACATAGTGTTGATACAATTGTTACAAAAGTTAACTTGAGTAACCTCAGCTCAACATTAACTATAGATAGCGCCAATTACGTACCCGATCAAAATTTTGACTTTACAACTGAAGATGGAGTTTTGAATAAAATTATGTTTTCTCCCAATTTTTATGACTTTGACTCCGAAGCATTTAAGAGGATAATGATTCAAGAAAAAATAAATGGAAGTTATATACTTTAAATAATAAATGAAGGACTTGTTTGAATTTAATCACATTGATAACACACTATCAGAATCAGAGATCAAAACTCTCAAAGACTTCTACAAACATTATCACAAGAAATTCTGGTGTTTCAAGAAATCTTTCAAGCGATATAAAATTCTTGATGAAACACTTACTCTGTCTGGAGGAGGACTGGTTGTAGTGGGAACTATTGCTGGAGGAATAACACTCAATCCAATAATCCTGGGTGTTATCAATGGTCTTGGAGTCTTGGTGAGTTCAGTTTCAAAAATGAAGAATTACAAGAAAAAGATTGAAATGTCTCAAATAGCATTTACAACCTATGAGAAAGTATTGGTAGAACTGAGATCGGCTTTGAGAGGAGATGAGTTTAACAAACAAGAATTCGTAGATCGAATGAAACTGATTGATGAAATGATTATCGATCAATCTCCAGTTGCAGATAGATTCTCAAAAAAATATAATAAAAAATATTTGTAAAAGATTATTACTATTTTAAAATAAATTCTTCTTTTATTTTTTTATTATCTATAAAATAAAATTGATTTATTTAAATTCGTATTTATATTTTTCAATCATGGAGATGTATTTTCATCCAACCTTTTCAAATTACTTTACAACAAGAAATGGAGGCGTTTATAACATCAAGAATAAAAAAGATCTTGGAAAACCATCTCAGAATGGATATCTCAGAATATCCATTCGACCAAAAGGTTCAAACTCAATAAGTCTCCTTAAACATGAATTTATCTGGGAAGCATTCAATAACGAGGAAACAAATAAATACTTCAGGATAATTCACATTGACGGAAACAAACTAAATAACAGGCCAGATAACTTAAAAAGAATTCTAAATGAATCATCTAATCCAGAAGGAGAATCCAGAAAAATAATAGCAACTAATCTGACAACTGGAGAAGATAAAGTTTATCAAACAATTTATTCAACTTCTAAAATACTTAAGATTAATCCTGGATCTATTAAACTAATCGCAGATGGAAAGAGGAAAACAGCAACGTCGAAATTGAATGGGAATAAATACACTTTTAAATATGCGGATCCAAACGACTTGAATAATGTAAAAATAATCAAAGATAAAATAAAAAATAATATTGAAAAAGGATTATTCAAAATATAATTTTTAAAAGTATTTTTATATTATTATTATAAAAAAAAGAATTTATTTTTATTTAATTAGTAATAATATTTTTCATCTTCTATCTTTAGTTAGATAGAAGATGTTAGAATCGAGATTCCAAATAATATTGATAAAGGTTTAGTCAAAATATAATTTTTAAAAGTATTTTTATATTATTATTATAAAAAAAAGAATTTATTTTTATTTAATTAGTAATAATATTTTTCATCTTCTATCTTTAGTTAGATAGAAGATGTTAGAATCGAGATTCCAAATAATATTGATAAAGGTTTAGTCAAAATATAATTTTTAAAAGTATTTTTATATTATTATTATAAAAAAAAGAATTTATTTTTATTTAATTAGTAATAATATTTTTCATCTTCTATCTACTCTATAGATAGAAGATGTTAGAATCGATTGTAGCATATGTGAATTTCTATTTTCCTTCTCACAAAACAAAATTTTATGATGATAACTTTATTAAGGCCTGTTTGGTTTATCAGTACTTATATATAAAGTATTTTACACAAAAATTAGACATGAATCAAATTCTTTACAAACTATCCGACTTCAGACACAGTTGCAGATCAAACTCATCAATACTATCTAATCATCTTATTTTCAATCTTGCTTTTCGAGAATTTAGAAAACACTTTCATCTTGGACGAGGTTGTGTTTATACTTTCAACTCTCCTATTAAATCTGAAGTACTTGGGTATTTAACAGGGATTATTTACTGGATTTTTCACAGAGGCGTAAATTGAGTGTTTTGTAACTTTGCCACCACTTTCGATAATTCTCCAGAGTTTGATCTCCAATGTTAATTTCAACAAGTTTGTGTTTGGGATTTTTCATTTCTTCAAGAATTTTTTTTATAAGAAATATGACATTAATGCTTCTTTTTCTTTTGAATTGTTTATTTAATTCTTCCATGATTCTGTTGTCTATTTCCATCAATTTTGAATACAGATTGTATTTCTCATCTTCGGAGAGATTTAATCTTTGTGAGATTTGTTTGACTTTCTTTTCGTAATGATACTTGCGCTGGTAAATACTTTTTTTTCGGAAAAGCAGCCGATCCTGGTCTCGTTTGTCTAAGTAACCAAGAACAGCCTCATTTTGGCAACCGCAATTTTCGCAAATTTTGAAACCTTTATCAATTTCAAAATCAGTTTCTTGGCAGTTCCAACAACGGGTCTTTCGATCAGTTTCCTCTGGAGGTTTGGTATATTTTTTAATAATTTCAAAGTATTTTTGAATTTCAGCTTCGGTGTAAGTCATTTTATTTATAGTTTAAACAAATAATTTTATAAATAAAAAAACTGATATTTCTTGCCATCTTTCTTGGATTTGGTGATTTTATTTATTTTCTGGCAATTAGAACCAACTGCTCTAGCAGAAATTTGGTGATATGCAGCCGCTTCTTTCAAACTTTTAAAAATCATTTTTTCTTTACTTTCGTAGCTAAAAGAAATCACCTTTTTACAGTGTGATTTATGTTGATTTTCTTTTGGAGAAAGTAGCTGTAAATTGTTGATTGAATTATTTTCTTTATCATTATCTATGTGATCTGTATGCATTCCTTTTGGAATCTCTCCCTTAAAAGTTTCAAATACAAAACGATGAATTAAATAATCTATTTTTTTATTTTTTTCGTAAAAATTAAATCTTAAATAATTATTTCTAGTTTTTCTTAATTTCAAAATTCTCTTTTCTTTTTGCTTCAAACTAAGAATTTTACCGCATTTACTTGCAAGATAATATTTGCTAAATGGGTGCCAATAGAATTTAATATCTTGAAATTTAACATATTCTCGAGCCATATTTTGATTTTTATTTAAAATCAAAATAACTTTAAACCTTTTTTATTCTAATAGCTAGTGTATTCACTTTGTCTTTGCATAAAATCCTTTTATCATCATCTGCACTCAAAGCTAATTTATTTACTTCCTTACTATAAATATCGTGATTCTCGCTTCTAATAATATTCATCGTTCTCATTTGTTTTTCACCCGTAAACAAACACCAAACGTAATCCTCAAACTCAATCTGTTTTTTAACCACGCTTTTCTTAACTCCTTTACACTTGCGTGTAGTACTCGATTCTTCAATTTTAAAAGAATACATTTTAGGGCGAAGTCCAACAAATTTAGTAATCTGCCGACCAGCAACCTCATCTTTGAACATTCCAATCACTTTCTTATTTAATCCTGTCTGTATCCCAGATTTGTGATTTGGGGAATATTCCGACGTGTCAAACCTGGTTTTTATATCATCTTTTATATCATCATAAAAATCATCGGTTTTTAATTCATACATGAGGGAGTCTGTATCTGTAAATAATAACTCGGCTTTTTTGTAAGAATATTTCTTTTGGATGAAATTATAATGAAAATCGAACATTAACAACTTTGACAAATCCAATATCGCCTGTCCAACATAAACAGGTTTGTTAAAATATATTTCAGTCTTTTTAAGGTGAATCGCAACTAAATTCCGATCAAAAATATTCAATCTTTCAAAATTAGGTCTGCATGTTAATTTCAAAGCTTTTTCTCGATTATCAACTAAAAATACATTTTGTCTCTTACGAATATTTTCTATAGTCTTTCCAAATACAGAGTTATTCATCAACTTAAAAAAATCCTTCTCAAAGCTGTTTGCAGCTGTTTTGCGAAGTTCTGTATTTTTTCTGATGTAAGGCTCCATCCAAGAACTCTGATTGAAAGAAATTCCTCGATGAACAGCTTTGATTTTCAATCCCAGTTCAAGACATTGTCTCAAATTACGATAATGAATAACATATTTTTTATGAGGTTTAAAGTGTGAAATAAGTTTCTCTACTCCTCCCACTTTAATCTTCTCTGGAGCCAAAGGATAATCATTATGTGACTTCCACAATTCCTTCGGATACTCCAAATCAACCTCAAATATAAAACCTCTCTTTCCCATGTCATTCATGCTGCTATTTGTTTTCTCAAGAATTTCAATCACCTTTTCTTTTGTGAGATTTGTCATCCATCGAAATCCACCCACAGGAAGTGATTGACTCATGGCCCAGCCATAGAGATTGTTTGCATCCAAATATTGAATGAATTTTGAAGGCCTGTCTGGATCGTAATTTTTCATATATTTGTTATTGGCTTCTGAGTATCTTTTTGCTATGTGAGTCATTCCACCTCTGATACCTCTCTCAAACATCATCAACATATCGTAATCATGAAGCAATTCAAGTTTTTGGCCCGTTTCTTTCAAACATGCATCCCAAGCCAATCCAGGAGATGTATAATAATGCGCCGGATCCAGTTTGTAATGCTTCAGGCATGTTTTACGAAAGTTTTCAAAAACATCCGCCAGAAGCAATACATCAGACTTGAGATAAAGATCGTGATAATCTCTGATTGTTTGGCATTTGAATGTATTCCAAACATTTTGAGCGTGTTGGTAATCTTCATCTGAAATGTCTTCATCATTCAATCTTGAATAGAATTTCTCTTTGGTTGGAAGTTGTGTTTCAGTCAACTTTTCAAGAGATGAAACATAATCATACGGATAAACTCCCTTTCGAGTAAGAAGTTCAATATTATCTTTCATTATTTCTTTTGTATTTTTAAAATCCTCCGGTTGCAGATTTCCAACAAGATTAGCAAGACTGGTTTGGAGAAACTTGAACGAATCGATGAATCTGATTTCAAAATTCAAAGTCGCCATTTCTCCAGTTCTCTTGGATCTGTATTCGTCGACTTTAATCTTCTTTGAAAACGAAATATACTTCTCCTCAGTCGATGGAATACAGTTTAACTCGCCCTTCAAACCTGAAAGTTTTTTTATAAACAAATGCGCGTCGTAACCTTGAAGATTGTGAAATATGACAGGCAGTATCAATGGTTTTCTACACTGGAGATTGCAGCTGTTATGCGCAGCTCCTCGATATTGACCGGTAAAATGACAATGATCCCGGACTTTATCATCTTTTAATTCTTTTGAACAAATATGACAGATACTGGCTTCTTTGAAAGATTTCTGTTCTTCCTCAGTTAATCTGAGAGGTTTTGGATGTCGATAAAAATCATCATATAATTTTCTTGTTATCATTGCAAGTTTTGAAACAAATACTTCAGCAACATTATCACTTTCTTTCTGTTTTGTAAAACAGATTGGTTTAAAAATATTTGGGACTACTCCCTTTATATAAAAACAAAACCCCGACGGTTCGTGCTTCTGGTAACCAAGTGTATATGAACCTGCTGGATTGGGTTTGCACGTTTCCAAGGATTTGGTAAAACATTCAAAATCAGCGTAAACTACAAAAGGGATTGGAAGCTTTTTAAAATAATTCCTGAAACCAAGATTCGTATTTTTCGGAGGCATTTTTACAACAACTGATTCATTGGAAGAACAATATTCAATATGTTTTTGGAATAACTCCTCTTTTGAGAAATGAGAGAAGCATCTTTTGCAAATGTGTATTCGACCATTCGTTCTAGAAGTTATTTGAGATCGAAATAATCTTGAAAAACTTTTGATAAGAGAATAATGATACTTACCATCTTTCTCAAACAAAAACAAATCGATTGTTTTCTGAGGATCTCTCTGTGCCATTCGGAGAGGGTAAAACTTGTTTCTCTCATTGACTGAAAACACATTTATCCCTGGGATATCTGGATTGAGTTTTTCAAATTTTGAAATGTCTTTTAATTTGACTGGAAATTTTATTCCTTTTGTATTCAAACTATTTTCTTTTTGCTTCAAATCTGTCAATCGGAAATCATTTTTGTCTCTTGGATGAAGGTATCTCAATACGCACCATAAAAAGCATTTCTCATCTTTGTTTCGAATGCTTACTATCGCTTTCTTTCGCATTATCCAATCTGGAAGTGGAATATAAGATGAACCCCTCATTGGATTGTAATCGGCAGTGTGTATCTCAAGATAAATTATTTCCCTGAAATACCAGCCACTTCCGTTCTTTTGATAAATTGCAATCTTTTCAATTATGGAGCGAATAACCCTGGTCAGTATTTCTTTTACATCGGATGATTCAAGATTGATATGTGTTTCAGAATTAAAATAAGCTTTATCTTGAATGGAAAGATTTGACTTTCCATCGCTTGACTTCCCCATTTGCTCCATCATGCAAACAAGAACAAACCTGACTTTAATATTTCGATGATTCCTGAGAAACTCTTTAAGATAAGCAGCCTTGGATTTGAAAAACTCGAATGGTGTAATATCAGTTTGCCCCTTTACAATGTATTTATTAGCAAATCCTTCCAAAGATGATTTCTCTTTCTCAATTCCTTGCTCATATTCTCTGAGAGCTCTCTCAAGTGCTTCACGCAAATAAGATGGAGTATCTGGAGGTATTGTTTTATTCTTGATGCAATCCTGATAATATTCTTCATACGATTTGGGTTTGGGTTTTGATTTAATTTTATCTCTTGCTTTTTGCAGTTTATTAATATCATCAATCAACTTCTTTTTATACTCCTCCTTGAGTTTTTGTTTATTATCTTTTTTTATTTTTTTTAGCTCTGAAATAGAAAGATTAGTTAGATCAGTGGTCATCTTTATTTATTGGTTTTTTTTATTTTTAAACTTCAATTCTATTTTTCTGTTTCACAGTCTTATATCAAAAAAATGATATAAGACCTAAAACTCAACTGGGTCACAATAATCCCACAACTTATCTGCAACAGAAATAAATCTTTTTTTAATATCTTTTGAAATTTGTGTCACCTCAGTTTCCTTTTTATATTCTTCTCCTTCAATACAAACCACTATCGGGTTAAGATCACCCGCTTCATACAAAAAATCCACTATTCCAAGAAACTTTTGATTAAAATTTTCACCTCCTATTCTTAAATGAGGGTTTTTATCATATTTGGAAAGCAATTCTTCAACTTTATCAAGTATTGAATTAAATTCTTTTTCATTATCTCTCGCTGGAGAAAATCTTATTGTTGGCCACAAACTTCTTGAAGGTGAAGGAGAATAAAGTAATTTTAGTTTTTCGTTAATTTGCTTGGTAATTAAATCTTCCCCTGTTGATACTGACTTGAATCCCATTTTTATTATTATTTTGAAACCTTTAAATTTTATTTTTCTGCCTCAAAACTCTACTTCCCCGACCAGAGCAGATTAACACTCCAAAAATTAGCCGATTCAGGATTTTCATAAGTCAACTCACCCTTCTTATTCTTTATCTTCATCGCCCGAGAAAGATATTTTTCTTTTCGCTCTTTATCTTTGTGAATTAAATAGTCCGGATGTTGCTACGAGCCAAAATGCAAATTCTTGCCACCTGGCAGCTTCACCACGTACTTATTATTTTTCCGCTTTGAATAATCAAGAGATTCAGCGCCGAGTTTTTTTGCCTTTTTACTCAGTTTCTGAAAATCTTTTCCTTTTACAACATATTTATCATCATCAGATGATGATTCCTCTTCCTCAGGAACATAATCAGGATCTTTATCATGTTTATAGCCATCTTCAACAATGAAATCTTGGTCCTCAGGGCTTTGATATTCCATTTTAGTATTTGTTTAGATTATTTTAAAGGGAAACCCCCTGATTATGATCTCATCAAAAATAACCTCACGTTTCATTGAAAACAATAGATTGCATTCCAGAGTTCCCTAGCAACCAGCAAAACTGAAAATAGATTTTGAGTTTACTTTCAGCGATTGAAATTGCTAGGGAACTCTGGAATGCATTGACGTCATAGTATAGTTTACTTTGAATTCTTTAAAAATAATATTTTCTAGTAAGAGACGATCGTAACTTGACAACTGCATTTTTATTTTTTTAAAGTTTATATTCTACCCCATCCCCATGTAAAGACTCATCTAAAACGATACTATAATATTTAGATTTCCTTTCATCTTCTTCATCTTTGTTACGATTACTATGTAAAAACATACTCTTTATATCATAATCTTTTTCATATTTATATTCTTCTCTATCATATTCTCCATTATGAATATCATCAAAAATTTCATCATCAGAATAAGTAATAGCATCATAACAACCAAAAGATCTTTCTAACAAATCATCTTTGTAATTAATAATATAAAATTCATCATGAGTAGCATTAGGCGACCTTAATGGAAAAATAAAGGTTCTTTCTTTGTGTATTTCATTCTTATCAAATTCACAAAAAATCTCTTTCAATATTTTTGTTAAAGGATGCAATTTCTTCTTAATATATTTAAATTTTTTTCCTTTTGTTTTATTCAACCCATTTACCAAGATGCAATATAAAATTAAGTTAATCTGCATTTCAGCATAATTCATTTTTTTACCTTTGAATTGTAATTCTATCAATTTGTTTATACTATCACCAATAGATACACCTTTACTCATCAATGAAGTTTTAAGATTCCTAAAAAAGTATTCTAAAACTTCATTTCTTTCTTCTTTAATTTCACTGTCATATCTGTTAAAGTATTTAAAATAAATACAAAACAAAAAATTATCCACATTTTGTATAAAAGCATTATTAGGATCAACTAAATCATCTTTGATAAAATGAAAAAAATGATCGTATCCCATTTTAGTATTTGATTAGATTATTTTTGTTGGGGAAATCCCCTGATTACTAATTCAGATTATAAGTCAAGTCTAGTCATGTCTGGTAAACAGGATATGAATCATAACTATTTAGCTATTGTTTGGTGTCATGAGACAATCATATGTTTTTTTAATCCAATCAAAAGCTTCACATTTTCACTTCACAATTGTGAAATTTTTTCAATAAAAAACATTTTCATTTGTGAAATTTTTTTGTGAAAGGTAATAGATTTTGATATTTGATAAACATTCCTACAATATATTTATTTCAAAATTATTTTTTTTATATTTATATTTATAATTAAACTTTTTTGAATATATTTTGTAATAGTCTTTATCACATTCGCGATTGAATTCTTCTAGAGTAGTTATAAGAGGATGCCTGTCCATCAAATTCGCCACCGATTATTTCTGTCATTTCCGCGAGCCCGCAGGGCGAGCCATTAATGTCATAAAGTGTCAAATAAACACAAAAATGACAGAGTTAATGGGAAATTTAAAATATTTCAAAAATTCTTTTAGTATCAAAATATGACAGAGTTAAGCTTGAAATAAAAAGTGGGTGCTTGACGGGCTAAAATTTCCCATTAAGTCTGTCATTTTTTGTACTGATGAAGTTAGTATGAAGTTAATCAGAGAAATGACAGAAATAATCGGTGACGAATTTGAATGGTAAGGCATCCTCTTATAACTACTAGTGCTTGTTTGTTTACTTTTTGTTGGAAGAAACATTTTTTTGCCTATGGCCTGCAACTAAGCATTTTCCGTATCCATTTCGCAAGTGCAGAATGAGTAGGAAATTTTGTTGTTTGTTCACCAGAAGTTAGCGGGAAGTTACCCGTTCGCTCTCTCCGTTTGAAATTTTGGTTGCCCAAGTGTAAATTGTAGCCTGGGAATCATAGGCATCTCTGGCAACAAGGCGCCTGTTAGGCAGCAGCCTTGTGAGTTCATTCCTATTTCGATTTGGTGTGTAAATGTGAACAAATTTTTGTTTAGAATAAAATTATTATCCTCATTTATCACTTGATAATTAACTTTGAACATGAATATTAGGAAAGTTAATAAAAAGGTACCCGTTTTGCAGATATAGCTTTCTTTAATTTGTTTGTACCGAATGTTTTGGGCAACTAATATTCTTCTTGCAGCAACTAGATTGTGAGGCTTTGTTGCCCGAAGGGCAACCAACTTAAAAAGTTAATGTTGACCCCTGACTTTCGAATAATTATTATAATAAGTTCATCAATGAAATCTTGGGGGTAGGCTTCATCTGGGTTGACTGTATTAAAGTACTATAGTATTTATATGGACTGAGTGGTCATTTTGTCATAATTTTACTTGTTTGCTTAATATCATCATTTTTATTAGTATTATTATTTTTTTTGCATTTTTTTAGAGAAGAGGATGTCTAGTCCTTCTTTATGTTTTTGGTCCATATGTTATTGAGAAGATCATAATGAAGCTTGAACGATGGTTGCAAAGTCAAGAAAACTGGCCCAAAGGTAGGGAGCAATTTTCAAAGATGACGTCAATAATTATATTATATTTTATTGAAATAACACCAACCTCGTCAATTTTCTGTCACACACTGATTAAGACAAGTGAGTTTTAGTATAAACTAAGCAGGTTTCTCTCTATTCCTGAGTCTTGCAGCTTGCCTATCAATCCCTTATTTCACTAACATTTATTTTTCCTTTGCTGATTTTGCTTTAATACCTTAACATGTATCAGACAACTTGTAATAAAAATGTTCTACAATCTTGGACAAAAAAGTGTTTTAGAATTTTGCACTTTCTTACTCACAGAACACCTATCCTGCAGATTTGGTACCCAGGGATGTAGATAATAGCCGGAAGCCGGGAAAATTACCCGGCTGTGAACGCGATTTTCCCGGCTGTAAGGCACTACTTATTTCTCCAAAATGTTTTTAAATGTTCTCAGAAGATTGTTATTTATTTATTTCGTTTGTTTACACCTTCATTACTGTCTTACCGGAACTGAAAGGTTTGTAAACACTCCATTTACGTGCGACGATCGCATCATTCGCATCGCATCGTCCATTTTGCAGGCTCAATGGCCAGCGGTATTCGTACTTCATGTATGCGAAATAATGAACGCAAATTGCGCATCTCTGCCGGTTGAAATATTATTGCTTTATAATGTCGGGGAAAAGAAAGAAAGATAAGGAACCAAGTGACATTGCTGAAAGAAGTTCGATTAGCTCCGCTACAGAATCTGTGCAAATCAACGAGAGCACGTGTTCGGCCACTTCTTCACCTGTTGACGATCACTCTTCACGTACGTGCAGCGGAACAGAGCAGACCACAGTGATAGCTACATCACAGATGTATTAACTTAATTATCATTCTGGGTTTCAGTTAACTGAATATTAATAAACATTAAAAACAATCAAGACTGCAGTTCATCATAACTTTATTACCTGTTACCTGATAAACGTCTGTCCTGAATGCCCTTGATTTTGCCCCCCAAATCAAGGAAAATGCATCTCCGAGAGAACGCATTTTCAAAATTTCCTGGGGGGGCATGCCCCCGGACCCCCCTAGGTATAGCGTGCCAAAGGCACGCTAGAGTGGGCCTTCGGCCCAAATACCCGCCTATCATTGCTAGATTTCCGCCTGTTAAAAACTTTAGCTACATCCCTGTGGTACCGCTATGACCCTCTCCTTACCCCATCTTGATCAATGTTAATTAGTCAGGGTCAGAAATGATTTTTTTTTTGGGGGGGGGGGGTAGGGGGGAGGGTAATGGGTATTTGTAGTTGCTAGTGCTTTCAAGAGCTTTATCTTGAAACTAGACATGGTAATGTCCATTTAAATTCTGAACATTTTTGTCCAAGATTGTAGCAGATGGATTGCTTTACTAGCCCTGGGCTACCAGAAGACACTTTTGTTGTGCCCTGATGTGACAGGCCAACTGATAGGGTGTAGTAGCCTATTAATTATTATTGGATGCAGTTTTAGGTCAACTACGTAATACAGTCTTGTATCAGAAGCCCTAGTGTGATGCCAGTGTTCAATGCAAAGTTGAAAGTTCCCTAGAGAATTCATGTCAATGCAGTGAAATTAACTCTCTGATATGAAGTAAATACCAAGGAAGTGGCAAAATGTGTTTGCGGTAATGAGATTTGCTTATCCCCGGTATATTGAGGTTCGTCTCTACATATTTCTCTTACTGGGGTGCAGAATACTGTTCATTATGAGAAACTGTCCATCCACCCCTCCCCTAATCCAGCAGTAATACTATTTTCTCACTATAATGGGCAAAATGTTGGGTTAGGGGAGGGGTAGGTGGGAAGTCTAGTAGAGTCTTATACTGATCCTATCGTTCCAGCTCACATCTTGCATTGTAATGTGTTGAAAAATATTGGCGAGATAAATTTTATTTTGTCAACACAAAAAGATAAATTTTGTATCTCTAAGCAGCCATGTAATGTAGTATTTTATCATGATTTATAAACACCATTGATGAAATACCAAACCATTAATTTGCTGTGAAAGGGGTGATATATTATGTAGCCATAGAAATGGTGATCTTTTCATGTGTGAAGATCACATGTTATTTTCACTTGTGAAGATATCATGTTTTTGCCCAAAAGCTCACCTGGTATTTCATTGGTGTTTGTGTAATACACTTTCATCTTAATCTTTCTGCAACATGTAGGACTTCATCATCCAGGAACAAGAGATATTCTGTCAGTTTTGATTCCCCTTCTCAGAACAGCAGTTGTTTGTAAGTACATGTAAATATTAAATGAACAGGTTCACGGTTCGCCGCATGCTCGTTAATCAAAATGCTATTTTTTCTGCTGGGACATACTGTATCGTCTGAAAGCAATATGATCATCTCATAATGTTGTCAAAGAACCATTCTACACACTCCCCTGGCAGTCACTTGATCAACTTAGGTGCAAATAGCTGTAAATTAATCAACCATGGAATAAAACCCTCAGGTCAACAATAAATTCAATGTTGGTAGTGTTGGGGAGGCATAATCCACTAATTTTTTCTGTGATTTTAGTACTCCTCTATCCCACTTCAGTTTCCTCTGGAATACCCTTCTACTTTGAAATACACTCCGAGATCGCTGAGATACATGTGAGTGGTATTTTTAACCTATAGAATTAATAGTAAATTGGAAAAAAGTAATTTAATTAATAAGCATGCGCTGAACCGTGAACCTGTCCCTTCAATTGTTTCAAAGCTCAAAGTAATTATTTTTCTCTCTTGGTTAGGCTTAGTTTCTCAAACATGTATTGTTATGTTTTCATTATTTCAGATACTCACAGAGCGCACATGGCCCTGTTTTATTTAACAGGAGTCTTTTATCACATTGCTAAACGGCTTACTGGAGTCCAGTATGTGAGTAACAACTTGATTTTTTTTTCCTCACCGGTAATTTAACAGTATGAAAATTGGTGTATTTCTATTTACATCAGCCCCATAATCACCCACCCAGTCGATGATTTCTCCATCACCAAGGTCTACATCTTCATGTACTCTTTTTTTTAACCCTCTTCTATGCCCGTTACAGCGAGCGCTTGATCTCGACGATCTTTCAGGAAAAAAACAAACAAACAAAAACAACAAGAAAAGCATGGAGTTGAGGTGGGGTGGAGGGGAGGGGGGGGGGGGGGGGCGATGATAACTGTCGGTAACAACCCGTATCGCTTCTTGTCGAATTCGCTACCTCCTAGTTCGCAAAACGTTCGCTACCCTTTACGTAAACCTTTGAAAATAACCCTCTAAACCCACTAGTTAAACTCATCACCAATAGATGTGCTAGGGCGCTGGTGCCTACAAAGTTGGTGGAGCCGGGCATTGCTCTAGCATGAGGAGGAGGTATCCATGGCAACCCTGCGAGCGGCCCCCACCAGGCACCGTCACACTGAACAATTCAGTGGAATACTTACCGACCAATACTTACCTGGCCCATACCTCAAGAGGGAGGAAAGGAGGGATGAGAAAAACCAAAGCACATGGTACGCAAACAGTAAGCTATTGCAACAACACTTTGCAAAGAACTGCAAGCAGGCAACTACGTATACAAGCCTCGAGGTGCCCCTGCTGGAGGCATCGGGCCAACCTCAGTATAGCTGAAAAAACTGCTGACCAGCATTGCTTCGAGGTTAACTTTGCCTCAATTACATTTAGGCTCATGAAAAAAAAAAAAAAAAAAAAAAAACGATAAATGTAAAATAAAAAAACATACAAATATTAATAATATGTTTCTCGTTCTTCAAAGCCTGGCCCTCCGAAGGTACTTCAAATTTTGGACTTTGCAAAAAAAAAATACATGGGTTTAGATGTTTTTATTAATTCAAGAACTTTGCAGGTGATCATGCTTTTTGTACATTACAAAATGTATGTGACAATGACCTTCCCCAACAATTCAGTTATTGCTGCAAATGGGTGAAATAAACAGAATATCTTTCTATCTATCTATTACTCTGCCATTGCGACACGACTATTAACAACCTGAAACTCCCTAATTTCACTTTTTCTGGAGGACTTGAACACATTGTTTCCTTCTGCTTTTATGTATGCAATGTCTGTGTTTCACCTTCTTTTTTGTAATTCTAATTTTCTTTCAGCTTTTAGTGCGAAGGATCCTTAAAAATGAAGGTTCCAGACCTACTTACCGTCTACTGGGGTACCTCTCTGTCTTTCAGCTTGGTATTTCTCTCTTGCTGACTGTTTATCAGGTGAGAAAACTCCGGTCAATAGACCTTTCTTTTCTGGTTAAAAAGTAGTACAATGAACCTTTCCGGGGTGTTTTTTTTCCCAGAATACGCAAAAAAAGTTAAAGTCAAGTCAGTTCGTACTAGTAGTCGTTCTCGTACTTTTTTTTTCCATATTCCTAAAAAACAGACAACCCGGAAAGCTTCATTTTACGACTTTTTAACCAGAAAAGTTAACACGGTTGTTTTTTTTATTGAAGAACGTTAAGCCCTCTTCCTCTCGTAAAATAGTAAAGCATTTGATATCTTATTTTAGTTTCTTCCGCTACGATATTCTCGCTTAAACTAGTAGTGGAATGGCGACTCAAAAAATGACAAAATGACGCTGGTTCACGCGTGCGCGCTACTTAGGATTGAGAAAATATCGTCCTTGTCTTAGAATCTGAAGGCAAAATACTGAATAAGCCAATCGGATGGCTTACAACCCTCGCAACCCTATCAATACAAACCAGCCAATCACAGAGCACGTTACTAGAGGTGCGTGTCAACTGCAGGTCTCTGATAGAACAGGATATTCCTAGTTTTGGGAGTCAATTAAATCTCACGGAGACAACTGTCCATTGATTTGGTAATACTAATAACTGTTATGTAAAGACCTCCCTGATTGACCGTCCTATATGCCAGTTTACGTTTTTCCCGAGGTAGTAATTCTATCTGTAACGACACTTTTATTGTAACGAATTCGGATGAAAATTTCGTTTGTTTTTTTTTCTTCGTTCTGAATAGCGTTTGAAATCAAGCAAGTCGGCTGAGCGCGCTGTCGTATCTGAAAGCCAAACAACGACACGCCTAGCTCCTCCTACCTCAGGCATTAAATGTGCACTGTGTTTAGAACGACTCCAGGGTAAAACTGCTACTCCCTGCGGACATTTGTTCTGTTGGAGCTGTATTACAGAATGGTGCAGCAGTAAGGTAGGACTGGTCTTATTGGCATCAAACAGTTTCACTAGTTGCAATAGGGAGTTATTGCTTTGATGTTACGAAGCACGAATTTTAAAAAAGAAGCACCGTATTTGATTGTCAATATATTTAGCACGGAAGTACTAAATAGGGAGAATATTTTAACGTCTCCAACCGGAGACGCCCCCATTGTACGTGGTCATCCGAGCCACATGAAGGTCTAGCCACTTGCAGTGCAAAGGAAGGAACTTCTTTTCTCAGTTGTTTTAAGATGATGAGTGATTGGTCCGGTCTCGGAAATCGAACCGCCATCTCCCACTCTGCAGTCAAGCGCTTTACCGCGACTGAAGTAATCCTGTCGCTGTTACTAACAAATCATTTCCTATGTTAAATACAATATCGGGCTTCATTGCGTACTGCATTAATGATTTAAGTTTAACCCTTTGACGATTGCTTTAATCGTTTTTGTTCCATATGGAACGATGTATATTTTCCTTCCTTAACCCATTTAGCTTTCAGTTTAACTATTAATTAAGTTGGTAAGCAGCAAAATCAGCTAGGATATATCTCTCCACAGATAACCTCGTTTTGGAAATTCTGACCAATCCTGACAGAGTTACAGGCAAAAAAAAAACAAAGTAACATTCTGGGGAAATATCCACTTCACCTTCTACACTTTACAGATTAAAGAGAATTAAACACTCATCTAAAATATAAAACATTGACACTCATCTTTAACCGAGTGCTGTTTTGATTCCAAGGATACCACTGTCCATATAAAGCGCACCTCTCTAAAACGGACGCCTCTGTAACCCTTCGAATACAGCCGACTCGCATTGGCTCCCTGTTGCTGAGACCCCAGCGACGGCAGAGAGCGTTGAGTGTTGGCTTTATTCCCAGCCTACGAAGGTGTCCGTGTTTTGAGGTACGGTTGCAGTCAAACCAGGTCAAGCGTTCCCGTCGCTAACGAATTAATGAATTCATTAACGGATAAATGATTTCGTTTGTTGATTCCATAATCCATTCATAAAATGAACAATCCAATATTCATATTTAGCCTCGATTTCATAATCGAATGTTGATTCGATTACTGTTTTTTGAAAACTACTCTTTCCACAAGTCGACCTCAGAATTTTGTTTTTTCTTCTTTTTTTCTAAGAGTCGAGTGCGGGAGAGTTCTGAAGTTCAAACTCAAACCTGTTACATGTGCACCTTTTTACTGCCAGTAATCAGTACAACAGACCTGACCTCTTAGAAAACACAATGGTCAAACTGAGGTCAGTGTACGTGCGGTGATTGGTGGATTTCGATCCTCCGCCTTTGTCAGTTTCTTTGCATTTGCGGTCTGTCTATTGTAGCTGTTAGTTTGATTAAAGGCAATGAAAAACGCAGCCGTAAACGGTAGGAATTGGGAAGCAAATACGATTGAACACAACAGACAAGAATAAAGAACAGGTAGATTTTGTTCATAAACCAAATTAACATTTAATTATTGAATCGAGGCCCAATTTGACTGTTGGATTATTCATTTTATGAATGGATTATTGAATCAACAAACGAAAGCAAGGGGTATTGTTTTGGGAGATGTGCAAATGGCGAATCCTGTGTAAAAGCCTGTGTTCCAGATTTCTTTGTCCGTTTTTCATTGGATGTTTAGTTGGTGTGAATGACGGCATATATTGATTTTGGTTTGTTTGTTTTTTCTTCCAGGCTGAATGTCCTCTTTGTCGTGAACCTGTCCAACTTTCAAGACTTGTCTTTTTGCATCATTATGAACCCACGTGACTTACGGCGTGAACACATTTTGATACTGTATATTGAAAAGCGTTTAAACTGGTACAATCAATCCGGCTGTAAACAAGTATGAGCTGTACACGTTCTTGACGCTCGAGTCGACGCCAGAGTAGCCTGTATGAAAAAATAGTGGTCGGTTAAAACACAACCAAACTGCTCAGAAAAGACGTCGCACAGTCGAGATTCATTCCAAGAGTTGGGACAATTACTGAGAAGTTTGCAAGAAAATTTAGAGCCTGGGAACAAAGCCATTTGCACGGAAAAATAGAGTACTGTGAACAGTCTGAGACCAACCGGCTTTACCAACCCGTAGTCATCGCGGTACGGTGCATGTCCAAAGATCTTTCAATCCTGAAACCTGAAATTAGCCAGCGTATCCATAAAGCGAACGAACAAACAAACTGAATCGTCGGTAGGATTGTAAATCGACTGCAAGGAATTTTTTTTTTTTCACCCATTGGTAGAAAATGTTGCGTACATTCAGGACTCGGGTAGGAAATAATCATACCAGAAGTTATTAGCACTGGATACACATGTATGTCACAATTTCATCCAGGAGATCTTTCAAAACTTACTACTTGTTCAAAACTTCGTATCACCGTTTCCAGCGATCTTAGCTTTCAACTTTGCGCTTCCTTCAAGCAGTTGTATTAGTGAAACTACAGTCATCTCCCTTTATTGCGGACACTGTATGGACAGTAACCTCATTAGCGAGAGTTCGTAATAGCGAGAGTTTATTTCAGTCAAAAGTTTATAAGTTGTTTTTCGACCGGTTGTTTAGCTGCTGTCCGTGTTATCGGGGTGTCCGCAAGGTGAGAGATGACTGCATTTGAGAACCTTCTTACAAACATTGCTTAATCGATATAGGATTAAACAAGCTGGATCAATAACCTGGAATTAAGGAAAGTTTTTTCGTTTTACAGTTTAAGGCGATCGGAATAACGATTTTCAGCGCAGCAGGGCCCAGTTGCTCGAAGCATGGTTAGCGTTAACCAACGTTTAATACCTTGACAACGTATTGGTTTTGATACTGTTTAACCAATGGTTAAAGCTAACCATGCTTTGAGCAACTCAGCCCCTGATCGTTGCAACATTGTTGTGGCATTGTTTGGAATTGTCGCGACATTATTCCAACATTGTTGCTCTAAAATCAGTGCTGCAAAACTTGAAAGCCATTTTTTTTTTTGCTCGGAGGTGAATAACACAGGCCATTTAGTTCCGAGCTGGCCTTTAAGAGAACACTCGGTGAGTCATCTTATTCATTCAAAATATTTCACCTTTACTGATTGGCTCAAAGCCCCAGCTAATTTTTCATAACCAACTAGCGTGAACCAAATTTTGACGATACGAGCAACATACCATCGATTCGATGGTGTATTGACTTGGAAACGAGTTGGCTCTTTTTACACAGGAAATTCATAACTGAATTGACTGCTAAAATATTGTGAAATATGGAAGAAAGGACAATTTTAAAAGCACTAAAAGCCGCTCCTACCGATATCTCAGCATTGGTAGAAAACTAGAGAAAATTGCTCGGATTGCAAAAAGTTGCTCGAAATACGAAAGGTTGCCGAGCAACTTGTGGAAAGCCCTAGCTGAATTCCTGACTAAAACTGAACGGAAGGAAAGCAAGATTACGCAAACATATTGCTGGATGGATTTTATCTACTTTTTGAGGAGTATCTGCAAGAAAAGCTGTGTTTATATCCTGAAACTGTGCCGAACAAAAAAAAAAAAAAAATGTAGAAAAAGCCTACCAGGAGGTAAGCTTGTTAAGAACTTAAATATATTTTGAATGAAATTGAATGTAGATGAGTAGGATGTATTATGCTAGAAAAATTATGTTAGAAACAGAAACGGAATGGAGCCGAAATGCGTCCCGCACTTGCTTCTGGGACGCACCGATCAGCTATAGGCCCTTTTACAGCTAGCCATTCACATGGTACAAACCGCCATCCTGCAGAGCAAACATCGCACTGGGACAAGACCATCAAAAGGTATACATAATTTTAAATGTTAACTTCCTTTGTTAGCTGCAAAGGGCCATAGTAACAGTCTCAGAAGTCGTTGCGAGAGTTAACTCGGCCCAGTTCTTTTCTCTTCTGTAAAGTGGCGAATAGCCTGGCTTGTAGTCGTTTGAATGGGAAAGAAAATAGGGAACAAGTGCATAAGGCAACATATGGAGAGACGTTTTCTTTAACCAGGTATCTTTGCCAAGGCTACCATCGTGGTGTCACGCACTGTGAAACTTCGGACATTTAAAAAAATTCAGAAGACATCGCTAATTTATTATAGAGTTTGGTGACGTCATGGTGAAAACACTCTCTTGTTGAAAAGAGCACCAAAACTGTACAATGTAACACAAGACTGTTGATTAATAACATTCATATAAACATTTCAAGTAAAAAACAGCTGATGCCAACACAGAAACTGTTTCTTTTGAACCAAGTTCTAGCCCTTCATCCTTTCTTGTTGGAAGTCACGTTCTCCCCGGATAAGTTAATAACAACATCATTCTCTCTTGTTGATAATTAATGATGTCAATTTGTTATGATCGAAAATAGTAATACTACGCTTTACAAAAGAAAACAAGAACTGGGATATCACGAAAAATAAACTAAGTCATATAACCTGAAATTATTAATTAAAAGTTAATAGAAGAACTTGAAGGAAAGGTTAGTATTAAGAGTGTGTCCATGAGAAAACCAGGCAGAACCAGGCAGGGGGTGATAATGCTCAAATCGCCAATTTCGCTCAAACTCGGCACAAATGTTAGGTACCAGGAGTTAACTTATGTGACAGAATTTCAGGGCAAAATATTAAATTCCCTGGGAGATCCGGGCATCCCCTGTAGAAATCGCCATTTTGCCCGTTTTATGCATAATTAATTAGCTAACTTTACGATGCCAGTGCAACAAACAGAAAAGCCACCTGGAACTTAAATGCACTGAGAGATGATCTGAGTTCATAAGACTTTAAGCACAATAAACTTTTTAAAGTCGCCGATTCGATTTCCCCCCTCTAAGTCCCCTTAAGTTGGGTCATCATTTCCAAGTTTTGAGTAAGTCGTAAAATTAGGGTATTTTATTCCCCAATATCTCTGATGAGCAACAGCTTATCTTTATAACTTTTGCATGAGTAGTGAAAGCAATCACTTAAGTTCAGAAAAAGATCATAAAAAGTTTGGGCAATTCACTTTCTTCCATGTGTTGACATAAACTGTTCATGTGACTGAACAGCTTTTGCATATTTCATCAAAATTCAGGCCCTCACAATATTGGTGCGTTTGCCTCTGAATGAGGAGAAATCGAACAAAAAACTCATCAGACAATGATTTAACATTAATAAGGGTAAAATTGTTGAAATTATTTTGCAAGAAACTCTAACGATGATTTTTGATAGTTACATACGCGATCTTTTCAAGGAAAAACAACATACAAAGATTTAATTCACAGTTTTACTTACTTTAATAATTTCGCCCTAAAAACAATATAAACGGTCAATAAAATCCATATACGTACCTCTTGGATGTCTCAACTTCTAGTTTGTGCCCGCTTTGATTTGTTCCCCATGCCACCTTCGATGCCCAGTTCAGCGTAGTTCAGCGTCGTGACTCGGTGTACGACTAAAATTCCTTAACCATCAGTTTACGCACAAAAATCCAAATCAAGTTGTTTTAGGAGAAAACAATACGAAAAGCAGAAAGCCGATTTGTAATCCATGGAAAGAATTATTTCTGCCACTGTTGTAGCTCAATTCACATGTTACAAACAACAACGAAACGTCCGCCATCTTTGACATTAACTGGAGCCCGCATTTTTAAGCAGCGGTTGGCCACCATAAGGAAACATCGTATCGGGAGTCAGGAGCCAGGAACCAGCAGCCAGAATCCAGTGAACAAAATATGAGAAATATGACTTTCCGACATTCTCTGAGAGAATTTTATTGTTATTGTATGCTAATAAAAATTTTAGAATTCCAAATCTATTGGCAACTCTATTCAGACCGTGATTATAAATGATCCCATTTCTTTTCAAACTTGGAGATAGAAGTCGCTTTTCTTTCGTGTTTTGGAAAGAAATATTTTTGTCTGTTTTAGTTGCACGTCAAATAGCAGCGAAGTGAAGCCGGATCTTGGTGCAGACCAGCTCAAAGGGACAAATAAAGCGTGAGACACGTCCAGATTAGCTTGCGACAAGAATTCCATTTTGTTTTCATACTGGAGCCCCCCTCCCCTCCCCTCCCCAGGGGAGTGGCCAAATTGCGTATAAATGCCCTACCCTGCTGGCACCAGATTTGACTGTCATAAACACTAAATTTTTTACCTACCGCGGTCTTTTGGGGGTCTTATAAAGTCTAACTATGGCAGTAATGTTCCCAAGTAGAATTCAAAATACACCACACTTTCACATTGAGTTAGATTTTTTTCTCAAACAACCGCTTCCATATGTTTAACACCCTTCCCACATTCCCTCAAGAGCTACTTCAACTGTGATGCTTAGATTTCAAATTTCTCACCCTACCCAGGTAAGGTCAATTTTCTCATACTAGACATCCTCGGAAGGGCCTTTTTGCGTACTCTTGGGGCACCAAAACCAGTTTAGTGCCCACGTTAGTGTGCCGTGCTGAGGCAGGCAGAGGTTGAATTATGGACAGACACAACAATTAAGTTACAGACATTTGATATTCCAGTCCGTGCGTGGTCGGAAGACATCCAGTAAATAATGCCCGTGGGGTTGCTCAAGGAAAATTAGGGTTTTACGAGAGTCGAACTGCAGGAGGTCTCTAACGAGGAAAAGTGCGGAAACATCTACTTTTTGGAGTGAATGTACTGATGCAATTTTTAAGTTACAATATACTATAGACAAATCTATTTTGTTTCAAAGTTCCTCTGATACTCCGAGGAGCGCAGGACATACAGGGAACGCAGAAATCAGACCATATTGCGTTATTGAAATTAGGTAAAAGCGTACAATTAGGTAAAGGCATACAATTCAGTTTGTATTTTCAAGTGTAACCGGACGTGTATGTGAAAAAACGGTAACTCTGAAAAGGATATATAGGAATGATTCATAACAGTGACAAACAGCGAGATGACCGTGGACATAATATTTAAAAAAAAGCACAAGATTTTCTTCCGGGTGTCTGCTTACGAGAGCTTTAAATCAAAGCTAAAATCTAATTCGCCGGTAAATTGAGTTGTCCGCGGCCGCCTAAGGGAATGTAAAAATCCACAGTTTACGGGGTTTTGTGATGGCGGTCGTAAATAGAGCTATTCGCTATATACGAGAGTGTCCGTTAAGAGAACTTCTATACTCTATGAATACGGAAATGACAGCTTAAATGAGAAGTGAATATTGTGTATTAGTGTGTGTTCAAAAAACTGTTCTTTTATACCTTCCTTGAATAGCTAAATAAAGAAGTCTAGCCGACTTTTTTTGCAATTCCTCGAAGTTTAATGTTCCTCAACACTTTTAAACGGTTATTATTATGTTTTTGCAGTCAATAATTTAGCCAGATACAGATACCATCCTGTATAGTTGTAAGACTACGAGGATTAAAATATAAGTAAGTAAGTAAGTATACCCAATGGCAAGTCATTAATTGTCGAAAATTGCATGGCGCGGTCTGACTATAAAAAGAGCTATTATGGACGATTATTATTATGGTAATTAATGTCAACATCGAATAAACTCAAAATTTCAAGTAACACGACTTGCACAACCTATTTTCAACACACCAGTTATAACAGGATATTGGCGCGTACAAACAATAGATAGTGTATTCCGCATTCCGTAATCCGGTAGTCCAGAGTAACAGATTCCATCACTTAGGCAGAGTCTAAAGTCAAAGATGGAGGGTGTTCGAGCAGGTGGTTGTTTTCCATAGATATAGACGGATTGTCAGTGATCCTTCTTGTCCTTTGAGAATCAGCTTGTTCCCTCTGACTACAACTTATCTCAAAGACTTCGAATGTTCGGTGAAAAGCCGACACTTTTAATTTTGCAATGTTTCAAGATGTTTCATTACCTCGTCACAAAGTAACGCAGAGTAACGCCACAGAGGACCAGGCGAAACTGGAGCAGCCAAACTGGACTAAAGCATCTGAGAGACGTGTATGTAGCATTTATTCACTATCTTTTATCGCTTTTGGGTCTTGTAACACCTACAAGTTTGACCGATTGAAATTTTGAACGAAATCTTTTGCTCCTTGTGTTTACTCAAGCGTTCCATAAAATATCCATCAAAACGTCCATAAATAACACAGAAAACATACTTCAAGTGACACTTTCTAACAATTCCGCTATTAGTACCGATAATGAGGCATCTGATTGGTGACTTCTCACCAACTTTGTGCCATTTTTGTTTAAAAAAAACGAATGTTACGTTTCTTCCAATTTTGGTCAAATGACAAATAAGCGTCAAGTCAAATGTACATAATACGTCATTATTGATAAAGTATGAGATTGCCCAAATATTTTAGGATTGATTTGATAAACTTAAAGATGTCTTTCAAAGAATATGTGAGAATTAAGTACATAGGTTGTTGCTCATGGGAGATGTTAGCGACTAAAATACCTTAAATTTAGGGTTTGGTCAAAACAGTGAGAAGATGACCTTACTTTAGGCTAAATAATAGGAAGAGATCGAATTAGAGAGTAAAAATAAATTACTGAGGATTAAGTCTGATAAATATAGAAGATGCTAAAGTTGATTAGACTTGAAGTTGCCTTTTCTACTTGTTGAACAGCCAAACCAAAGTTAGCTAATTAATTATGCAAAAATGAGTAGATTTTGTGATTTTTAGGGGGGGTCCCTGTAAATCCCAGGGAATTCAATATTACGACCTTATTTTTTGTTGAGTTTAATATCTCACCAAACCCATCAATTGTGCCAAGTTTGAGCCAAATCCGTGATTTGAGCATTATCACCCCCTGCCTGGTTCTCTCATGGACACACTCTTAATTTCTTTCCGTAGGCTCCTTGAGTGCAAGAAGGAATTATTTAACAGGTGTCGAAATATCAGTTACAATGAATTCAAATCTGAGAACGAACGAAACTAACGCGTGTGCAACCTCTAAATTATGAAATCATTTGATGTTCATTCGTTTGTTGCCCTCGATTTTTGCTATAAATTTAGAGGAAAAAGTTATTAGTGGTTAAACTGACCAAGATGAAAATGAACTGTTCTTAAAAGCTTTAATTATGGACCAGTTTCGTAGTTATTATTACTAGCTTCTTATGATTAATTTATTAGACAGGAACCAGCAAAGACCAATTGTGATATAAAACAAAATACATCATCTTGAGGCTCAGTAATAAATAATACATTTCTTTTGTTTTATTCCCCAAGCCTCGGAGCCAAGCATGAATTATAATAATTGAAAATGGTCTATTTATGTAGCTTACTGAATAATTTAAATGAACCTGTTCTTTAAAGGACGGTAACAACAGGCTTGATACACCTTAAGCAACTTCAAGCGGTAAAAAAGAGAATTATAATCATTGTGGTCTTCGCCACGAGGACAGTAATTTTCATGGAGATGCTTGCATTTGGAATTGGCACATTTTTGTACGTTGCAGGTATGGCACATGTTTAGTGCTTCATTTGTAGAAATTAAAGCTTGTTTGAGTCGGGAATAAATAATCTTTGTCTAAGGTGGTGGAAACATCGGTGACTTTTGTAAAAGGGTAGGTTCAAAATTTGAAATAAAGATATCGAAATGGGCGGTTATCATTAAAAAATTAGTGGAAATTATGAACGTGTAATACCTATAGACTACCTATAGACTATCCTTTTCGGTAAAGGCTGCTGTTTTGTCATCTTAACAGCTGAAAGTAAAAGATGATCAAAACTACATAATTGTCTTCTTTTAAGGATATCCCGCAAAACAGGGATTAACGAGCAAATTTCATTTATTATGTACAGTTCAAAACCCATTGGAAAAAGATGTTTAATTCTTCTGTTTCAATAAGCGTTTTGGAAAAAACGGTATCTCACCCTCAACTCTGCAGATTTTACTTAGAATTGAAAGTCCTTACAATTTAAAACTCTGCATTTAACACTCTCTTCAAGAAAGGAGAGTCCGCTCAATACAGGTTCAGTTGCCAAAAAAAAGCCTTTTTTGTGTACCGGCCGGTTTGAGAATCCTAAAGTACACAGAAAGTAGACATACAGTATCAAATTTAAATTCCGACAAGGTGGAGACGAGAGACAGTGAAACTCCTGAAAAGGCAAACACTACCTATCAATGTTGTTGACAATGACTGACGATTACAGACTGATGTGCAATAGCCATATTTAGAGTCACTCTGACTCTGAAGATGTAGGGCTGCTGTACTGCACAGGCTGTTGAAATGTCAGTCTTTGTCGACAACAGTCTTATTCAGGACAACGTTCACCTGGACAATCATGCAAAATCTACTTATGAAATGACTCCTGGGTTCAAACCTTTCACAATACCTATCAATGGTGACACATGCTGCTTCAAGGCATAGTATCACCTGCAAAAAGATAGCAGACTAAAGGACGAAGTATGTTGATATTGAGAATTTCGTGTTTTGCATAGAAATGACTTTGCAGTGTTTTATTAAAATTGCCAGTTAAACTGTAAAAAGCATAATTGACTTTGAAATAACATAACTTCGATATGTCGTTTACGGCGGTGAAGTAAAAATCGTTGCACTGAAGAAATGTCTCTGAATGATCAGCAGATAGATGTTTTATGATATAACCCTGCCTAAGCCCTTTTTCTTTAAGTCCTTTGACACCTTGAGCCACGAATAAAAATAAAAAAAATACTGTCAAGGTTAGAATACTATGGAGTTAGAGCTACTACTCTGCAATGGTTTGCTAACTATCTGGGACTAATCGAAAACAATATCCTCAATTAATGGCTTTAACTCCACAGAGGAAACTTTGAAGTGTGGAATTCCTCAAATACGTTTTCTTGGTCCCTTGCTATTTTTAACCCTCGGACGTACAAGGAGCGGGGGAGGGGGGGGGGGGTGGATGCCACCTGCCCCCCTCCCGTAAGGTTTTTTGGAGTTTTTTTTTTTTTGTTTCCTAGAGGATAAAACATTAGCACCTGACGATTTCAGTAGCTGTTTGTTCATCCCCCGCGCACATTTTGAGACAAGTTCAGTGATGAACAGTTGCTATGGTTACGAGAAATCCTGCAACATATCAAAAACTTCGGGGAGGGGTTTCATGCACCCCCCCCCCCCCCCCTTGTACCTGGGTGCGGGTATGAATTTGCGTGTATGTCCGAGGGTTAATATATAATTATATGAATGACATAATTAACGTCTTATTAATCTTCGCTGATGATACTAATATAATATAATTGCCTCTTCGCAATCTGCTGAGACGCTAGAGACACTTTGAACTCAGAATTATCCAAAGTTAAATTGTGGTGTGATATAAATAATGGTCGATTAACATTAATTTTATGCTTGTTAAGTCACCGAAGAAAAAAGCAGAGAATGTAACTTTAAAGATTTAAAACAGCGATGGATCCTTCCACCTCTTGGAAAGCCAGAGAGACTACTTCTCATGATCAATGATCAGTTATCATGGAAGTACCACATGTCCTATGTTGCTACCAGAATAGCCAGAAACAGGGTGCAGGGTGTTTTCCACTATAAAACTAAGACATTTTATGTGGCATTCTTGCATGGGGTAGTACCTGCGAGACAAACATCCATGATAAAATTCAAGTAAAGCAAACTTAAGCCTCATAAGAGTGATATTTTGTGCTATTACATATTGAAAAGGGGCAGAGAATGCTCTACCACATCTTAACTTACTAGATATACTGACGGTAAAAAATATTTTTCAGCTTTCTTCATGCCTTTAAATTTGCTAACAAGTGGTAAAGAAACCAGCGACCTAAGCTGTTTCAATCTTACTTCCAATATGCTAGTGACAAATATTTTTACTAGATACGCAAGGAAGAAAAACTTCTTCAAAAATAGAGTAAGAACAATCTAGGACAACGATTAATCTCTTTCAAACTACTGATATCTGGGGAAAGCTCCCTCTCTCTCTTTAAATTAATGTAGTGATTACACTTTCAAAAAAGAAATCAAATCTGAACTTCTTTCTGAACAGTTCATTACTACCTCGATCACTCTTGCAATCATGTTTCCATACATATTTACAGGTTCTAAAAACTATAATGCTTGGTTATTGCTAATTATGTACTATCCCCTCCTCCCATGGCCGCCTTACTTTACTTAACCTTATAATAGTTTAATCTAATTTTATTTTTTTATTTACTGATTATTTATTCCTTAGCTTATTTAGTTCTGAGTGTGCTTTTCTTCTATTACAGGAATTCGCCTTATTATTCCTTATTCATATTAGTACTATTTAATTTAGTTACTGTGTATGTAAACATTTTAGAACTAGAGGCCAACAACATTTGGTTTACTTGGCCTCTTGACACCAAAATTATACTCTACTTCAGTAGTAATAAATAGCAATACAATTAAAACGAAAAAAAAATGTTTTCTTTACAGTTGTTGCGACAGATCTAGAATACAATCGCGTTTTGATATTCAAGGAACCAAGAGAGGGCAAAATACTTCCTGGTCACGTAATAAGAATGGAAGAGGTTGCAAATGCAGGGAGCTGCCGTGTGAAGTGTTTCTTGGAGCCTAACTGTGTGTCCATAAATGTGGGTCCTGCTGACCATCAAGGACAGCGCACCTGTGAATTGAAAAACTTTACAGATGAAAGTCCATCTCAGACTGGCTTGAAGGAAAATCCAGGCCACATTCACTGTGCAGTTGAGGTATCAGATATTTTTGGTGATTATTATCTATTCTTGTTTTGTGTGAAAAATGGCCAAGTTTACCATACACTTGCGCTGTTTCAAACATTATTCGCGAATTAAGCGATTATCTAATGACAATCAACGCACAAAAGTGGTAGTCATCAACTTTCCCGATTAATTTCATAATACAGTCCAACTGCTTTAAGGACTCCTACTTGATACAGACACCTCGTCATTACGGACAGTTTTATTTGTTCCTGGTGAAAGTCCTTGCATTTTCTTTAAAATCAACCCGCGTAATGCGTACACCCTTTGATGCGGACAACGGACTCTTTTTTTTCTTGTCCCATTAAACAGATTCTCATATAAAGCCAACCTCGCCAATGCCGCGGACATTTTACTGACTGTCGACTGTGTGCTGTAATAAACCTCTCTTTTTTGGAGGTAAAAAGACCTTCAGC
The DNA here is from genome assembly GCA_038088405.1 of Porites divaricata. Taxonomy (NCBI): domain Eukaryota; kingdom Metazoa; phylum Cnidaria; class Anthozoa; order Scleractinia; family Poritidae; genus Porites; species Porites divaricata. Next base: position 12,430,450 of record JBBMOI010000008.1, on the reverse strand, counting down.
TGACATCATTTTGATGTTCCCAGCGCTACAGTACACCAGATGGGATGAATTGCGGACGTGATTTTAGACTTTTTTGACATCAATCAAGTTATGCAGAGAACGGTTTTTACTGAGAAGAAGCGGCTTGATTTTGATCCTCTATTGTATACTAGGCTTTTCAATACATGAAGTAACATATGATTTTAATTCTAATAAGTCAACCGTGTTCTAACGAACGAATGTAAACTAGTACTTTAAACTTCATTTCCATGTAGATTCAAAGTAGGCTCAGCCCGAAATAATGCACAAGGATGCAACTGGTAAACTCGTCTGTTCAGCACTCACCTCACTACCACTACTGCGTCGTATGTTTCGTCCTGACTACTGTAACTCTTACCCACCCCCTGGGTTGAAATTGCTCCTTACTTCGGTCGCCCCGAAAATTCAAACGTCTTCGGAAAGAAGTTATAGGAAATGTTGAAATTTCCCGCACGTGAAAGCTATTGTGTCACGTTGATCGTTTTTGTCCTTCTTACAAGTCAAGAAACGATCAAAAATAACAATACAGAACAATATCTATTGTTCTCGAATTCAGGTCGCTTTTCTTGATACGATGATGGGCAAAGTTTCAAGACTTGAGTGGTTTGATTTTATGGACATAGTAACGGCTTTGGCACACTGAACGGCTTTGTGATGTTTAGTTTGAAGATGCTAGTGTCCTGTGTTATTTCAGTAGTATTTTGATAGAATAAAAGGTGTAATTTTGGCTTTAATAACATGACCCGCTTAATATGGACAGCCATTAGTACGGACACTTTCTATAGAGCGTTTTCACTCACGTGGCCAGGATCTGTGCAAATTTATGGGAACAAAAGAGAACATTTCCATAAGAAAAGAGTTCAACTCCCACAGGACTGGTTTGGGACACCTATATGGCCCCGTGACGTCATGTGAAAACACTCTATTGCCCCTGAAGTGTTTGTATTAACGGGGTTTGACTCTAAACGCGAAAGAGAGACCAGGGACATTTGCAAACTCTCTTGGGACTAATCACTGTCCTTAATTGTAAATAGTTAGCATTCTTTTTAAATATATGTTTAAGTTCATGGAGTATCTGGTTAAAAGGAGAAAACAAAAGATCTGAAAAGCGTTTATTTAACTTTGAAAATATGTACATAAATTTACAGAAGCATCTTCGAATAGAAAATAAGTAATCAAGATACAAAAAAATGTAAAAAAGTTATTTTAATTTATCGTGTCTCAACAGAACATTTGTCACAGTAACCCATGCCGTGAACAGAACTTCATCTGTCAAGTTGGCTTCACAGCTAAACGCTACCAATGTGTTTGCCCTGATGGTTTTAAAGGAAAAAACTGCGACGAAGGTATGACTCATCAGTTATTTCTTTGTCAGTACGAGTTTGCCTATTGTAGTTGACTCAAAACCCTGAGATACACCCAGTTGCCTTTTAATTACTTAACGTGCTCCAATTGTCCCAGGATTTAAAATAATAATATAATAATTATTGTTTTCATACTTACGTGCGATTTATTATAATTTTATTCCTGTGTCTACGTAAGGGTTTTTAAGGAGGCCCAATAAAACTGGAGAAGTGTCACATGCATGCAGGATCCACCTGTCCTTCTCTGCGGTCCCTCATTCGCCTCTAAATGTTATATTTTTGAACCCAACCATCTTATTTTTTAATAGGCTATTTTTCAAATATAAAGTTGCTATTTAATGTAATGTGGATCTTGAATGTTAAATTCAATGCTTCCACCTGGAATTTTTTTTAAGCCTTGTAGTTTTCATGAATTCTTTTTAACGTATTAAGTGTTCTTGGTTTTAGCAGGTATTTTTGCTTAAAAAACAAGAAAGACCTTTATTTATTTATTATTTGTTTATTTTTGAAATATTCTTCACTTTTTACAGTTTTCCTTTTATTTATCCACGTAGACATCGATGAATGTAAGGATGGATTACACAACTGTGAGGATGGGTCCAATTGTGAAAATACCTATGGATCTTTCAACTGCATTTGCAAACTTGCTACAAAATGTGAAGGTAAACTAGCATACATCCCAGCCGTCCTATATTTCTTATTTTTCCTATTTATTTTATAGGATCCTATAAAACTCCTATATTTCCTTTAAATACTGTTAAGTTATAAGCAAGAAAATAAAGCGAGCGTGTCCAACAGGTCAGATTGAGTTTGAATTTAGTACACTCTACTACAGGCTGCGTTATGCTGTCACCTGTGGTTTGATATTATTCTTTAACGTTAAATCCGTGAGCCCCCAAATTAAACATTGCACATTGGCAGGATCTTAGTCATATCCTGTACGCAAATCTGAAGGTGTTTTTTGCTGTTCACACCCTAGTTGGAACGTGATTTGTACTCTATAGCATAGGTATAAAATAAGTTCCTTTATAAATCTTGTTCAAACTCTCTGATGAAGTCTGTATGAAAGTAAAGAATGATCATCGCAGTAAATTTTTCCAATTTAAGCAATTGGAAAGAAGAAGCCGGTCGGAGAAAATAAACCAAGTTTACAAGATCTGTTGCTATGTGCTGCTCACCAGTATTTAAAAAAAAAAAAAAAACATTAAAAAAATGAAAAAAGTTTAAGTGATCACTGTGACCATTGAAAAACGCTGTTCATATTTGTAAACCGTCTAGTTAATGAGTGAATTGCAAACACATGTATATGCACAAAGTACAGTTGGAATTAAAGTGAGACATTTTCAATGTCATCGCATCTGTGTGTACCTGAAAATCATCCTATAACACTCCTATATTTGGGATTTAAATCCTATAAAACTCCTATATTCTTGCTCCTGTGATCCTATTTTTCCTATAAGTTTTTTTGGAAAATGGCTGGGATGTATGAACTAGTGATAATAGGAGTCTTACGTTAGTTTCTATTTTGAATTTATAGTTTTTTTGTTTCTTTTTGTCTTGGTTTTGTCCCCTTCTCTTTTCCTTATTTATTCTCAACTTTCTCTTTTGATGGATTAAGAATCTGTTCATTATCCGTAAATAGTTTTGATTATTTTCAAATTAGTTTTGAAATGTGTCACTAATTATAGAGGATTTTTTTTACCTGAAAGGACCTTTAGCAACAGAAGTCACCGGTTCTTCAGCTGGGACATTTTCATCATTCGCGGGAACTTCTTTAACAGGTAAGAAAGCGTGTGACATGGAAAAAAGGAAAGGAAATAAAATGAAAAGAAAAGATCGAGCTTATCTGCCACAAATCAAAGGTTCTCGTAATTCCCTTTTAGCCATGAAGGAAAAAGAATCTCCTTGCGAACTGGTATTGGTCTTTCACCCTGTTTAGGTACAATGGGCAATCCAGGGTTTCTAGAGCGTTCTTTCTGGGATCATCAGCATGGCATAGCCAGCACGGTCTACCGCTTTAAGCGCCAGCTCCACACTACACATGTGGTTGCTGTTGGTTAGGAACTGAAAAACAGTTCTCCCACAGCATGCGTATGGAGATGGGATCTATATTAAAAGACCTGTGTGCTCAAATACAATTTTAAATAACGCATAGTAAGCACTGAAGCACGCGTACCAGACCGTGCTGGCTATATCATGCTGATGAGCCCCAAGAAGGGTAGCCTCCCCGCAGACGTCCCGTGGGGTTTGTTTTTGCTTGTCACGCATCCATTTCTCCCCACGGACGTCTGCTAAACTGAGCCGACTTTTCCGTTCTGCATTGTTCACGATCAGCCAATCGCAGCCTGTGATAAAACGGGAACGTCACCAAAGAATTATTTCACCAAGGTCATGGGTCGCGGACCAAACACCAATACGCGAAATTTGGGTATATTTTTTCATGAGACGGTAAAAAAAAAAATCCGAAGTCTACAGCAATGTGCTTCCAACGGCAGAAAAAGGTTTACCTGAATACTTGTTCTGCAAAAAGGCACGTCTTCCCTTTGCGTTTTATTCATTCACAAGCTAAGTGCCGCCGACGTCTAAACTTCAAGCTAGAACGACAAATGTCAACAAACTCTAATTTCGCTCCTTCAAAGAAAGAAAGAACGCTTATAATCAGTACTTCATTGGACCTTCATTTTTCACCGTATTTTATTTCTCGACGAAATATTTAATCATACTGCAGCTCGGAAAAGTCGCGGACCAAGGACCACATGCTAACTGCACAAGTCACTCGCTAACATTTCTTCCACCGATCGATCTTCAACCAAGCTTCTGGGCTTCCGAAAACAACAGAGAAAGCCCCTCTCTCGACAACCTTTATATTCTCTTCGCTAATATCACTGAGCGTTACAGCAGGAATACCAATATGCTAGCTTTGAAGCTTGATCTTTCATAAGATTTATCAGTGGCGAAGCAACAACAACATGTCCAGCGACAAAGCTTGATCGATATGTAAGGGATTTTCCAAATCCCGTCGGCAAATTTATAAGCTCATCGATCTTCTCTATACAATTTGCAGGATAGCTTCTCTCTGATACTTGTTTAACTCTGTTTACAACAAATTTTCTCGCACACCCGATCAAAAGCCTCACTGATCGTGCGAATCTGAACTAGCGGCTCGAGTTACGTTTTACAAAAATTGGTAAACGGCCTGTGATTGGTGAACGTAAAAGTCGGCTCAGTTTAGCAGACGTCCGTGGGGAGAAATGAATGCGTGACAAGCAAAAACAAACCCCACGGGACGTCTGCGGGGAGGCTACAAGAAGGGCGAAACAGCTGTCCATGGCTGCCACTGTCCGGGTGATATGGTTGTGCGCATGCGTACGGTATTGGCCATACCACGGAGTTGGTACGTGTGCTTCAGTGCTTACTTTGCTCAAATGCTCGTCTTCACCGTACCAAAGTGGCTTGACAATTCGAAAGAGGCTTCACTAAACGAATTTGAGGAACGACAACCTCAAAATATATATTTTTTTCCACTCAGAAAGATCTGATGTATCACGTTTCATAAAGAAAATTTTATCAATATTTTCTAAATATCCCTCAGCAGGACAGGGCTTAAAAACGGCTGGACATGCGCATTAAAACTCTGGCGTTCTTCCCGCCATTCGGTTTTCAAAATGGCGGACGACGAATGAAAATTCTACACGTCATTGGGACGGCTATTTGCGACATCTTGCTCGCCCAGGGCCTTCAAATTCTGCGTTACTGAACGCAACAAGGACTGTTGCTTGGGTTTGAGCAACGATGGCAGACATCGGAACGGTGTAGTGATTTTAATGAAGCGATCAACGCAACGTCCTCAAAAGCAAAATTTCACCTTTTCAGAATTCAGTCAAGGTACAGTTTTGCCGTAATATAAGGTGGTCTCAGCTTGTATAAGGTTTTAAAGTGCATTTTCTTGTAGCTTATTTATTATTGTACAAAATATCAAATATGACTTTTTTTTCGTTCTGATGAAAATTTTTTATCGCTTCTTGTTTGTGGACGTCGTTGACATTGCATATGGAAGGAAAGAAGGCGCACCTCTTGAGTGGAGAACATTGTATTTTTCTGTTTTTTTTATGTCTTTAGCGTCTCCTCTTACGGCTGAATAGTAAGCGAAACGGAAATAGGAGTCCGGCGACATTTGAAAAATTAGTTCATCTTTACTGTATATTTAAAAGTGGGCGTAAAAAGTCTTGTACACACGGCTGTTAAGCATAACTTTGTTTTGTAAGTGATGGCGTTCGGAAAACTTGAAATTAATAAACTTCATGCGACTTCAATGTGTACCTTGTTGTTTTAATTTTCTGTCACCGTGAGCTACACACTCTGCGGCTGGCCGCGTGCATCTTCCTCCAGTGTTAAAGTTATGACGTTATTTGAGTTTATAACCAGCCTGTCATCGGCCTGTTTTTACTCTTTTTCGTGTTGTTTTGTTTTCATGAGAAAAGGCTAGCTTCCGGCCTTTTGGGGACGTGTTTGTATATAAGGGTGTAGAGGGACGATTTTGTGGGTTTGTTTGGAAATTTATCTGTTTGCAAAAGTACCATTTGGAGAAAACTAAAGACGTCACTAAAGAAAACAAACGAAACTGCTACCCATGAACGTTCACAGAGCAGAGCTCAAAGTATGAAGAACTGAGGCGGAGAAAGGATTGGAATCCTGGAGAAGGAAAGGGACCTTGAAGAGAAAGAAAAATGATTTAAATAACACTTAATAAAGGTGGCCACTTTAGTTTTCGTACACTATAGCAAACAAAACACATGCATGTGCAGTTTGTACCAAGAATGATCAATAATAAATGTAAAATTTACACCATTACTGATGTATACAAAAAGGCATCCAATCATTGTATCGAGACTCTGTTATGTATAAGTTCACATGCAACAGGCATTTCTCAGCAAAATTGGTCAAATCCAGAGGAAAAATGAGGACCTTCTGGACAAAATTATAATATTCTAAAAGAGAAAATTGAAAGGTAAACACTTCTAAAACTCCTTTGAACAGTCCCGAGCAAATATACCAATTGACTGTAAGTTTATCTCTGTAGTACATAGGGAACAGTCACAAGTAAAATGAAAATGCCAACAGTTATTGTAAAATTCTCTTCCACAAGAGGACACATTATTTAGCACACTGTTTCTACAATTCCACAAGGCTCTGATCAGACACTACAACAATGGAGGCGAAACTCCATGACCCATTTACGGTGGAACATTTTTGTAACAAGCATGTACCTGCAACTTAACAAGTCATTTCTGATGCAAGGTTCATTGATGAAAATCACACCCTTTCAGAGAAAAGAAGAAAGCCACAAAAATCAAGGGTTGCAGCAGTCTTGAATAGTTTGAGTTTCTTCCAAAACCAGGTAGTTTACTAAAAGAAATGGCCAAATATTTCAATAGAGCCAAGAGGTTTTTCTAAAATAGGGCTATATGTAAAAAATGCAAACTGTACATGAAGTACAAAACTACAGCAATTATGTCTTTACTGAGTAGTCAGGGCTAAAATAATTTTTTGACTGTTGTTGGTCATGCTGACTGGCCAAAGAAATTTCAGCTCAGTCAAGTCTATTGTTTGACAGGTCATGTCCAAAATATTAAAAACAAACAATATTTTTTAAACCAGGAGCATAATTTTAACATAGTAGCTAAACAAGCAAAAATATAACTAAATTCAAATGCAAATACATTCAAATCCATTTACAATGTAAATGTACTGTTAAAATGACTGGCAAACCAAAAGTTAATCCAGACAAAATGGTCATCTTGGCCAGTGATTGTTTATTTACCGGTGGCTATTTTGAGCCTTGGTGGTAACCATTGAAACTAAACAAGACATTAAACAAGCAGTCATTGAAGCCAAGAGAGTGGTTGGCCAACTACAAGTAATGGCTGGGCAGCTAGACCACTTGGCCAACCAACTCTTAAGACAAGCCAAAAAATAATTTTTTAATGTGAAAATAACAATAATTCAATTTATTGAGCAGTACTAATGATCTACCAAAAGACAGAAAAGGACATTAGTAGTGTACATTTAGGTGAAAACTGCAAGACAAGGTACATTGTGTATTACAGATTAATTTTTTTCTTTGGTCTTTTGGATCATTGTGTCTACTTCTCCTGTTTTGCCTCTCTTTTCGTTATCAACTGCTCCTCTTTATTATGCACAAAGGGACATCTCTTCTCCACTACTGTGTCTTTATTGAACTATGCAAGAGAAAAATTCCCTATATCTGCTGCTCTTCAAAGCCGTGTACTCTTGGACTCTTCTTCTATCTTCTTCATAACTTTCTGTCAAAGCATAAATAAATGTTAATCAGCCATAATAATTTTTAAACAGCTATGCAAATAAAGACCACTGCCTCCATGCCCCATCCCCTCCACATCCTTCCCAAAAGAATTAAATAGATTATTTAAATTCCTTGAATTATTGCCTGTAGCACTGGGCTGCTGTATGGTTTGTGAACTATTGTGATTATTAAACTGGTATGTGGTTATTGGACTATTATTTTCCCAGGACTTATCAAGATAAATGCCATATACAAGACTATACAGTACTGTGCAAAAGAAATGCAAACGAAATTTGCCGAAATCAGCGAAACTACGCGAATTTCGGCAATCAAATTTAGAACTTTCGTTTCAGACGAAAATGCGGCGAAATTTCGGTTCTTCTATTGTTCTAATGTCGGCGAAATTTCGCAAGCAATGTGTGAGTCGAAACGAAATTTCGCGGCATGAGACGAAACTTCGTTGCGAAATTTCGTGCCGGTCGAACGAAATTTCGTGTTATTAGAACGAAGTTTCGCTTCGACGAAACGAAATATCGTTTTGACCTATCGAAATTTCGCTTTCACAAAAAGAAATTTCGTTTCCACGAAACGAAATTTCGTTCAGGTGGGGCGAAATTTCGTCTTTGAAGAATTTTTAGCTGACTACAGAATGCAGCTGTAATCATCACCTATGTATAAGAACATGAACATGTAAGTTCCATAATCATTTAAAAAAGAAACCTCGCAACGATTGCTACAATTGCGGAGAGAATTTGAGACAGAAACGTGCTATTTGACTCGTCTCGTCTCGCTTGCTAATACATGTATTTCTGCAATTAGCTTGAAGTTATCCATTGCATGCTGGTTCACATAATGCAAAATAAATAAAGAAAAAGATTTCTGTCTTAGATGTACTTTAATTCGCGCGTGGTCTTCCCCCCACGGCCGCTTTTGTACGGTGATAAAGGAAAACTCGTCAAACTATAGTGAATTTTTTGTTGCGTTGTTTAATTACTTTACATGCAAACTATTTCTATCCCTTTATCGAAGACTAGACGTGGCAGATGCACTTAAGATCGAGACATTTGCAACAAATGCTTGCATGCGCGCACTTGCTTTGACTGCTCTTTTAGAGTAAAGCGTCATAGTAGTAAGTTACTTAACAAGTAATTATCGAACTAGCGTTCCCGTTTGGAAATTTCTGTGATGACTTAAAATCCCGCATGAAGCGATCGAGTCATAACAGTCCTAGTAACGCAAACAACACAAACGGTAAGCATGAGTCATAATATTTAACGTTCTGCAGTTGGCAAACGATTAGGCTTTTTGTCCCGGTAGAATACGTTCTTTTACCACAAAAAGCGAGAAGTTTCTTCCTCTGTAAAGTTCATGCACAAAGAATTCAGACTCAGTATTTGCTCAAGAGTTGTTCCTCTTCAATCAATTAAAACATTATATTCATGACGGCAAGCACATGTTACCGTTAGCGGATACATTATGTTTACCCGTGTTTCCGTAGCTGCGTTTTCAGCGGAATCGTATCACTTTTTTGTACGTTTCCGTCAAAGTAAACAGGTGTTTCCGCAAGCGTAAATGCGTGGAATCCTTGCGTAAACACGCGAAAACGTTCCGGAAACCCTCTTCTGGTAGCGCGTTAGTTAGACCATAGATTAGTGCCTCGGCTTTAACATCTTCCAATGTGTCAGGTAGTGTCTTGGGCCTTACGTCTTCTAGCGTGTCAGCCAGATTATATCGAAAAGTCAATTTCATGTTTCCGTCAACGTAATCGGATGTAACTATTGCGAGAACACGAGTTTACGAGTCGGAAACCGGTGTTTTCAAGTTATTTCCATTTTTAAAAAAAGAGCGTTTTTCATTATCTTGGGGTGGTTTTCCCGCCATCTATAGTAACAAAAACCCATTCTCTCCACATTTTTATGACACAAAATAATACCAAACCAACCTTACCAAGTACTTTCTTTATTCTCCTTGCTTCCTAAATTGACAACCAGGTCTTCTTATAGTATTATAGTAGTCCCAATAGGAACTATACTAACCTGTATGATCATATACCCTACTTATATGACCATTCTGCATCAGGATAATATAAAACATTGTGTCAGGAAATATTCTTACTCATCTAACATGCCATTCTAAACGACACAATTTTCTATGACCAGTGCAAAGATTCAAATGTAAAAAAATACATAAAAAAAAGTATGGCTACAGTTTTACATAATACAAGTCTGCTAAAACTGTTTATGTGTTTCATATATACTTTTTAGCTCACTTCTATGCTGAAGTCATTACTTAGTGTCTTTACCCATACACAAAATGCTCGACTTGAAGAGTTATGAAGATACACGTACATGTATCAAGCCAATTTCATCACGAAGCACAAACCATAATAATTCTTGGTGATTTATGCAGTCATGGCATTTAAGCCTGAAGTTGGCCAAATTTCAATCCATGTTCATCCTTGTCACACAATGTACATACATACATACTTTATTGCAACTCCCTAAAGAGGGTTTTTCAGTTACAAAGTTACTAATCAACTAATCAACTAAAATAGCTAAATAAATCACCAAATACATAAGATAATAAATATACGTTAAAGCAAGAGGTGACGGAAAACAGTCCCAATGCCTTAATTAAGTATTACATAACTAAAGTGGACCATTATTTTTGGAACTTAATTTACACCAAGACACATTCAAGCCTCTCAAAGAACAAAATATAGCATAAGCTAGCCCTTTTAAAGCAATATGAAATGCCTTTCTGGAAAAGATGTTTAGTAAGTTCTACGGATGTAATAATTATTATTGTTATAAATGATTATGCCTTATTGACCAACATTCGGTCAAGATGGCTGTATATTGGCCAAGGTCTTTTTTGCAAGGCCAATACCCAGCTATCTTCACCAAACAAGCTTGGTTGGTTTGCCCACTTGAGTAGCCAATCAGAACAGAGGATTTGCTTTATCTTGCCCGCTCGCAGATTCAACCATAAAATTACAATAAATATGCTTTATTGACCAGGTGTGAGGTTAAGGTGGCTGGATATTTGCATTTTTATTGACCTTGCCTTCCTCTTGGCCAATAAAAATGCAAAAAAGAATGAAGCCAATATTCAGCCATCTTGTACGAACAAACCTGGGCCGGGTTGTTCAAAGCTTGGTTAAGATAACCCGGGGTTAGTGCCAAATTTGAATTTAGATATGAAAGCTAAAAGAGCAAATTCACTTTAATCCTTTTTGTCTATAACTTAATGAATGGATGCTCTAAAAAGTAAGAAAAGGTTTTTCCAAGAAAATGCTTTTAAACAAAAAAGAGACAGGAAGCCAGGTTGAAATTTAACCCCGGGTTAACGCTAATCGGCCTTCGAACAACTGGACCCTGGTCAATAAATGAATTATTACGTGGCCAAGAAGAGAACTTTTACTTGTGGGACCAACATGGGAAATCCCAAGTGGACAAAATGGCCCAATCTCGCCTGCTTGGGTAGCCAATAAGAATGCAGGGTTCGCTTTATCTTGCCCACTCGAGGTAGCAGTTGGACATTTTTTGTCTTTAGCATGGAAGCAGTATTCCAAGATTTACATTTGCAGAACTTGACTTGTTTGACTAAGCATACAGCACAGTAACTTGAGACTGAAATTAAGTTCCATGATCCTGCTTGCTTTGAGAGAACATTCTGCACCAACATCACATACCAAGGTGATCTGACTGTTGTATGAAAAACAAAACAAAGTGCTATATAAGTAAAACAGAGCTATTCCCCAGGCTATCGTGGGGGTGGGGGAAACCTTTTAGCTGTAAGAACTAAGCTGAACTTTACTAATGTAGATATTTTCATAAGAACAAAACATACTAAATAAGTAATATCCAAATCATAATTTATCACATTACATTTACATATATACAGTTGTGTTTCATGATAGTAATAGCCCGTAAATTATGTTGCCTGCACACTGCAAAGTTAACACTGTGGACCAGGGGTGAAATGCAAACGAAGGCTGTCTATGATTCCCGGTATCAGTAACAAAAAGCCCATTTTCCAGGGCACAATCTCCCTCAGGTTACACATTGTCATCTACACGTACAGGGTCAATACCAGGGGAGGCAGGGGAAGGTAAGAAGGTCTGGGAGCAAGACATGATGTCCTCACAACTTGTAAAGCGATCACCCTAGTGGGCAGCAGATAATTTATTGCAGTAAATGTATACTTGCGGTGTATAATGTATTACACAAGACAAAATTGCCATCAAACTCTTCCAAACAAAACAGATTGGCCATCAAATATCAAACCAGCTTTTTTGAGAGTTTGATGCCTGAACAAAATCGAAACAAACCAAATTATATTGAAAAAAAAAATCAAAATGTGAAAACTGAGTCAACTTTAAGAAAGCAACAAGCCAGGGAAATCTTACAAGTGCTGGATTCAGGAAGAATATGCTACAATTGAGGCCAAGGTGTGAAGAGTAATAATTGAAATGATTCCTAAGATGATTTCAACTTGCAAATTTCAAGACTTTTTCCTTGGTAAACAAAATTAATAAACATATTGACATTTTCACAGAGAATGTTTATTTTGAGAATTTGACCCTGAAATGGAAAGTTGCAAGGGAAGCTAAAAAACAAAGTGGTAGTCACCGCAACAATGTAATGTCTTAACTGACAAAAAATCTATGCTGAGCTACAAGTGTGGATATGAGATTACTACAGTTATGTTGCTGATAAAAAAAACCAGAGAAAGTATCAAATTTAGTCAAACTAAGTCCATTATATAGAGCTTATATGAGCTTATACATTTGGATAAACAAATTCACTTCTCAAAATTTCACTCTGTTTATTACCATCAGTTCAACACCTTACAGTGGTTACCACTAACAAATGCCCTTGAAGGTTTTTTTTCTGTCTGTTTAAACCTGAGTTTTCATGGACGTCAATCAAATGTTTCCATGGTTTTCCACACACTCTGACAGAGAGGGTTCCCTCATCGCTGGCAAGAACTCAGACGAGTTGCGAGAGTGTATTGAGAAATCTTATGTGGTGGTAACTTATAGTGTGTAAATATGTCAATAATTTGAGTTTCCTCCGAAAAACACTCAACAAATATACTCCTCGTAGTCTTGACATAAACCGGTGTCAGTTCCTGCAGCATAATATTTTGAAACCGGCTGAAACGCTGACATATTCTTCCGAGTGCTCGAGAAACAGAGAAAGAATCTTCTCTAGGCCAAGGTGTGAAAAACCATGGTAACA